>CP136060.1:218502505-219012505 GCA_032464435.1 Aegilops umbellulata
ATGCAATCAATATAAGTGATATGATATGGCCATCATCATCTTGTGCTTGTGATCTCTATCTCCGAAGCACCGTCATGATCACCATCGTCACCAGCATGACACCTTGATCTCCATCATAGCATCGTTGTTGTCTCGCCAATCTTATGCTTCTACGACTATCTCTACCGCTTAGTGATAAAGTAAAGCATTACAGGGCGATTGCATTGCATACAATAAAGCGACAACCATATGGCTCCTGCCAGTTGCCGATAACTTGGTTTACAAAATATGATCATCTCATACAAAAAAAATAGCATCATCTCTTGACCATATCACATCACAACATGCCCTGCAAAAACAAGTTAGACTTCCTCTACTTTGTAGTTGCAAGTTTTACGTGGCTGCTACGGGCTTAGCAAGAACCATTCTTACCTACGCATCAAAACCACAACGATAGTTTGTCAAGTTGGTGATGTTTTAACCTTCGCAAGGACCAGGCATAGCCACACTCGGTTCAACTAAAGTTGGAGAAACTGACACCCGCCAGCCACCTATGTGCAAAGCACGTCGGTAGAACCAGTCTCGCGTAAGCGTACACGTAATGTCGGTTCGGGCCGCTTCATCCAACAATACCGCCGAACCAAAGTATGACATGCTAGTAAGCAGTATGACTTATATCGCCCACAACTCACTTGTGTTCTACTCGTGCATATAACATCAACGCATAAAATCTAGCTCGGATGCCACTATTGGGTAACGTAGTAGTTTCAAAAAAAATCCTACGCACACGCAAGATCATGGTGATGCATAGCAACGAGAGGGGAGAGTGTTGTCCACGTACCCTCGTAGACCGAAAGCGGAAGCATTAGCCCAACGCGGTTGATGTAGTCGTACGTGTTCACGATCCGACCGATCAAGTACCAAATGCACGGCACCTCCGAGTTCAGCACACGTTCAGCCCGATGACGTCCATCGAACTCCGATCCAGCCGAATGTCGAGGGAGAGTTTCGTCAGCATGAAGGCGTGGTGATGATGTTGATGTTCTACTGACGCAGGACTTGGCCTAAGCACCGCTACAGTATTATCGAGGTGGATTATGGTGGAGGGGGGCACCGCACACCGCTAAAAGATCAAATAGATCAATTGTTGTGTCTCTAGGGTGCCCCCTGCCCCCCGTATATAAACGAGCAAGGGAGGGTGCGGCCGGCCATAGGAGGAGGCGCGCTGGAGGAGTCCTACTCCTACCGGGAGTAGGACTCCCCCCTTTCCTAGTTGGATTAGGACTTGGGAGGGGGAAGGAGTTGATGAGGACATCAATACCATTGTTACACCCACAGCCCCTGCTGCTATACATACTGGACCAATTACTAGAGCTCGCGCACGCCAATTGAATTATCAGGTACTTTCGTTTCTTGGTAGTGATTCTAATGTTCATGAGAATATGATGCTGCCTAAATTGGATACATTTGTTTTGCTTACAAATGAAGGGCCTAGCTTGGAAAAGGATGATCATTGGAGCAAGAACAAGCATGGAGTTGATGCCATGCGCAAGGGAGACAAGAACAGAGTTTCAAGTGATGATTTCAGGACTTTGAAGCCACCATAATGAGTGCATGAAGCCTTCGACGAAATATACAAGATGCCACTTCATAATTTTTGTCCAGATGCTATTCTAGGTGCTGCGTCACCTTATTTTTGGGTCAGGCCCATTTAATTTCGAAATACTTCAATATAGGCTGTTTTTAGAGTCTGTATGTGTGGGGAAACAAGAGTTAGGGTGGGTTTCGGACCCCTCCTCCAAGGGCCACGAAATTCCCCCCCCCCTCTTCCTCCATATATACAGCCCCTAGGGCATCGTTTAGACTTTGGGTTTTGTTTAGATTAAAAGTTCGCCATAGCTGCAACTTCGCGTACTTCGTTTGTGTTCAACGACCAGACCAAGGCGTCACAGAACCCCACCTTCATCAATAAAGCTTTCCTCTTTTATTCGCAATATCCAGATTGCAATCTTAGTTTCTTGCGTGTTCTTCGTTTGCCTGCAGGAAACAGACCTTCGTGGTCAGGTTGATCGTGCTCCGGCGTGGTCAATAACCTCGCAGAGTTGGTTTAGCGATTGCTAAGGTGCGACGTCCTCGCACGTTCGTAGTCGGATCGTCAAAGTCGACATCCTCCAAAACGATAGCCACCATCTCATCGAAAGACGGGACACCTTTGCCTCTATCAAGTGGTATCAGATTTCCAGGTTGTTCGGTGAGATTTTACAGTTTTTCGTAGTTTAGATCGAGTCTGTTCTTCATACCTATAGTCCACGAAAAAGCCAAAAAAAATTAGGGTTAGTTCATCCCATCCGAACCAATCTGAGCCTTTGCATAATCTCTTCTGTATTTGCTTTGTTGAATTTGCGGTTGCATCGTCGTGTCAAGTTGCTGGTCTTAGCGTCTAGTCCTTTAGAGTTTCGAGTTCTATTCACAGGTTGTCACGTCGCCAGTGCCATATATCACCATCGCATCATCATCATCGTTGTTGCCATATACCACCACCGCACCAACTTCATCACCGCTACCATATACCACCACCACATATTCACCGCCAATCCGAGTCCATATACGCCACCACATACCCACCGCCATCACGCCAATCCGAGTCCACCGACAACATATATCCGCCGCCAGTCCGAGTTCCACCAGATTCATCTCCGCCACCAGTCATATTCCGAGTCCAGTATTTTGTTACTCTGTTTTGGATTTCCAGATCACGCCATACTCTGAGTCATGACAGAGAAGGACTCCCCAACTTTCGTGCTACCCGCAGAAGAAAAATAGTTCCAAACTCAAAAAAAAACTAAGTCTGGAAAGTTCTGGCTAGGCAGTTTTTAGGACATTTGTAGACTTTTTCGAAAAAAATTGTTGCGGAGCAAAAAAAAAGAGGAAAAAAAGTGCAAAATAAAAGTGAAAAAAATAAAAAAAATTCAGAGTGTGCTCCTCCCTTGTTTACATGCAGCGCCGTGATTTTGTTAGTGTTCTAGGCTCGCGTCTCTAGTACGGTCTAGCCTAGGACCAGCACAGTACCGTCGTTGAGCGTTTATTCAACTTTGCATCTCTGAATTGATTATTGCTGACCCTTTTTGCTACCATACTATAAGCCTTCCCAGCTCCACATACATCTACGTCGTGCGTTTGACTCTCCCTGGCAATCGCTCTATCCAAGCTTTTGAGAGTTTTGACTACATCGGTTGCCGATCACTGCCTGCTGCTGGGTAAGAACTGGTAAGAATTTGAGAGTTGCTTGACGGATTTGTGACTGTCCACCACACCACCACCACCACTTGCTAGTAGTCTGTCGAATCATATTATTGTGTGTTTCTATTGCTGCTAACCATGGCAGGATCACAAGCCGACGAGACTGACTGGGAGAACATGACAAACAAAGCGTTACATGATAAGTTTCAACAAATGATGAGTGGACAGGTGGAACATGTGCTAAATAGATTTGAAGAGGCCATGGAGAAGATAGATGGCATTGAGAAGGTGTTCGAAACAAAGCTCGATAATAGTTTAATGAATTGCTCGCGCGTCTACCACCACCACCACTGGATGCACCTAACGCACCTCTACAACAGCAACAACGACTACCTCCACATCGTGAAACAGCTCTCCGCCGAGCGACCCATGTCCCTCTTCAGCCTGGCCAAGCTGCTGGTGCTGCTGTTGATACTTCTGTGGCTCCTGCTACTAATGTGGGGGAGGATGATTATGTGGGAGATTACAAGGATGAGGTTGACCAACATCAGAACTACGTGCAACCACCAGCACCACAACCACCAGGTCGTCCACATGCAAATAATGGCAATGTTAGGGCTCCCCCTCAGGTACGAGATCATGACCATCTCCCTAAACTGAAATTGAATATTCCACCATTTGAGGGTAGATATGTTCCTGATATATATCTTACTTGGGAGTTAGAAACTGAACAACGATTTACATGTTTACAATATCCTGAGGAGAGACGTGTTCCTGCTGTTGTTTGTGCTTTCACTAGCTTTGCATGTGTTTGGTGGTCTAAACATTGTAGATTATATCCTGTTCCAGCTACTTGGGCTGCTTTGAAAACTGCTATGCGTACTCGTTGGGTTCCACCATATTATCAACGTGAATTACTTCAAAAATTGCAGCGCTTAAGACAAGGAAAAAATTCGGTAGAAGAATATTATCAGGAATTACAAACTGGCTTGATTAGATGTGGTATTGTTGAGGAGAATGAAGCTATGCTTGCACGTTTTCTGGGTGGATTAAATAGAGAGATTCAGACCATTCTAGACTATAAGGATTATAATAATATCACTCATTTATTCCATCTTGCTTGCAAAGCTGAACGTGAAGTGCAAGATCGACAGGCATTGGCGCGAACTAACTTTTCTGCAGGTCGACCTTCATCATGGACCCCACGTGCATCATCTACTTCCACACGTTCTGCTACACCGGCACCTCCGTTGGCTGCCACCTCCAACCGTGATACAGTAAAGCAGGCACAATCACCACTATCTGCCAAGAGCACACCTTCTGGGCCTGCAAAGAGCTCTTCTTCATCCATGGCATCAACAGGGCAAACACATGATATTATTTGTCGACGTTGCAAGGGTGGAGGTCATTATGCGAGATAATGCCCATCTAAGCGTGTGATGATTGTTACTGAGGATGGTGGGTATGAGTCCGCTAGTGACTATGATGAGGAGACTTTGGCTCTTATTACACATGAAGAACACGATGGAGATGATTCTGATCATGAGATGCAATACATGGCTGCTGAGGATGCTGACAGGTATGAATGTTTAGTTGCTCAACGTGTTTTGAGTGTGCAGGTTACACAAGCTGAGCAAAATCAGAGGCATAATTTGTTCCATACAAAGGGAGTTGTGAAGGAACGTTCTATTCGCGTCATCATAGATGGAGGGAGCTGCAACAACTTGGCTAGCATGGAGATGGTGGAGAAGCTATCTCTCACCACAAGACCACATCCACATCCTTACTACATCCAATGGTTCAACAACAGCGGCAAGGTTAAGGTAACACGTACTGTTCGTGTGCATTTTAGTATCTCTACATATGCTGATTATGTTGATTGTGATGTGGTACCTATGCAAGCATGTTCCTTATTACTTGGTAGACCATGGCAATTTGATAAAAATTCTGTACACTATGGTAGATACAATCAGTATACTCTTGTTCATAAGGATAAAAATATTACTTTGCTTCCTATGACTCCTGATTCCATTTTGAAAGATGATATTAATAGAGCTAATAAAGCAAAACAGGAGAAAAATAAGAGTGAAAATCAGATTGTGGCAAAAGAATTTGAGCAACAAATGAAGCCTAATAATAAACCATCTAGTGTTGCTTCTGAAATTAAATTGAAAAGTGCATGTTTACTTGCCACCAAATCTGATATTGATGAGCTAGATTCTAGCAAATCTGTTTGCTATGCTTTTGTGTGCAAAAAGGCATTATTTTCATTCGAGGACGTGCCTTCCTCTTTGCCCCCTGCTGTCACTAACATTTTGCAGGAGTTCGCTGACGTCTTCCCACAAGACATGCCACCGGGATTACCACCTATTCGAGGGATTGAGCATCAAATTGACTTAATTCCCGGTGCATCGCTACCCAACCGTGCACCATACCGTACCAATCCAGAGGAGACGAAGGAGATTATGCGTCAAGTACAGGAGCTGCTCGACAAAGGTTATATACGCGAATCTCTTAGTCCTTGTGTTGTTCCTATTATACTAGTGCCTAAAAAGGATGCTACATCGCGTATGTGTGTTGATTGTAGAGGCATTAATAATATTACTATTCGTTATCGTCATCCTATTCCTAGGCTAGATGATATGCTTGATGAATTGAGTGGCTCTACAATGTTCTCCAAAGTTGATTTGCGTAGTGGATACCATCAAATTCGTATGAAATTGGGAGATGAATGGAAAACAGCATTTAAAACTAAGTTTGGTTTATATGAGTGGTTAGTCATGCATTTTGGGTTAACTAATGCACCTAGTACTTTCATGAGACTAATGAATGAAGTTTTACGTGCTTTCATTGGACGATTTGTGGTAGTCTATTTTGATGATATACTGATTTATAGCAAATCTTTGGAAGAACATTTGGAACATTTACGTGCTATTTTTAATGCTCTACGTGACGCACGTTTATTTGGTAACCTTGGGAAGTGCACCTTTTGCACCGACCGAGTATCTTTTCTTGGCTATGTTGTTACTCCACAGGGAATTGAAGTTGATAAAGCCAAGATTGAAGCTATTGAGAGTTGGCCGCAGCCCAAAACGGTCACACAAGTGAGGAGTTTCCTTGGCCTCGCTGGTTTCTATAGGCGTTTTGTGAGAGATTTCAGCACCATTGCTGCACCTCTCAACGAGCTTACAAAGAAGGATGTGCTTTTTGTTTGGGGTACCGCACAGGACGAAGCCTTCACGGTATTGAAAGATAAGTTGACACATGCTCCTTTACTCCAACTTCCTGATTTTAATAAGACTTTTGAGCTTGAATGTGATGCTAGTGGAATTGGATTAGGAGGTGTGTTATTACAAGATGGCAAACCTGTTGCATACTTTTCTGAAAAATTGAGTGGGCCTAGTCTGAACTATTCTACTTATGATAAAGAATTATATGCTCTTGTTCGGACCTTAGAAACATGGCAACATTATTTATGGCCCAAAGAATTTGTTATACATTCTGATCATGAATATTTGAAACACATTAAAAGTCAAGCTAAACTGAACCGTAGACATGCTAAATGGGTTGAATTCATTGAGACTTCCCCTTATGTCATTAAACACAAGAAGGGTAAAGAAAATGTTATTGCTGATGCATTGTCTCGTCGTTATACTATGCTTTCACAACTTGACTTTAAAATATTTGGTTTGGAGACCATCAAAGATCAATATGTGCATGATGCTGAATTTAAAGATGTATTGCAGAATTGTAAAGAAGGAAGAACATGGAACAAGTTCATCGTTAATGATGGATTTGTTTTTCGTGCTAACAAGCTATGCATTCCAGCTAGCTCCGTTCGTCTTTTGTTGTTGCAGGAGGCGCATGGAGGAGGACTAATGGGACACTTTGGCGTGAAGAAGACGGAGGATATACTTGCTACACATTTCTTTTTGCCAAAGATGAGACGGGATGTTGAGCGTTTTGTTGCTCGCTGCACTACATGTCAAAAAGCTAAGTCACAACTCAATCCTCATGGTTTATATATGCCTTTGCCTGTACCTAGTGTTCCTTGGGAGGATATATCTATGGATTTTGTTTTAGGTTTACCTCGAACAAAGAAGGGGAGGGATAGTATATTTGTTGTCGTGGATAGATTCTCGAAAATGGCTCACTTTATACCATGTCATAAAAGCGATGATGCTGTTAATGTTGCTGATTTGTTCTTTCGTGAAATTATTCGCTTGCATGGTGTGCCAAATACTATTGTGTCAGACCGTGATACTAAATTTCTTAGCCACTTTTGGAGATGTTTATGGGCTAAGTTGGGGACTAAACTGCTTTTTAGTACTACTTGTCACCCCCAAACTGATGGACAAACTGAAGTAGTCAATAGAACATTGTCTACTATGCTTAGGGCTGTTTTGAAGAATAATAAGAAAATGTGGGAAGAATGCTTGCCTCATATTGAATTTGCTTATAATCGTTCATTGCATTCTACAACTAAGATGTGCCCTTTTGAAATTGTGTATGGTTTCCTACCTCGTGCACCTATTGATTTGTTGCCTCTTCCATCTTCGGAGAAGGTTAATTTTGATGCTAAAGAACATGCTGAATTGATTTTAAAAATGCATGAGTTAACTAAGGAAAACATTGAGCGTATGAATGCTAAATATAAACTTGCTGGAGATAAGGGTAGAAAACATGTTGTGTTTGCACCTGGAGATCTTGTTTGGTTACATTTGCGTAAGGATAGGTTTCCTAATTTGCGCAAATCAAAGCTAATGCCACGTGCTGATGGTCCTTTTAAGGTGTTAGAGAAAATAAATGATAATGCATATAAACTTGAGTTGCCTGCAGATTTTGGGGTTAGTCCCACTTTTAACATTGCAGATTTGAAGCCTTATTTGGGTGAGGAAGATGAGCTTCCCTCGAGGACGACTTCATTTCAAGAAGGGGAGGATGATGAGGACATCAATACCATTGTTACACCCACAGCCCCTGCTGCTATACATACTGGACCAATTACTAGAGCTCGCGCACGCCAATTGAACTATCAGGTACTTCCGTTTCTTGGTAGTGATTCTAATGTTCATGAGAATATGATGCTGCCTAAATTGGATACATTTGTTTTGCTTACAAATGAAGGGCCTAGCTTGGAGAAGGATGATCATTGGAGCAAGAACAAGCATGGAGTTGATGCCATGCGCAAGGGAGACAAGAACAGAGTTTCAAGTGATGATTTCAGGACTTTGAAGCCACCATAATGAGTGCATGAAGCCTTCGACGAAATATACAAGATGCCACTTCATAATTTTCGTCCAGAGGCTATTCTAGGTGCTGCGTCACCTTATTTTTGGGCCAGGCCCATGTAATTTCTAAATACTTCAATATAGGCTGTTTTTAGAGTCCGTATGTGTGGGGAAACAAGAGTTAGGGTGGGTTTCGGACCCCTCCTCCAAGGGCCATGAAATTCCCCCCTCTTCCTCCATATATACAACCCCTAGGGCATCGTTTAGACTTTGGGTTTTGTTTAGATTAAAAGTTCGCCATAGCTGCAACTTCGCGTACTTCGTTTGTGTTCAACGACCAGACCAAGGCGTCACAGAACCCCACCTTCATCAATAAAGCTTTCCTCTTTTATTCGCTATATCCAGATTGCAATCTTAGTTTCTTGCTTGTTCTTCGTTTGCCTGCAGGAAACAGACCTTCGTGGTCAGGTTGATCGTGCTCCGGCGTGGTCAATAACCTCTCGGAGTTGGTTTAGCGATTGCTAAGGCGCGACGTCCTCGCACGTTCGTTGTCGGATCGTCAAAGTCGACATCCTCCAAAACGATAGCCACCATCTCATCGAAAGACGAGACACCTTTGCCTCTATCAGGAGTGGAGGAGAAGGAAGGAAGGGGGGCGCCGCCCCCCTCTCCTTGTCCTATTCGGACTAGGGGGAGGGGCGCGCGGCCAGCCCTTGCCTCATCTCCTCTCTTCCACCTAGGCCCACTAAGGCCCATTAAGTTCCCGGGGGTTCCGGTAACCTCTCCGGTACTTCGGTAAAATCACATTTTCACCCGGACCACTTCCGATATCCAAATATAGGCTTCCAATATATCAATCTTCATGTCTCGACCATTTCGAGACTCCTCGTCATGTCCGTGATCACATCCGGGACTCCGAAAAACCTTCGGTACATCAAAACATATAAACTCATAATATAACTGTCATCGTAACATTAAGCGTGCGGACCCTACGGGTTCGAGAACTATGTAGACATGACCGAGACATGTCTCCAGTCAATAACCAATAGCGGAACCCGGATGCTCATATTGGCTCCCACATATTCTTCGAAGATCTTTATCGGTCAAACCGCATAACAACATACGTTGTTCCCTTTGTCATCGGTATGTTACTTGCCCGAGATTCGATCGTCGGTATCTCAATACCTAGTTCAATCTCGTTACCGGCAAGTCTCTTTACTCATTCTGTAATACATCATCCCGCAACTAACTCATTAGTTGCAATGCTTGCAAGGCTTAAGTGATGTGCATTACCGAGAGGGCCCAGAGATACCTCTCCGACAATCGCAGTGACAAATCCTAATCTCGAAATACGCCAACCCAACAAGTACCTTCGGAGACACCTGTAGAGCACCTTTATAATCACCCAGTTACGTTGTGAAATTTGGTAGCACACAAAGTGTTCCTCCGGTAAACGGGAGTTGCATAATCTCATAGTCATAGGAACATGTATAACTCATGAAGAAAGCAATAGCAACATACTAAACGATCGTGTGCTAAGCTAACGGAATGGGTCATGTAAATTACATCATTCTCCTAATGATGTGATCCCGTTAATCAAATGACAACCCATGTCAATGCCTAGGAAACTTAACCATCTTTGATCAATGAGCTAGTCAAGTAGAGGCATACTAGTGACACTCTGTTTGTCTATGTATTCACACATGTATTATGTTTCCGGTTAATCCAATTCTAGCATGAATAATAAACATTTATCATGATATAAGGAAATAAATAATAACTTTATTATTTCCTCTAGGGCATATTTCCTTCACATCTGTCAGCTAGCAAATCTTGATCAGCTCGAAGCTGTTGTTGCTTTTTCTTAAGGCTATTTGCCGTGGCTATAAGCCGGCGCTTGAAGCGCTCTTGTTCGATGGGATCCTCAGGCACGACAAATTCGTTATCGTCGAGGCTTGCCTCGTCTTCGGAGGGAGGCATGTAATTATCATCCTCTGCCTCTCCATCTGCCACTCTCTCAGAAGGGTTGGCTTCTCCATCCTCCTGCTCTGAATCTTGCTGGAGGGGATTGTCGTTCTCTTCGGCACTGTCCGAAGTGTTATTATCTCCTGTGCCAGTATCACCGCTTTTGCTTTGGCGAGACTTAGAGCGGCGCCGCTGACGTCGGCGCTTGGGTTGCTTCTTGGAGGGGTCATCCCCCGCTGTCCCGTCGACATTGCCTTCTTTGGGTGTGTCCACCATATATATATCATATGATGAGGTGGTTGTCCAGTGCCCTGTGGGTAGTGGTTCCTGTCCGTCTCCTGCATCGTCGTCCATACCGTCGATGTCTTCGGAGTCGAAGTCGAGCATGTCGGTCAAATCATCAAAAGTGGCTACTAAGTGGGCGGTGGGTGGGCGGCGAATTTCTTCGTCATCCGCATCCCAATCCTGCCGGACATAGTTTGGCCAGGTTTCTCCTGACAAGGAGAGGGACCTTAATGAGTTCAGTATGTTGCCGAAGGGCGAGTGCTGAAAGATATCTACGGAGGTGAACTCCATGATCGGCGCCCAGTCGGATTCGATAAGCACGGGCGCAGGCGGTTCGGAGTCCATGGCCGGGGAAGAATCCGTTAGTTTGGAGTCTTGGCTCTCGTGAAGGGTAAGGTCAGTACTCGGCTCGATCGCCGCTGAGAACGTGGCCTCCATGGCGGGGTCTATCCACCCGTCCATAGATGGCGCAATAGGCTCTGGATTGAGGGTCGGAGCGGTTGCAGGTGCGATCTCCTGAACACTGTCCGACGGCAGAGCTAAATCATGCTCATCGTGACCGTGCGGCGCACTCGGCAGGGGCTCGAATCCGTCGAAGATCCAGTCTCCGCGGATGTCAGCCGTGTAGTTTAAGCTTCCAAACCTGACCTGGTGGCCAGGGGCGTAACTCTCGATCTGCTCCAGATGGCCAAGCGAGTTGGCCCGCAGTGCAAAGCCGCCGAATACAAAGATCTGTCCGGGGAGAAAAGTCTCACCCTGGACTGCATCGCTATCGATGATCGAAGGAGCCATCAAGCCTGACGATGACGACACAATGGAACTCTCAATGAAAGCACCAATGTCGGTGTCAAAACTGGCGGATCTCGGGTAGGGGGTCCCGAACTGTGCGTCTAGGCGGATGGTAACAGGAGACAGGGGACACGATATTTTTACCCAGGTTCGGGCCCTCTCGATGGAGGTAAAACCCTACTCCTGCTTGATTGATCTTGATGATATGAGTATTACAAGAGTTGATCTACCACGAGATCGAAGAGGCTAAACCCTAGAAGCTAGCCTATGGTATGATTGTTGTTCTTGGTCCTATGGACTAAACCCTCCGGTTTATATAGACACCGGAGGGGGCTAGGGTTACACAGAGTCGGTTACAAGGAAGGAGATCTACATATCCGTATTGCCAAGCTTGCCTTCCATGCCAAGAAGAGTCCCATCCGGACACGGGACGAAGTCTTCAATCTTGTATCTTCATAGTCCAACAGTCCGGCCAAAGGATATAGTCTGGCTGTCCGGATACTCCCTAATCCAGGTCTCCCTCAGACGCCGAGGCCAAGGCCACCAAGATCGCGGCTGGAGAAACCGCCAAGTCTGCCGCCGAGGAGGCCGCCAAGGGGCTTGTTGGGGAGCTCGACGAGGGGCCTGCCGGGGAGCCCGACAAGGGCCTTGCCGGGGAGCCCAGCAAGGGGCCTGCCGGGGAGTCCTGCAAGGCCGCTACCGAGGAGACCACCAAGGAGGAGGTGGACAACGACCAACCTTCCTCCCCCACAGTTCCTACCCCGGGCAAGTACCTGAGGGTGGGCCACGACCTGTTCGTTGCCTCCCAGGGAGGCGAGCAGCAGAGCGCTAGCCGAAGGGGAAGTGTTTGACGACGAGGTGCTCGCCACCTCCGGGCTCCAGGTTGTTGACAAACTGAGCGTCGGCGGCGATGGTTCCTAAGAGGAGCAGCTTCTCCGTGCCATGAGTGCCAACTTCCAGAAGCTCTAGGCGCTCCACCGTGCCCGCCAAGACAAAGTGAAGTCCAGGATGACGACGATGGACAAGGCGGAGGCAGATTTTAAGGAGTGCATTGCTCAGACACATGTCTGGTTTGGCGAGGCCTGGGATGAACTGAGGGCTGCCTAGGGTGAGCTGGATGAGCGCAAGCGAGAGCTCATCCTAAAGCAGGCCGATATCAAGAAGTCCCAGGAGGTGGCGAAGGCGCAGGCTGCCAAGGACGACGCCGCCCGGCAATAGCATAAGGATCTGCTAGACTCCCAGGAGGAAGACCTTGTTGCTCGTGAGCAGGCGCTTGCTGCCATGCTCCGCAGCAAGGATGAGGAAATCTAGAATATCGTGGCGCAGCAGACCCAGGAGCTGGAGCAGAAGCACAAGGACGCACTTAATGCTCTGGCCCTGGACCATACCGGCAAGGTGAAGGAGCTGGAGCTGGAGTAGGAGGAGCTGAAGAAGAAAGTCTCGGAGCTGACGAAGGAGAGGGACACGGCCAACCACACTCTGGCGGATGTGCAGGTCGCCATCTCCGACAAGGCCAAGCTGCTATCCGAAGCCAACGACTCCATCAACGATCTGAACCTGAAACTGGACGGCTTGGACGGGAAGCTTTCGGAGGCCGGGGCTCGTGAGGAGACCCTGAACAAGGCCCTGGAGGACGAGAGGCGGCTGCTAAGCGATGACGCCGCTGCCCATAAGGATTACGTGAAGAGCATAAACCTCTGGATCAGCCGCCTCATCGACGTCGCCGAGAGGCTCACCGCGCAGCTCGCCATCATGGGCCTGCCGGATGTCAGGTACTCCCAGGAGCCGAACGTAAGCCCCAATGCCAGGTTGACCCTGTTATTCGAGCGTGTCCTCGATGCCCTGGAGCAGCTCCGCTCCAACCAAGCAGTTTATCTGGCCAATGAGTCCCGGAGGCTCTGCCAGGGCGCCCTGACCAAGGTGCTCACCAAGGTGGCATTCTGGAACCCTAGCGTCGACTTCGCCAACGTGTTGGAGAGCCAGCCGGAGGATGTGGACCTCGCGCCGCTCGAGGAGCGTATCGAGCCCATCATCAGCTGCGTCGATGGAGTCAAGAGGGTGGAGGGCCAGCGCCGAGACTAGGCACCCCGTTTCTCCTTGCCACTGCGGGTTCATGCCCAAGACAATTTATCTTAAGTTAGAACCACGACAATCATTGATGTAATATAACTCCGTAGTACTTTGAAATGACGCATGCTATCTTCCTATTCGATCTTTCCGTGTATGTGCACACCCTACGCCTAGTTGGATAGGTTTGCCAGCGCGTAAACCCATGCTATGGCGCTTTGAAGGACAGATCCTTAGCATCCTGCCAGGGGGGCGCTTGCTACCGGGCAAGCCACCTTGCTGTTCTCAGCGCAGCCGCTTGAACTGTTGAGCGGACTCGAAACAGAACAAGGGCGTTGCCAATAGCGGATGGGTTCCATTGCGTGTAGGTTTTCTGTACAAGGAACAAGATCTTTCGAGGAGAATAACTTTATAAAAGAAAGAAAGTGCTCAAGGTTTCGCGTTACTTAGCTTTTCCGTCGCCACACGGATGACCGTTGCGGCTGCGGGCAGCCCGCCTCGCCTAGCTGGTGGCACCAGAGCGTGGCTGATTGACATAGCCTTCTTCTCTCGAGCCATCGCGACGAAGGAGTCGATGAGTTGACTCCAAAAATGGATTTCACAGCTTGCTGCCCCCTACCTGGCACACCAAAGATGTCGGGGCTCAAGAACGACACCTATGGGATCACAAGGACTCCCTACTACGGTTGACAGGGCGCGGGGTTTTGGAAAGAGCGGGTTTAGAAGATCAACACGGGGGGATTTTATCCAGGTTCGGCCCGCAAACGATGCGCAATACCCTAATCCTGCTTTGGTGTATATTTGGTGTTCTTGAGCTCTCGAACTAGCTGCGGTGCATGCCTAGTCCAAAAAGTCTGAATCCTTCCTCAGTACGTGTCGGGCCTCCTTTTATAGTCAAAGGGGTCGCCATAGTGGCACACAGGAGGTGGAAAGTATGTACAGTGTACAAGTCTATCCCTGACATCGTGGGACAAAACGCATTTAATGCGCCGCCGACGTGTCCTCTTGCTTTATCGGGGATGGCAAGGAAGCTTGTCTCGTCTGTCGCCGCCTCGCCTTGCTTCGACACGCGTCCAAGCTAACGAGGCATGCAGCGCCACACTGGCTGGTTGGCTGCTGCGCTGGTGCGGTGGCAGGGTCTTCACAAAGATCTGCATGCCACCACGCAGGTGCTTGCCTGGTTGGCCTAGAAGCTGCATCCTGACACGTTGGTGCGTGCCTAGTTGGCAGGTTGGCTGCTGCGTCGGAACGGCCTTGGGGCAGCGAAACCTTGGTAAGTGCGGGCCTGGTTGTGGCCCCGCAAATGTCCCCGGCAAGAGTCTTGTGGGCGTCCTCGGCAAGAGTTTCGCCGTGGGCCTTCGTCTTCTGGTTCTCATCTAGTCTTGCAGGCCTTTTGTCTTCACTAAGATCTGCATGCTACCATGCAGGTGCCTCCCGAGCCTTGGTTCCTGATGTTGTCGATGGCGTCGGAACTCTCAGGCTCGAGGGTGGCGATCTTGCTAGTGTTGGATAAGTTCCCCCGGCAAGGCCCTTGTCGGGGCCACGTGGGCCGCCCCGACAAGGCTCTTGCCGGGGGAAGCCCACCTTGTCCCTTTGCTGTTCGTGCCTATGGCTTGAGTGCTGCTCTAGTAGTCTTGTTTCTTGATCCCTCTGCCCTGCCAAGCGTGACCGCAGGTGTGGCTACAACTGCCCGTGCACAAGTAAGGGGTAAAGAAGGCCCCTACTTTTGTACACTGACACTTGGGTATTTGATACTGGTTTCGTTGCTCATATTTGTAACTCGAAACAGGAGATGCGGTATAAAAGAAGATTGGCTAAGGACGAGGTGACGATGCGCTACGAAAATGGTTCCAAGGTCGATGTGATCGCTATCGGCACGCTACCTCTACATCTACCTTTGGATTAGTTTTAGACCTCAATAATTGTTATTTGGTGCTAGCGTTGAGCATGAACATTATATCTGGATCTTGTTTATTGTGAGACGGTTATTCATTTCGGAGAAGAATGGTTGTTTTATTTATATGAGTAATATATTTTATGGTCATGCACCCTTGATGAATGGTCTATTCTTGTTGAATCTCGATCGTAGTGATACACATATTCATAATATTGATGCCAAAAGATGCAAAGTTGATAATGATAGTGCAACATATTTGTGGCACTGCCGTTTAGGTCATATTGGTGTAAAGCGCATGAAGAAACTTCATACAGATGGACTTTTGGAATCACTTGATTATGAATCATTTGATACTTGTGAACCATGCCTCATGGGCAAGATGACTAAAACTCCATTCTCCGGAACAATGGTGCGAGCTAATGACTTATTGGAAATAATACATACCGATGTATGCGGCCCGATGAGCGTTGAAGCATGCAGCGGGTATCGTTATTTTCTGACCTTCACAGATGATTTGAGTAGGTATGGGTATATCTACTTGATGAAAGACAAGTCTGAAACATTTGAAAAGTTCAAAGAATTTCAGAGTGAAGTGGATAATCATTGTAACAAGAAAATAAAGTTTCTATGATCTGATCGCGGGGGCAAATATTTGAGTTACGAGTTTGGCATTCATTTAAAACAATGTGGAATTGTTTCACAACTCACACCACCTGGAACACTACAACGTAATGGTGTGTCCGAACATCATAATCATACTTTATTAGATATGGTGCGCTTTATGATGTCTCTTACCGGTTTACCACTATCGTTTTGGAGTTATGCATTAGGGACAGTTGCATTCACGTTAAATAGTGCACCGTCTAAATCCGGTGAGACGACTGAGGGAGTCCTAGATTAAGGGGTCCTCGGAGGTCTGGCATGTGTGACGTGGGCCGGACTGATGGGCCGTGAAGATACAAGATAGAAGACTTCCTCCTGTGTCTGGATGGGACTCTCCTTTGCGTGGATGGCAAGCTTGGCGTTCAGATATGAAGATTCCTTCCTCTGTAAACTGACTCTGTATAACCCTAGGCCCCTCCCGTGTCTATATAAACCGGAGGGTTTAGTCCGTAGAGGCAATCACAATCATACAGGCTAGACATCTAGGGTTTAGCCATTACAATCTCGTGGTAGATCAACTCTTGTAATCCTCATATTCATCAAGATCAATCAAGCAGGAAGTAGGGTATTACCTCCATCAAGAGGGCCTGAACCTGGGTAAACATCATGTCCCCTGTCTCCTGTTACCATCGACCTTAGACGCACAATTCAAGACCCCCTACCCGAGATCCGCCGGTTTTGACACCGACATTGGTGCTTTCATTGAGAGTTCCATTGTGTCGTCATCAGAAGGTTCGATGGCTCCATCAGTCATCTACAACAACGCCGCCCTGGGGGAGGTTTTTCTCTCTGGCCAGATCTTTGTATTCGGCGGCTTCGCACTGCGGGCCAACTCGCTTGGCCATCTAGAGCAGATCGACAGCTACGCCCCAGGTCACCAGATTAGTTTTGGAAATATGGACTATGTCGCTGATATCCGAGGAGACTTGATCTTCCAAGTGTTCACAACCCCAAACTCCGCTCTGCCTTAGATCCGGAGCGCATCGTCGGGTCCGAAGACGGGATTCCTGAGCCCGCCGGACTATCTGCGGCCACTAAGCCCAGTACAGGAGAGTCGGAGGAAGTAGTGTCGCTGGAAACCATCATGAAGCCAGACTCTTCTCCGGACACTGGCTCTGAACCCTTGGATTCATCATCGTGTGAGCTCGGCCAAGGAGTCTCCTTCCCGCCGTACTCCATGGACTCTCTTCTCTCTGGCCAAACCTCGCTTTAAGCGAGGCTCTGGACTTGATGCGACCCCTCGTCATTACAGAGGAGCAACGTTCGAACTACGCCACGCCTAGACTAGGGGCTGAGAGCGGGGAATTTTATGTCCCGCCCACCACCCACTTCATAGCCACTGTCGAGGACTTAACTGACATGCTCGATTATGGCTCTGAAGACATCGATGGTATGGACGACGATGCCAAAGAAGAGCAGGCCCAAAACCCACCGTTTACCGAACGTTGGAAGACCACCTCTTCGTATGACGTGTACATGGTGGATACACCCAAAGAGGGTAATGGCGATAACGAGAAAAATGCAGTCGAGGATAAACCTCCTGAGATACAGCCAAAGCGTCGACGTCAGCGGCACAACTCTAAATCGCGTCGTGGAAAAGACAGTAGTACCGGCACGAGAGACAACGATACTCCGGACGACACCGAAGACCAAGAAGACCCCGGCGAGCCAACCTCCGAACAAGACGATGGGGAAGATAGGCAAGTTAGCCCTGATGAACAGGCCGTAAACGAAGACTCGGAGGA
This sequence comes from Aegilops umbellulata, assembly GCA_032464435.1. NCBI lineage: Eukaryota > Viridiplantae > Streptophyta > Magnoliopsida > Poales > Poaceae > Aegilops > Aegilops umbellulata. The sequence goes on from CP136060.1 coordinate 218,520,367, forward strand.
CAGTAATTATCTTCCACTCTCCGAGGATGAGGTGAGCCTCGGCAACGAAGACTTTATCGTGCCTGAGGAACCCCTCGAGCAGGAGCGCTTTAAGCGCTGGCTAATAGCCACTGCAAGGATCCTAAAAAAGAAGCAGCAGTAGCCTCAAGCTGATCAAGATCTACTCAACGACAGGTGGACTAATGTCCTGGCAGCCGAGGAATATGGCCTCGAGTGCCCAACCAAAAGTTACTCGAAGTGTAAACTGCTACCTCAATTCGACGACGAGGCACTTGAGCCCGTACCATCAGTGCGTAACGCGGCTGACCGACCACCACGTGGCCGAGACAAAACGGCAAGTCAAGCCGAACACCAGCCCATACTACCTCGCCGTAAAGGTAGAGACACAACATCTCGGGGATATACATATGACATGCGGCAGGACCTGGAAAATAGAGCAGGTTAGACCAGATCGATCTACGGATCGCGGGGTCATGCCCCGACGCGCGACGACGGCTATCTAGCTGGACATGACAAGCATAACCACGTCCGGGCCGAAAAACGCAGACGGACTCCATCCGAGCTACGTCGCCACTTGGCCCGATATAGAGGTGCCGCATACCCCCTCTGCTTCACTGATGAAGTAATGGAGCACGAATTCCCAGAAGGGTTTAAACCCGTGAATATTGAATCATATGGAACAACAGATCCCGCGGTATGGATTGAGGACTTTCTTCTCCATATTCATATGGCCCGCGGTGATGATATTCATGCCATCAAATACCTCCCGCTAAAACTTAAGGGACCAGCTCGACACTGGTTAAACAGCCTGCCAGAAAACTCCATTGGCAGCTAGGAGGACTTGGAAGACGCCTTTCGCGACAACTTCCAAGGTACATACGTCCGACCTCCGGATGTCGATGACTTAAGTCACATAGTTCAACAGCCCGAAGAGTCGGTCAGGAAATTCTGGACTAGGTTCCTAACTAACAAGAACCAAATCGTCGACTGTCCGGATGCCAAAGCCCTAGCAGCCTTTAAGCATAGCATCCGCGACGAATGGCTCGCCCGACACCTCAGCCAAGAAAAGCCGAAGTTCGTGGCATCCCTCACGACACTTATGACCCGCTTTTGCACGGGCGAAGATAGCTGGCTAGCCCGTAGCAATAGTAATGCAAGCGAAGCTGTCACCTCTGAAGCCAGAAGCAGCAACGGCAAGCCCCAACGCAACAGGCACAAGCGTCAAAGCAACGGTAGCAATACTGATGACACGACGGTCAACGCCGGATTCGGTGGCTCCAAGTCCGGCCAGCGGAAGAAGCCATTTAAAAGAAATAATTCGGGCTCATGCAGCTTGGACCGCATACTTGATCGTCCATGTCAGATCCACGGCACCCCCGATAAACCACCCAATCATACCAACAGAAATTGTTGGCTCTTTAAACAGGTCAGCAAGTAAAATACCGAGAACAAGGAGAAGGGGTCGCAAAGTGGGGACGATGACGACGAGGAGCCCCGTCCGCCGAACACAGGGGGACAGAAGAAGTTCCCCCCCCCCCCCCATGTTAAAACGGTGAGCATGATATACGTTACCCATATCCCCAAGAGGGAGCGCAAACGCACGCTGAGGGATGTCTACGCGATAGAGCCAGTCGCCCCAAAATTCAACCCATGGTCGTCCTACCCAATCACCTTCGATCGCAGGGACCATCCGACCAGTATCCGTCATGGCGGTTCAGCCGCACTGGTCCTCGACCCAATCATTGATGGATTCCACCTCACGCGAGTCCTGATGGATGGTGGCAGCAGCCTCAACCTGCTTTATTAGGATACAGTCCGCAAGATGGGCATCGATCCATCAAGGATCAAACCCATAAAAACTACCTTTAAAGGAGTAATACCAGGTGTAGAGGCCCACTGCACGGGCTCAATCACATTGGAAGTCATCTTTGGATCCCCGGACAACTTCCGAAGCGAAGACTTGATCTTCGATATCGTCCCCTTCCGTAGTGGCTATCACGCACTACTCGGACAAACTGCATTTGCTCGATTCAATGCGGTGCCACACTATGCTTATCTCAAGCTCAAGATGCCTGGACCACGCAGTGTCATAACGGTCAATGGAAACACGGAACGCTCCCTCCGTACCGAGGAGCACACTGCGGCCCTGGCAGCGGAGGTACAGAGTGGCCTTATCAAGCATAATTTTAATTCGGCGGCCAAGCTCACGGACACTGTGAAACAAGTCCGGACTACTCCAAAGCATGACAGTCCAGCTCGTCAGGAGCTCGACTAGAAATTTGGCCTCCATCTCAGTCCCGACCAAATGGCGGCATACGTACCGCGCGTACATAACTACGCACTCACAATACCATGGGCAAAGACGGAGGCATAACTCGATTATGGTCCATAATACGACTCGACCTTCCCCTGGCACACATACTTTCCCTTTTCTTTTTATCCGTTTTCAGGTTTCTTTTCCACAGGCCCCTCACGATGGCTTGATCATCGATCCTTTCAAAGGATGGATATACCAAGGCAGCAAGCAGCATAGATGTACGGGGGAATCTCTATGTGGTCTTCTTGACGATCACTCTACCTGTTTTCACGACCCGCACGCAGCTCCCCCTTGGTCGCGGCATGTTAAATAGCCATGTTGCTTATCGCACTATTTGTACAAATATGCTTTGGCGTATTAATCAAATTACAATGGAAACAGTTTGCGGCCCAACTTATGTGGCACTGGCTTACTACTTCATTTTATTTCGCTATTCTTATCAATTGCCCCTGTACACTTTGGTACACTTTAATTCGCCAGGGGCTTCATTGCGCTCCATAATATGGCAACAAAGCCCAAACACTTTTTACAGTTTAGTTCGGCACCCCGAATTTGGCATTATATGCATCGGCTCCGAATCATGTCTTTGGTCAATAGTTGGGCTGCCTGGCTCCTGTGCTTACTACCTTACGTTCCGTCCTATTAGCTAGGGTAGTGAAGGGAGAACTATTGCGATTGTGTTTCTGGTTTATCCGGGTAAACATCTCAGTAGAGAAAGCTGAAAACCGGCTATCATGATGCGGCGAGAGCTGGTCAGCTATTTGGAGGTTAAAATCTCTTGCGATTTTTTCCCGCATTATGCGACGGCTCGGCCTCCACCCGATCAGGTGTCTACAGCACCCTAGTCCGGATTAACAAATACTAACTAGGGGTTGCGCCTACATTCCTATTGTCAAACTCCTATGGCTAAGTGAGGGTGATAAAGCCACATAGTCCAATTGCCTGGTTCGTTGCCCTAAACACCTCCTTAAAGGACCAAACTCTTGGATCAAGAGTGTTTATGTTTCAACCCGAACACCCCCGTACTACCTACATGGGGGCTGAAGCCGACGACTGGCCAACTCTCAAATTTAATAAAACGGCCACACAGGAGGCAAGATTTTAAATAAACAACAAGCATTATATTACATATCGTCTTTGTTTCATAATACAGGACATGATAACATGAATGTATTCATTCAAAGATAATGTTTTTTGCACACTAGCCCTCTAAAATGCGGGATCCCTTCAGGACATCATCAAAATACCGCTCAGGCATGCGGTGCTCCTTGCCACGGGCGGTCCCTCGGTCGCGAGCTTGACGGCGTCCATCTTCGCCCACTGAACCTTAACACGGGCGAAGGCCATCCGCGCACCTTCGATGCATACCGACCACTTGATGGCGTCAAGCGGAGGGCAGGCATCGACCAGCCGCTTCACGAGCCCGAAGTAGCTATTGGGTATGGCTTCGGCAGGCCATAGATGGATTATCAAATCCTTTATGGCCAATTCGGCAACCCTATGCAGTTCGGTCAACTATTTCAGCTGATCGCTGAAGGGAACCGGATGCTCTGGCGCAAGGTATTGCGACCAGAACAGCTTCTCCGTTGAGCTCCCCTCTTCGGCTCGGAAGAAGTCCGCAGCATCAGCAACACTGTGTGGCAGATCCGCAAACGCCCCTGGAGAACTCCAAATCCGGGTCAGTAAGAGGTACCTTTTCTTCACATATTTGCTCTGCATAATAAAGGCCTTACCAGCCGCAATTTTTCTGGCCTCCTGGATTTCCTGGAGGGCTTCAACCCGGGCCTCTTGTGTGCTTTGGCGAGCCTTAGCAAGTTCGGACTCTTGGTCCGCACTCTTGCGCTCCAAGGACTCGCATTTCTTTACGGCGTCCTGGACGTCCTGCTGGACCTCCCCAACCCTTGCCTCGTGTTTTTCATGGGTGGCTTGTTCCTTTGCCGCTCTCTTCTAGGCCTCGGCCAACGCGTTCTTGAGGGTCTCCACCTCGATTGCAGCTCCTATGAAATATCATGATTACAGGATCAACACAAACAATTCATATCTTTCTAGATCTGAATAGGCCATTGCATACCTTGCTTGTCCTCTAGCTATTTTTTCACACGGCCGAGCTCTTACTCGGCCCGCTCCAGACTCTGCTTCAGTTTGAAGACTTCGGCAAAATAGGAGGTCACAGCCAGCATCGACGCCTGCTTATTCACATAGACATGTATGGTTAGTCTCCTGTGAAAATTATTTGATCTTCTGTCCGGCTTTTCTTTTCAAACACCGGACAGAGTCTCATGGGCTACTGTCTATACTATGACATTCTTTTTGCATAACTATGTCGCATACCTCAAAGCCTATTAGAAGGCTAGTGCAGGCTTCGGTCAGTCCGCTCTTAGTGGACTGAACCCTCTCAACCACCATACCCATGAGGATACGGTGTTCCTCAACAATGGAAGCACTTTGCAGCGCTTCCAATAGAGTATCCGGTGCCTCTGGATGGACAGAGGTCACCGGCGGAATTAATGCACCTCCTTCTTTCGAAGGAGGTTGCTTGCCTGATTCCGGAGCCGTATGGGCCTCCGGAATAGTATTCGGTTGGGGCCGAATTGGATATGGGCCCCATCACCAGTCTCCAGGGGGATTTGCTCCCCCATGTGTCCGACGGACGAGGTATCACCCTGTGGCGCCACCCTGGCGGCCTCCTGTACCTCTCCCTGGCCTGGGAAGGTCCTTCGGGACAACACCTCAGCATCGTCCGTGGCCTTGGGAGAGGAGGCCACTGGAAGTGACCCGCTGTCCATCACATTTGGATCCAGTGAACTCCCCAAAGATGAGGATCACTGGGGGCGAGCGTGGGCCGGACAGCAGCGCGTGATTCGACATATTAAAACCATGAAGTAGAGAGGTTGGATATATGTGTGTATAAGTGCTTTTGAGTACTTATGATTCGGCCAGGGGCTTCTCCCTGGGGCGCCACTCGGAGCTGCTATCAGTGTCCAACGCGGAGTTGTCCGCGAGGGAGACCTTCTCCTTCTTGGACGCCTCTGCCTCCATATCCGTGGAGGCCACCCTTTTCTTCCTTCCCTCCTCAGGGGGGAGTTGCTTTCTTCCTCCTCCTTCTCGTCATCGGTGGCGGGGGAGGAGTGGGTTTCGGTGTCTTCGGACGTCACGTCCGAAGTGCCTTTACGGTGAAGGCCGTCTCTTCCCGCCTGGCCCTTCTTCTTGGCCTTCTTCTCCGGCGCCTGGTAGGGCGCCGGGACCAGCATCTTCATCAGAAGTGGGATAGCTGGGTTTTCAGGCAGCGAAGCCGAACACTGGATCTGCTCCGCCTTCTTTGTCCAACCCTGAAAAGACGGATAGGGAAGCTTAGACATCTTCCTTGAATGTACAAGTGAAGGATACACCTTGAAATATGAAAAACTTACCGAACTGGCGGGATGGGTCAGGATGTACACACGGTCCTCGGTCGTATGCGGCCACGTCTCATTGGCCTTAAAAAGCACCTTCCAGATGCCTTCGTGTGTAGCACCGAAGAACTGTTGCAAGGTCTGGTGCTTGGCCGGATTGAACTCCCACAGGTTGCAAGTACGGCTTTGGCAAGGAAGGATTCGGCGAAAAAGCATCACCTGGATCACATTGACAAGCTTGATGTTCTTGTCCACCATTCTCTTGATGCGCGTCTGCAGCGCTGACACCTCGTCCGACGACGCCCAGTCCATGCCCTTTTCTAGCTAGGAGGTGAGCCGCATTGGGGCCCCGGACTTGAATTCGGGAGCCGCGGCCCAGGTGGTGTCGCGGGGCTCTGTGACGTAGAACCACTGATGCTGCCACCCTTTGACAGTCTCCACAAAGGTGCCTTTGGGCCACATGACATTGGACATCTTGCTCAACACAGTGCCTCCACACTCTGCGTGTTGACCACCCACCACCTTCGGCTTCACATTAAAGGTCTTTAGCCACAATCCAAAGTGGGGTGGGATGCGGAGGGAGGCCTCGCACACGTCAATGAACGCCGAAATGTTGAGGAAAGAATTTGGGGCTAGATCTTGGAAATCTAGCCCATAATAGAACATGAGTCCGCGGACGAAGGGGTGGAGAGGAAACCCTAACCCGCAGACGAAGTGGGGAATGAACACCACCCTCTCATGGGGATCCAGGGTGGGGATGATCTGCCCTTGGGCGGAAGCCGGTGGCGATTTCTTGGGCCAAGTACCCCACCTCCCGGAGCTTCGTGATGTCCTTCTCCGTGACGGAGTCCATCCACTTGCCCTGCGCTCCAGATTCGGACATGGTCGGAGTGCATTTTTGAGGCGGAAAGGATGGAAGCTTGGGCACTAGAGCTCGAGAATGGGTGGGCAGAAAGAAAGAAGGTGTGGGTGAAAGGGTGAATCCTTATCTCTTTATAAAGGCAGCGAATATCAAGCGCCTCCCCATTCATCTTAAAACTCGCCTATTCCCCAAGGGTCGTGCAGACGGCGTGGTTTACCCATGCCCGTATTGATGAGAACCCTGCAATAAGGGGACACGATCTCTGCTTTGACAAGACGTGCCAATGAAAACCGCATCTTAAAACATGGAGCGGGAGGCCAGAAAATGGTTTGAATAATGACCGGGCAGGGACCTAATGTCTTGCTACAAAAATTGTCAGTAGATGGGACTCATAAAATATTATACTCTCTGCGCTTGTGTGCGGTACTTGTTTTGCAGAGCCGGACACATTTTCTGTGTTCGAGGGCAGCTTTGGAGTATTCGGAGGAGGAACCCTCCTTGCAACGCCGAAGATGATCTGCGCGCTGGACACATGGTCATTGAAGCCTGGTTCAGGGGCTACTGAGGGAGTCCTAGATTAAGGGGTCCTCAGACGTCCGGCCTGTGTGACATGGGCCGGACTGACAGGCCATGAAGATACAAGATATAAGACTTCCTGCCATGTTCGTATGGGACTCTCCTTTGCGTGGATGGCAAGCTTGGCGTTCGGATATGAAGATTCCTTCCTCTGTAAGCTGACTCTGTATAACCCTAGGCCCCTACGGTGTCTATATAAACCGAAGGGTTTAGTCCGTAGAGGCAATCACAATCACCGGAGGGTTTCGTCCGTAGAGGCAATCACAATCATACAGGCTAGACATCTAGGGTTTAGCCATTACGATCTCGTGGTAGATCAACTCTTGTAATCCTCATATTCATCAAGATCAATCAAGCAGGAAGTAGGGTGTTACCTCCATCAAGAGGGCCCGAACCTGGGTAAACATCGTGTCCCCCGTCTCCTGTTACCATCGACCTTAGACGCATAGTTCGGGGGCCCCTACCCGAGATCCGCCGGTTTTGACACCGACAACGACACCGTATGAACTGTGGTTTGGCAAGAAACCTAAGCTGTCATTTCTTAAAGTTTGGGGTTGTGACACTTTTGTCAAAATGCTTCAGCCTGATAAGCTCGAACCCAAATCGGAGAAGTGCGTTGATACGTCTCCAACGTATCTATAAATTTTTATTGTTCCATTCTATTATATTATCCATCTAGGATGTTTTATATGCTATTTTATATGATTTTTAGGACTAACTGATACGTCTCCAACGTATCTATAATTTTTTATTGTTCCATGCTATTATATTATCAATCGTGGATGTTTTATATGCATTTATATGCTATTTTATATGATTTTTGGGACTAACCTATTAACCTAGGGCCTAGTGCCAGTTTCTATTTTTTTCTTATTTTTGAGTATCGCACAAAAGGAAAACCAAACGGAGTCCAATTGACCTGAAATTTCACGGAGATTATTTTTGGACCAGAAGAAGCCCACGGAGTATCGGAGATGGGCCAGAAGAGTCCCGAGGCACCCACGAGGGTGGGGGCATGCCCTACCCCTGGGCGCGCCCCCCTACCTCATGGCCGCCTCGGAGACCCCCCTGACTTGTTCCCGGCGCCAACACATCTTATATATACCCAAACCTCCAGAAAATAACCTAGATCGGGAGTTCCGCCGCCTCAAGCCTCTGTAGCCACCAAAAACCAATCGGGGCCCTGTTCCGGCACCCTGCCGGAGGGGGGAACCCTCACCGGTGGCCATCTTCATCATCTCGGTGCTCTCCATGACGAGGAGGGAGTGGTTCACCCTCGGGGCTGAGGGTATGTACCAGTAGCTATGTGTTTGATCTCTCTCTCTCTCATGTTCTTGATTTGGCACGATCTTTATGTATCGCAAGCTTTGCTATTATAGTTGGATCTTATGATGTTTCTCCCCCTCTACTCTCTTGTAATGGATTGAGTTTTCCCTTGAAGTTATCTTATCGAATTGGGTCTTTAAGGATTTGAGAACACTTGATGTATGTCTTGCATGGGATACCCGTGGTGACAATGGGGTATTCTATTGCTTCACTTGATGTATGTTTTGGTGATCAACTTACGGGTTCTGTGACCTTGGGAAGGTTTGTCACACGTTTTCGTCTTGACTCTCCGGTAGAAACTTTGGGGCCCTCTTTGAAGTTCTTTATGTTGGTTGAGTAGATGAATCTGAGACTGTGTGATGCATATCGTATAATCATACCCACAGATACTTGAGGTGACATTGGAGTATGTAGGTGACATTAGGGTTTTGGTTGATTTGTATCTTAAGGTGTTATTCTATTACGAACTCTAGGATAGATCGAACGGAAAGAATAGCTTCGTCTTATTTTAATATGGACTCTTTAATAGATCGATCAGAAAGGATAACTTTAAGGTGGTTTCATACCCTACAATAATCTCTTCATTTGTTCTCCGCTATTAGTGACTTTGGAGTGACTCTTTGTTGCATGTTGAGGAATAGTTATATGATCTGGTTATGTTATTATTGTTGAGAGAACTTGTACTAGTGAAAGTATGAACCCTAGGCCTTGTTTCCTAGCATTGCAATACCGTTTACGCTCACTTTTATCGCTTGTTACCTTGCTGTTTTATATTTTTAGATTACAAAAACCTATATCTACCATCCATATTGCACTTGTATCACCATCTCTTCGGTGAACTAGTGCACCTATACAATTTACCATTGTATTGGGTGTGTTGGGGACACAACAGACTCTTTGTTATTTGGTTGCAGGGTTGCTTGAGAGAGACCATCTTCATCCTACGCCTCCCACGGATTGATAAACCTTAGGTCATCTACTTGAGGGAAATTTGCTACTGTCCTACAAACCTCTGCACTTGGAGGCCCAACAACGTCTACAATAAGAAGGTTGTGTAGTAGACATCACTAACCTATTAACCTAGAGCCCAGTGCCAGTTTCTGTTTATTTCCTTGTTTTTGAGTTTTACAGAAAAGGAATACCAAACGGAGTCCAATTGACGTGCCAATTTGTGATGATTATTTATGGACCAAAAGAAGCCCCGGGAGTAAAATAGTTGGGCCAGAAGAGTCCCGAGCCATCCACGAGGGTGGAGGGCGCGCCCCCTGCCTCGTGGATGACTCATAGACCCCCCCTAACGTGAGACCGACGCCAAAAATTCCTATAAATACAGAAACACTGGAAAAGAAACCTAGATCGGGAGTTCCGCCGCCGCAAGCCTCTAATAGCCACCAAAAACCAATCGGGACCATGTTCCGGCACCCTGCCGGAGGGGGAACCCTCACCGGTGGCCATCTTCATCATCCCGGCGCTCTCCATGATGAGGAGGGAGTAGTTCACCCTCGGGGCTGAGGGTATGTACCAGTAGCTATGTGTCTGGTCTATCTCTCTCTCTCTCTCTCTCTCTCTCTCTCTCTCTCTCTCTCTCGTGTTCTTGATTTGACACGATCTTGATGTACCGCGAGCTTTGCTATTATAGTTGGATCTTATGATGTTTCTCCCCCTCTACTCTCTTGTAATGGATTGAGTTTTCCCTTTGAAGTTATCTTATCGGACTGAGTCTTTAAGGATTTGAGAACACTTGATGTATGTCTTGCATGTGCTTATATGTGGTGACAATGGGTTATTCACGTGATCCACTTGATGTATGTTTTGGCGATCAACTTGCGAGTTCTGTGGCCTTGTGAACTTATGCATAGGGGTTGTCACATGTTTTTGTCTTGACTCTTCGGCAGAAACTTTGGGGCACTCTTTGAAGTTCTTTGTGTTGGTTGAATAGATGAATCCGAGATTGTGTGATGCATATCATATAATCATACCCGCAGATACTTGAGGTGACATTGGAGTATCTAGGTGACATTAGGGTTTTGGTTGATTTGTGTCTTAAGGTGTTATTTTACTACGAACTCTAGGGCTGTTTGTGAAACTTATAGGAATAACCCAATGGATTGATCAGAAAGAATAACTTTGAGGTGGTTTCGTACCCTACAATAATCTCTTCGTTTGTTCTTCGCTATTAGTGATTTTGGAGTGACTCGTTGTTGCATGTAGAGGGCATCATGCGTCTTCATAGGATACCCTAAGGAATCAATTGGATACAGCTTCCACGACAGATGTGAAGGCAAGATCTTTGTTGCCAAGAATGGATCCTTTCTAGAGAAGGAGTTTCTCTCGAAAGAAGTGAGTGGGAGGAAAGTAGAACTTGATGAGGTAATTGTACCTTCTCTCGAACTGGAAAGTAGCACATCAGAGAAAACCGTTCCCGTGATGCCTACACCAACTAGAGAGGAAGCTAATGATGATGATCATGAAACTTCGGATCAAGTTACTACTGGACCTCGTAGGTCGAACAGAGCAAGTTCCGCACCAGAGTGGTACAGTAATCCTGTCCTGGAAGTCATGTTATTAGACCATGGCGAACCTACGAACTATGAAGAAGCTATGATGAGCCGAGATTCCAATAAATGGCTTGAGGCCATGAAATCTGAGATAGGATCCACATATGAGAACAAAGTATGGACTTTGGTCGACTTGCCCGATGATCGACAAGCCATTGAGAATAAATGGATCTTCAAGAAGAAGATAGACGCTGATGGTAATGTCACCATCTACAAAGCTCGACTTGTCGCAAAAGGTTTTAGACAAGTTTAAGGGGTTGACTACGATGAGACCTTCTCACCCCTAGCGATGCTTAAGTCAGTCCGAATCATGTTAGCAATTGTCGTATTTTATAATTATGAAATCTGGCAAATGGACATCAAAACTGCATTCCTTAATGGATTTCTTAAAGAAGAGTTGTATATGATGCAACCAAAAGGTTTTTTCGATCCTAAAGGTGCTAACAAAGTGTGCAAACTCCAGCGATCCATCTATGGACTGGTGCAAGCATCTCAGAGTTGGAATATATGCTTTGATGAGGTGATCAAAGCATATGGTTTTATACAGACTTATGGTGAAGCCTGTATTTACAAGAAAGTGAGTGGGAGCTCTGTAGCATTTCTGATATTATATGTGGATGAAATATTGTTAATTGGAAATGATATAGAATTTCTGGATAGCATAGAAGGATACTTGAATAAGAATTTTTCAATGAAAGACCTCGGTGAAGCTGCTTGTATATTGGGCATCAAGATCTACAGGGATAGATCGAGACGCTTAATAGGACTTTCACAAAGCACATACCTTGATAAAGTTTTGAAGAAGTTCAAAATGGATTAGTCAAAGAAAGGGTTCTTGCATGTGTTACAAGGTGTGAAATTGAGTCGGACTCAAAGCCCGACCACTATAGAAGATAGAGAGAAAATGAAAGTCATTCCCTATGCCTCAGCCATAGGTTCGATCATGTATGCTATGCTATGTACCAGACCTGATGTGTGCCTTGACATAAGTTTGGCAGGGAGGTAGCAACGTAATCCAGGAGTGGATCACTAGACAGCAGTCAAGAACATCCTGAAGTATCTAAAAAGGACCAAGGATATGTTTCTCGTTTATGGAGGTGAAGAAGAGCTCGTCGTAAATGGTTACCTCGATGCTATCTTCAACACTGATCCAGATGACTCTAAGTCACAAACCGGATACGTATTTATATTGAATGGTGGAGCTATCAGTTGGTGTAGTTCCAAGCAGAGCGTCGTGGCGGGATCTACGTGTGAAGCGGAGTACATAGCTGCTTTGAAAGCAACACACGGAGTCTGGATGAAGGAGTTCATATCCGATCTGGGTGTAATACCCAGTGCATCAGGTCCAATGAAAATCTTTTGTGACAACACTAGAGCAATTGCCTTAGCGAAGGATCCAGGTTTCATAAGAGAACCAAACACATCAAGAGACGCTTCAACTCCATTCTGGAAAAGGTCAAGGATGGATACATAGAGATTTGTAAAATACATATGGATCTGAATATAGCAGACCCGTTGACTAAGCCTCTTCCGTGAGCAAAACATGATCAGCACCAAGACTCCATGGGTGTTAGATTCATTACAATGTAATCTAGATTATTGACTCTAGTGCAAGTGGGAGACTGAAGAAAATATGCCCTAGAGGCAATAATAAAGTTGTTATTTTATATTTACTTATTCATGATAAAGGTTTATTATTCATGCAGGAATTGTATTGATCGGAAACTTAAATACATGTGTGAATACATAAACAAAGACAATGTCCCTAGTAAGCCTCTACTAGACTAGCTCGTTGATCAAAGATGGTTAAGCCATAGATATGTGTTGTCATTTGATAACGGGATCACATCATTAGGAGAATGATGTGATGGACAAGACCCATCCATTAGCTTAGCATTTGATTGTTCAGTTTACTGCTATTGCTTTCTTAAAGTCAAATACATATTCCTTCGACTATGAGATTATGCAACTCCCAGATACCAGAGGAATACCTTGTGTGCTATCAAACGTCACAACATAACTGGGTGATCATAAAGATGCTCTACAGGTATCTCCGAGGGTGTTTGTTGAGTTGGCTTAGATCGAGATTAGGATTTGTCACTCTGTGTATCGGAGAGGTATCTTTGGGCCCTCTCGGTAATACACATCATAAGAAGCCTTGCAAGCAAAGTGACTAAGGAGTTAGTTACAAGATGATGTATTATGGAACGAGTACAAAGACCTACCGGTAATGACATTGAACTAAGGTATGAAGATACCGACGATCGAATCTCGGGCAAGTAACATAGCGATGGACAAAGGGAATTACGTATGTTGTCATAAGGTTCGACCTATAAAGATCTTCATAGAATATGTAGGAACCAATATGGGCATCTAGGTTCCGCTATTGGTTATTGACCGGAGAGGTATCTCGGTCATGTCTACATAGTTCTCGAACCCATAGGGTCCGCACGCTTAACGTTCATTGACGATATAGTGTTATATGAGTTATATGGTATTGGTGACCGAATGTTGTTTGGAGTTCCGAATGAGATCACGGACATGACAAGGAGCTCTGAAATGGTCCAGAGGTAAAGATTGATATATGGGACGATACAATTTGGACATTGGAAGAGTTTTGGGAGGGCGTGAGGAGAATACGGTGGCCCTAGTGGGCTTCTTGGTGAGCATTGTGCCTCCACACCGCTCCAACTGAGACGTACTTCCTCTCAAAGGGAAGGAACTTCGGTAACACATCCTTGTCTCCACCGGCTCCACTCTTGGTTATCTCTTACCTTTACTTGTGCAAGCTTATATTGTGTTGTATCCCTTGCTTGCTTGTGTGCTTGTTTTTGTTGCATTATATAGGTTGCTCACCTTGTTGCATATCTAGACAACCTATTTTGATGCTAAGTTTAATTTGGTAAAGAAAAGCTACAATTTATTAGTGGCCTATTCACCCCCCCCCTCTAGTCAACCATATTGATCCTTTCAATTGGTATCAGAGCCTCGTCTCTTTTTTAAGGACTTTGTCGTCTAAACAGTATGGTTGACACCACAGACGAGGTGGAGGAGCACCCCGGTGCGAGTCCCACTTTATCTGCGGGCGATGGGGGATCCTCGTTCTCTCGTGAGGAGTTCAATGTGGCCTTGGACACATTGAGAACCTCCATGACGACCGAGGTCAAAGGCATGCTTAATAATTTTCTTGATGGTCTTAACTTATCCACCACACCGTTGGACGTGGTCGATCCCACTAACAAGGTGACGGATGCTAACTCCAACAAGGGGGAAACTACTAGTGATCAAGTTCCTTTGACTAGTGGTAGAAGTGGAAATGGCATCTTTGCCCATGTTGAACCTCCAATTACTTATGGAGGACCGGTTCCATCCACGCATATGAATCATGTTGGTCCTCCTCCTAAGCTTGTGAAAAGTGAGGATTTTGCCTCTTGGGTCTATCACTTTAAACGTCATTTAAATCATAGTTCTACTAATCTTTGATAATTATTGAGCAAGGTTTCTACCCGCACGACCCAAGCAACTTCACTCCTAGAGAAGCTGCGGATCATCAATTCAACGAGTCCGCTCTCTTCATTCTCCAAGAAGCAATTCCACCCGAAGATATTGCGCATCTCCGACCTTTCACTGTGGCCAAGGAAGCATGGCAGCATGTTGTTTCCATTTACAAGGGAAGCGCAAGCATTCAACGCTCAAACTTTGAAGTGGTGCAAGATGAAGCCGATGAGTTTGCAATGAATGAAGATGAAGAACCTCGAGAGCTTTACCGGAGATTAACCACTCTCGCGGTCTCACTCCGAGATCATGGGAGCAAGGATACATATGACAATTGGATCAAGCGCAAGTTTCTTAAGGCCATGATGCCTTACCATAAGTCCATGTCCTCCGTCATCCGTCAAAGGCCGGACTTTCACGCCTTGTCCTCAAGTGAAGTGTTGGATGAGTTTGTTGCAATGAGGATCTTGGACAAGACTGCCGACAATGCGGTGTTGCATTCTCAATGAGCAAAGAAGCCCAACCTTGCTTTGAAGGCCAAGGCTAGTGTGGAAGAAGAGGGTGAAGAGGAAGAAGATGAGTGTTGCCCCGAAGATACAAAATATGCTCATCATGAGCACATGGCTCTCGCTTCATGGCAATTTTGGAGAAGAAGAACTCAAGGCCCAACTTCAACAAGAACAACTCAAGTGGCTCCAAGAGCAAGCAACATGTGAGGACATGCTATAATTATGGCAATGTAAGCCATTTTGTTGCGGAGTGCCCGTAAGAGAAGAGGGAAGACAATGGTGGCAAGCTTATCCGAAAAGACAAGGCCAAGTCCTTCTCCAACAAGAACAACTTCACCAAGAAGTCTCCTCCAAAGGGGTTGGTGGCACAAGAAGAGTACAATGAGGATGATGATGATGATGATGAAGGTGAGACGGTTGCCATGGCCTTCGTTTCCATTGCAACAACTCCACGGGTGTCCCTCTTTGACTCACCCAACGAGAACATCACCGCCAAGTGCCTCATGGCCAAAGCCACCAACAAGATAACCCCCAACATCAAAACCACCATCACTACTAATCCTTCCTTGACGGATTGCATTGATGAAAGTGAGGGGTCGAAGGAGGAAGAAAATGAATTTGAGTCTTTTATGAGTAAGCTCAAGGGTAAACCCAAGAAGCACTTAGTTGCTCTCTTGGAACAACTTGGTGAAGCCAATGACATGATCGAGGATCACGAAGAAACCATCTCTAAGATGGAAGGGCATAGTCGTGACTATGTCGATGAGATATCGGATCTCTCCAATGCGCTTGAGGAAGAGTGTGGTCATCGTTTGGCTCTTGAGGAGTCACACAATGATGATCATGCTAAATTAAAGAAAGATCTTGATCATGCTCTTGTTGTATCTCGTGTTGATGTGACCCCATGTGATGTCACCAGTCGTGTTTACAAAAGCAATCAAGAAAGAAAGGACAAGTACGTCGTGCCGGCACTACGTCAGGCAGTCATGACAACAAGGAGTTCAGAGAAGATGCCGGTATCGCATCTAGTGTTTGCAGCAGAAGGTGGATGTGGAAGCCGTTCTACGTCCACTGTCTACGGTGTAGCTGCGCCTGCAATGTATCCAGGAAGGTGGCGAGGTCCTATGCAAGCTAAGCCTACATTTACTAAAGAGGAGGGGCGTACATATTTTTCAAACCAGGATGAAGCGTGTCATGAACGTGAGACAAATCAATATCAGAACATTCTAAAAGGGAAGGCTCAGATTAGAGGGAAAAGAGGCATACGTACCTAGCAGTTATTTTGGCATCTTGTGATCAGCTTGCCGGAATTTTTAAATTAGTTAATTCATGATTAGTTTAGATTTGAGAGAGAAAGAGTCCGTATTCTATTTTTATTGTTACAAACGAGTTCGTGTCTATCTTTTATGGTTATAGTCGGTTTAGCTTAGGCTGTGTGTCGCCTATATAAAAGGGCCAGCTTCGGTCGTGTACAGGAGATTGGCTTTTGGCTGGGAAACAGAAACTATAAGTCGGGGTATCTTCCTTTGGCGATGAGTTATTTTGTGTGATCTGTTGAGAAGCTTTATTAAAAATTTCTTTGTGTTTTTGGCGAGAGATTAGAGGCGCCTTCTCTAATTTGCTGCTGATTCTTAGAGGATCGTCCACGTACTTATTCTTCAAGGTGTGCGTGTTGTTTTTGTGGTGATTGCATCTACAAGATCGCGAGCGCCACGTGGTTCAGGTGATATTGTACCATGAAAGATTGGGAATTTATTCGCCCCATCGTTTTTCTGTTGACGGTTGCATAAAGTGGTATTTAGAGCAAGGTTGATCATGGTACAATTTTTTCCTGCTGTTTGATTCAACTGTTTGAAGATGGTGAACTCGCAGCATGACAAATCTGATCATGAGGAGGTCGATGAGCTTCCGGAGGGTCTGGAGATAAGTGATGATTTGCGTATTCATCTGATGGCGATCAAGGGAGCCAACAAGAAGCTTGGGACAAGGGTTGAGGAATTGTCTGCAAATATTGTAGGCGTCGAGGACAGGTTGAATGAGCGTTTGACTGCCAGCGACCGACAACGCACTAATAGTCTACAGGTGGTGACTAAGAGTCTTAATCGGCTCACCGCAGCAGTTCAGCGCCTTCAGGCGAGAGATGTGGCACCTCGACAGTCCCGCTCACCACGACGACGTCGTGACCGTGACAACGACGAGGATGGTGATTTTTCTGAGGATTCCGATGCCCGTGGTGGCTTACCTCACCGACCACGGCATGATGTTGGGGCTCACCGCCATGCTGGGCAGCGCCGTGACTATGGCGGCAATGGTGCCCACGAGGATGATGGTTTGGGTCGAATCAATATAACCATAACTGAATTCTCGGGATATTATGCTGACCCGGAGAAATATTTGGAGTGGGAGATGCGCGTAAATCAGATTTTTGATGGTCACAACTACTCCGAAGAGAAGAAGGTTTGTGTTGCATCAATGGAATTTACAGAGTTTGCTCTTGTATGGTGGGATAATAAGAACCGTACTCACGAGCGACCAGCGACATGGGTTGACATGAAGCGAATCATGAGGGAATGTTTTGTGCCTGCTTATTACACTCACCAACTTCATAGTAGACTGTGTCGTCTAGTGCAGGGTACAAAATCAGTTGATGACTACTATAAAGAGATGCAAGTTTTGATGATCCGAACAGTCGTGTGTGAGTCTACGGACGCGACCATGCTACGTTACTTTGATGGTTTAGAAGAAAAGATTCGTGACCGTGTTGATTTAATGCAATATAATGATATTCATGAGTTGCTTCATCAAGCGGAGCGTGCTGAACGTTTGGTATTGGAGAAGCAAGCTTCAGAGACTCGTCCAACTTACAACAGTGGGCGGCGTGGTTTTTCTCCTATTGATGGTGGGTTTAGTGCTAAATTGACTCCTTCTTATAAGTCGGGAAGCATTGAACACAACAAAGTGGCGGCTGCGCCAAAGGAGGTTTCTCAGGTTTCATCTAGTGCAACGTCATCGCATCACCATAATATTATTTGCCACAAGTGTGGAGGACGTGGACACATGAAGCATGAATGTTCCAATCAACGAAGGGTTCTTCTTGTTGATGTGGAATATATTTCAGAATCTGAAGATGAGACGCCTAAGTTAGAGGATGGAATCGGAAGAGGTCCTGGTGATACCATACTATGTTATCCTCAAGATGATCCTGATATGGAGAGTTTGCTAGCACATAAGGTCCAGCAAGATGACAAGACCATTGTTGAACAAGGACATCGACGGAGTATTTTTCAAACTGCATTTACCATCAAGGGAGAAGTTTGCAAACTGATAATTGATAGTGGCAGTGCTAGCAACATGATTAGCAAGGATGTGGTGGATTCTCTTTCGTTGCCAACATGGGAGCACCCAAAACCATACTATATGAAGTGGATAAATGATGTGGGCAAAGTAAAGGTAACACACAGAGTGAAGGTGCCTTTTTCTGTTGATGGCTATGTTGATAAAGTGGAATGCGATGTTATGCCACTACATGTCTGTCATCTTATTTTGGGGCGTCCTTGGCGGCACGATGTTAACGCTCTTCATCATGGACGAACCAATAGGTACACTTTTATGCATAAGGGTGTGTTCTATGCTATTTCTCACAGAGATGCAACAGATATAAAGTGCACCGTAGAAGTATTCAAGAAAAAGACCGCTAAATATAGATCAAAACTGAGGATGGTTTCCTTTCAAGGGAAGGAGGATGATGCGCCCCCATGTGATGTCGCCGATCGTGTTTACAAAAGCAATCAAGAAAGAAAGGACAAGTATGTCGTGCCGGCACTACGTCAGGCAGTCATGACAACAAGGAGTTCAGAGAAGATGTCGGTATCGCGTCGAGTGTTTGCTGCAGAAGGTGGATGTGGAAGACGTTCTACGGCCACTGTCTACGGTGTAGCTGCGCCTGCAATGTATCCAGGAAGGTGGCGAGGTACTATGCAAGCTAAGCCTACATTTACTAAAGAGGAGGGGCGTACTGATACATCTCCAACGTATCTATAATTTTTGATTGCTCCATGCTATATTATCTACTGTTTTGGACTATATTGGGCTTTATTTTCCACTTTTATATTATTTTTGGGACTAACCTATTAACCGGAGGCCCAGCCCAGAATTATTGTTTTTTGCCTATTTCAGTGTTTCGGAGAAACATAATATCAAACGGAGTCCAAACGGAATAAAATCTTCTGGAACGTGATTTTCTCACCGAACGTGATCCAGGAGACTTGGACCCTACTCCAAGGGAGCCAAGAGGCGGTCACGAGGGTGGGGGCGCGCCCCCCTGCCTCGTGGGCCCCTCGAAGCTCCACCGACGTACTCCTTCCTCCTATATATACCTACGTACCCCCAAACAATCAAAACAGGAGCCAAAAACCTAATTCCACCGCCGCAACTTTCTGTATCCATGAGATCCCATCTTGGGGCCTGTTCTGGAGCTCCGCGGAGAGGGCCGTCATCACGGAGGGCTTCTACATCATCATAGCCTCTCCGATGAAGTGTGAGTAGTTTACCTCAGACCTTCGGGTCCATAGTTAGTAGATAAATGGCTTCTTCTCTCTTTTTGGATCTCAATACAAAGTTCTCCCCCTCTCTTGTGGAGATCTATTCGATGTAATCTTCTTTTTGCGGAGTGTTTGTTGAGACCGATGAATTGTGGGTTTATGATCAAGTCTATCTATGAATAATATTTGAATCTTCTCTGAATTCTTTTATGTATGATTGGTTATCTTTGCAAGTCTCTTCGAATTATCAGTTTGGTTTGGCCTACTAGATTGGTTTTTCTTGCCATGGGAGAAGTGCTTAGCTTTGGGTTCGATCTTGCGGTGTCCTTTCCCAGTGACAGAAGGGGCATCAAGGCACATATTGCATCGTTGCCATCGAGGATAACAAGATGGGGTTTATTTCATATTGCATGAATTTATCTCTGTACATCATGTCATCTTGCTTAAAGCGTTACTCTGTTTTTAACTTAATACTCTAGATGCATGCTGGATAGCGGTTGATGAGTGGAGTAATAGTAGTAGATGCAGGCAGGAGTCGGTCTACTTGTCTCAGACGTGATGCCTATATACATGATCATACCTAGATATTCTCATAACTATGCTCAATTCTGTCAATTGCTCAACAGTAATTTGTTCACCCACCGTAGAATACTTATGCTCTTGAGAGAAGCCACTAGTGAAACCTATGGCCCCCGGGTCTATTCTCATCATATCTATCTCCATCACTTTAATCTTGCTTTGCTTTTTACTTTGCCTTTTACTTTTCACTTTGCGTCTCTATATCAAAAATACCAAAAACATTATCTATCAGTTCTCACTCTCGTAAGTGACCGTGAAGGGATTGACAACCCCTAATCGCGTTGGTTGCGAGTTGCTATCGTTTTGTGCAGGTACGAGGGACTTGAGCGTGGCCTCCTACTGGATTGATACCTTGGTTCTCAAAAACTGAGGGAAATACTTATGCTACTCTGCTGCATCATCCTCTCCTCTTAGTGGAAAACCAACGCAAGCTCAAGAGGTAGCAAGAAGAATTTCTGGCGCCGTTGCCGGGGAGTCTGTGTAAAAAGTCAACATACCAAGTGCCCATCACAATCCCTATCTCTCGCATTACATTAGTTGCCATTTGTCTCTCGTTTTCCTCTCCCCCACTTCACCCTTGCCGTTTTATTTGCCCTCTCCTTCTCCTTCTCCTTCTCTTTTTCCGTTTGCCTTTTTCTCGTTTGCCTTTTGTTTGCTCGTGTGTTGGATCGCTTGTTTGTCTCTATGTCTGAAATTGGGGAAGTTATCGCCGATATGGGCGATAATAATATCATAGAAAATTCGGATGCTCCTGCTGAAGAACCCCCTACCTATCATACAAAAAGATTTCGAATCGGTAGTGGTAATATTATTGGAAAAGGAGTTATTCAAGATTTCTTTACTTGTGCCGGTGCTTTGCCCTCTATGGGCGGTTCTATTCTCCATAGAACTAGTAGTCTTGCGGACGCTATTGCCATGCTTATTGTTGAACTTGAAAGGCAATTCATGCATATGCACCCATCTATACAAAGAATTTTCTTAGAATCTTCTAATATCGAGCATTCTTCTGTTAAGCGGGCCACTACTATCTTTTTGGCTCATGAATTCTGAATTATAATAAAAGAAGCCAAAGAAATCTTTGCGCATTATAGGGTGGACGCCGGTCGTCCTCCCATAGAATCTATCCCCTTTGATCAAGAAGAAATTATGCGCTTTCAATCTCTTGACTATGTTGCTTTCAATGAAAACCTTAGAAAAAAGGTGCCAATCAATATCTTAATTGATAGAATCTCTGAACTTAATGATGATTTGGCTATTCGAAATAATGAGCTAGGATGCTCTCTTGAGTTTTGGCTCACAAGGTTTTGTCAAAAGAATGCTTATAATGATGAATTAGTTGTGCAATACGAAGGGCCGAAAGAGGAACCTATACCTCCTAAAATCGATCTTGGGGACTTCTGTCCTATTAAATTTAGCCCTTTTGATTACTTTTGCTTGCCTCAAAGATAACTTGCTG
Source organism: Aegilops umbellulata (assembly GCA_032464435.1). NCBI lineage: Eukaryota > Viridiplantae > Streptophyta > Magnoliopsida > Poales > Poaceae > Aegilops > Aegilops umbellulata. Next base: position 218,541,978 of record CP136060.1, read on the forward strand.
CCGAATTTAGAGAATATGAAATGAGTTTCACCGATCTGTCTTATTACTACGGCACTACCTAAATCTATCCTCGCTTTTATGCCTAGCTAGGGGCGTTAAACGATAGCGCTTGTTGGGAGGCAACCCAATTTTATTTTGAGTTTTTTGTTTTTGCTTCTGTTTAATAATAAATAATCCATCTACCTTCTGTTTAGATGTGGTTTTGTGTTTTAATTAGTGTTTGTGCCAAGATAGACCTATTGGATCTTCTTGGATGATAGTTATTTGATCTTGCTGTAATTTCCAGAAACTTTGTGCTCAATGCCCGAATTATTAAAAATCACCAGAACATGATAAAATTCTGATTCCAATTGCTGCTGATCAATAAAAAAATCGTCTAGGTCTTCTAATTTGGTTAGAGTTTTTTGAGTTCTAGAAGTTTGCGTTAGTTACAGATTACTACATACTGTTCTGTTTTTGACAGATTCTGTTTTACGTGTGTTGTTTGCTTATTTTGATAAATCTATGGCTAGTAAAATAGTTTATAATCCATGGAGAAGTTGGAATACAGTAGGTTTAACACCAATATAAATAAAGAATGATTTCATGTTTAACACCAATATAAATAAAGAATGAGTTCATTACAGTACCTTGAAGTGGTTTTATGTTTTCTTTCTCTAACGGAGCTCACGAGATTTCTATTGAGTTTTGTGTTGTGAAGTTTTCAAGTTTTGGGTGAAATCTTGTGATGGATTATGGAACAAGGAGTGGCAAGAGCCTAAGCTTGGGGATGCCCATGGAACCCCCAAGATAATCCAAGGACACCAGAAATTCAAAGCTTGGGGATGCCCCGGAAGGCATCCCCTCTTTCGTCCACTTCCATCGGTATTTTACTTGGAGCTATATTTTTATTCACCAACATGATATGTGTTTTGCTTGCAGCGTCTTGTATTATTTGTGTCTTCGTTTGTTAGTGTGCCACAATAATCCTTGCTTTGCACATCTTTGAGAGAGCCATTTATGAATTAAAATTTGATAGAATACTCTATGTGCTTCACTTATATCATTTCAGCTATGTAGTTTTGCTCTTTGTGCTTCACTTATATCTTTTGAGCGTGATAATTTTGCTCGATGTGCTTCACTTAGATCTTTTAGAGAACGATGGTGGATTTGTTTTAAAGAAACTATTGATCTATCATGCTTCACTTAGATCATTTTGAGAGTCTTAATAGCATGGCAAATTGCTTAATATTAATATGCTTGGTATTCAAGATTTGTGAAATTTTCTTTTGAGTGGGTTGAATACTAAGAAAAGATTGAAGGATGATAATTGTTTTGAGATATGGAGGTGATAATATTAGAGTCATGCTAGTTGAGTAATTGTGAATTTAAAGAATACTTGCGTTGAAGTTTGTGATTCCCGTAGCATGCACGTATGGTGAACCGTTATGTAACGAAGTTGGAGCATGAGGTGTTTATTGATTGTCCACCTTATGAGTGGTGGTTGGGGATGAGCAATGGTCTTTTCCTACCAATCTATCCCCCTAGGAGCATGCGCGTAATACTTTAGTTTGATAACATCTAGATTTTTGCATTAAGTATATGAGTTCTTTATGACTAATGTTGAGTCCATGGATTATACGCACTTTTTCCCATCCTTCCACCATTGCTAGCCTCTCTAATACCGCGCACTTTTCGCCGGTATCATACACCCACCATATATCTTCCTCAAAACAGCCACCATACCTACCTATCATGGCATTTTCATAGCCATTCCGATATATATTGCCATGCAACTTTCCACCATTCTGTTTATTATGACACGCTCCATCATTGTCATATTGCTAGCATGATCATGTAGTTGACATCGTATTTGTGGCCAAGCCACTATTCATAATTCTTTCATACATGTCACTCTTGATTCATTGCATATCCCGGTACACCTCCGGAGGCATTCGTATAGAGTCATATCTTGTTCTAAGTATCGAGTTGTAATTGTTGAGTTGTAAGAAAAATAAAAGTGTGATGATCATCGTTTTTAGAGCATTGTCCCAAGTGAGGAAAGAATGATGGAGACTATGATTCCCCCACAAGTCGGGATGAGACTCCGGACGAAAAAAAATGAGAGAAAAAGAGAGAAGGGACAATGCTACTATCCTTTTACCACACTTGTGCTTCAAAGTAGCACCAAGATCTTCATGATAGAGAGTCTCCTATGTTGTCACTTTCATATACTAGTGATAATTTTTCATTATAGAACTTGGATTGTATATTCCAATGATGGGCTTCCTCAAAATGCCCTAGGTCTTCGTGAGCAAGCGAATTGGATGCACACCCACTTAGTTTCTTTTGTTGAGCTTTCATATACTTATAGCTCTAGTGCATCCGTTGCATGGCAATCCCTACCCACTCACGTTGATATCTATTAATGGGCATCTCCATAGCCCGTTGATACACCTAGTTGATGTGAGACTATCTTCCCCTCTTTTTGTCTTCTCCACAACCACCATTCTATTCCACATATAGTGCTATATCCATGGCTCACGCTCATGTATTGCGTGAAGGTTGAAAAAGTTTTGAAAATGTAAAAGTATGAAACAATTGCTTGGCTTGTCATCGGGGTTGTGCATGATTTAAATACTTTGTGTGGTGAAGATGGAGCATAGCGAGACTATATGATTTTGCAGGGATAACTTTCTTTGGCCATGTTATTTTGAGAAGACATAATTGCTTTATTAGTATGCTTGAAGTATTATTATTTTTATGTCAATATGAACTTTTGTCTTGAATCTTTTCAATCTGAATATTCATACCACAATTAAGAAGTTTTACATTGTAATTATGCCAAGTAGCACTCCGCGTGAAAAATTCTCTTTTTATCATTTACCTACTCGAGGACGAGCAGGAATTAAGCTTGGGGATGCCTGATACGTCTCCAACGTATCTATAATTTTGGATTGCTCCATGCTATATTATCTACTACTTTGGACTATATTGGGCTTTACTTTCCACTTTTATATTGTTTTTGGGACTAACCTATTAACCGGAGGCCCAGCCCAGAATTGCTGTTTTTTGCCTATTTCAGTGTTTCGGAGAAACAGAATATCAAACCGAGTCCAAACGGAATAAAATCTTCTGGAACGTGATTTTCTCACCGAACGTGATCCAGGAGACTTGGACCCTACTCCAAGGGAGCCAAGAGGCGGTCACGAGGATGGGGGCGCCCCCTCCCCCCTTAGGGCATGCCCCTTGCCTCGTGGGCCCCTCGAAGCTCCACCGACGTACTCCTTCCTCCTATATATACCTACGTACCCCCAAACGATCAGAACAGGAGCCAAAAACCTAATTCCACTGCCGCAACTTTTTGTATCCATGAGATCCCATCTTGGGGCATGTTCCGGAGCTCTGCCGGAGAGGGCCGTCATCACGGAGGGCTTCTACATCATCATAGCCTCTCCGATGAAGTGTGAGTAGTTTACCTCAGACCTTCGGGTCCATAGTTAGTAGCTAGATGGCTTCGTCTCTCTTTTTGGATCTCAATACAAAATTCTCCCCCTCTCTTGTGTAGATCTATTCGATGTAATCTTCTTTCTGCGGTGTGTTTGTTGAGACCGATGAATTGTGGGTTTATGATCAAGTCTATCTATGAATAATATTTGAATCTTTTCTGAATTCTTTTATGTATGATTGGTTATCTTTGCAATTCTCTTCGAATTATCAGTTCGGTTTGGCCTACTAGATTGGTTTTTCTTGCCATGAGAGAAGTGCTTAGCTTTGGGTTCGATCTTGCGGTGTCCTTTCCCAGTGACAGAAGGGGCAGCAAGGCACGTATTGCATCATTGCCATCGAGGATAACAAGATGGGTTTTATTTCATATTGCATGAATTTATCTCTGTACATCATGTCATCTTGCTTAAAGCGTTACTCTGTTTTTAAATTAATACTCTGGATGCATGCTGGATAGCGGTTGATGAGTGGAGTAATAGTAGTAGATGCAGGCAGGAGTCGGTCTACTTGTCTCGGACGTGATGCCTATATACATGATCATACCTAGATATTCTCATAACTATGCTCAATTCTGTCAATTGCTCAACAGTAATTTGTTCACCCACCGTAGAATACTTATGCTCTTGAGAGAAGCCACTAGTGAAACCTATGGCCCCCGGGTCTATTCTCATCATATCAATCTCCATCACTTTAATCTTTCTTTGCTTTTTACTTTGCCTTTTACTTTTTACTTTGCGTCTCTATATCAAAAATACCAAAAACATAATCTATCAGTTCTCACTCTCGTAAGTGACCATGAAGGGATTGACAACCCCTAATCGCGTTGGTGGCGAGTTGCTATCGTTTTGTGCAGGTACGAGGGACTTGAGCGTGGCCTCCTACTAAATTGATATCTTGGTTCTCAAAAACTGAGGGAAATACTTACGCTACTCTGCTGCATCATCCTCTCCTCTTCGAGGAAAACCAACGCAAGCTCAAGAGGTAGCACGTACATATTTTTCTAACCAGGATGAAGCGTGTCATGAACGTGAGACGAATCAATATCAGAACGTTCTAAAAGGGAAGGCTCAGATTAGAGGGAAAAGAGGCATACGTACCTAGCAGTTATTTTGGCATCTTGTGATCAGCTTGCCGGAATTTTTAAATTAGTTAATTCATGATTAGTTTAGATTTGAGAGAGAAAGAGTCCGTATCTATTTTTATTGTTACAAACGAGTTCGTGTCTATCTTTTATGGTTATAGTCGGTTTAGCTTAGGCTGTGCGTTGCCTATATAAAAGGGCCAGCTTCGGTCGTGTACAGGAGATTGGCTTTTGGCTGGGAAACAGAAACTATAAGTCGGGGTATCTTCCTTTGGCGATGAGTTATTTTGTATGATCTGTTGAGAAGCTTTATTAAAAATTGTTTTGTGTTTTTGGCGAGAGATTAGAGGCGCCTTCTCTAATTTGCTGCTGATTCTTAGAGGATCGTCCACGTACTTCTTCTTCAAGGTGTGCGTGTTGTTTTTGTGGTGATTGCATCTACAAGATCGCGAGCCCACGTGGTTCAGGTGATATTGTAACGTGAAAGATTGGGAATTTATTCGCGCCATCGTTTTTCTATTGACGGTCGCATAACGTGTGCTCAATTTCGAGAAGGCTAAACTTGGGGTTGATGATGCTAGACTCAAGGAGGAGTTTTATATACTTGACAAGGCTCACAAGGCCTTGAAGAGTGCTCATGCTAGCCTCACAAGTCCAATTGAGGCTAACCAAGGAGAAAGCCACTTTTCCTCATATGGTTTTAATTGACAATGCAAATGCTACGAACCCTTGTTGTGAGCATGTGCATCTTGTGGAGGAGAATGCCAAGTTGAAGGAGCAACTTGAGAAAGGTCTTGTGTCTTGCATACAAGGTGAGAAGAACCTCAACGACCTTTTGAGCAATCAAAAGGAAGTTGTGGGCAAGGAGGGGATTAGGTTTGCAGCCAAGTCCAAGAATAAGAAGAAGAATGACAAGGCCAAACGACCTCCTCCTCTCAAGCAAACTTTTGTGAAGGAGGGAGAGGGTGCTTCTAAGGAGAAGAATAACAATGGGAAGGGAGGTGGTGTCAAGAAGAGCAATGCCACCCCTTCCAACAAAGCCGGCGACTTTAACCCTTCTTATGTGTTATGTCGCGCTAGTGATGGGCATGTTTATGCCAAATTTGTTGGTTCTTCTTATGAGTACATTGAATGGTCTATTTGGGTTCCTAAGACCCTTGTTACTAACATCAAAGGACCCATTACAAAATGGGTACCTAAAACCAAGCATTGATCTCTTGTAGGTGTTTGCTTCCGGTGGGGGATCATGGTTACTCGATAGTGGAGCCAAAAATCATATGACCGGAAGTAAGGACTTGGTGGTGAACGTGCACAAAGTTTCATCTATGCCCACCAATGTCGAATGGGGTGATGCTTCATCTTGTAAGGTATTGGGTCTTGGCAAGGTTGTCGTTTCTCATGATCTCTCGATCGAGAAAGTCATCCTTGTTGAGTCCCTTGCATACAATTTACTTTCCGTTCGTCAACTTGCACTTATGGACTTTGCCACTCTCTTTGATATTGATACCGTGGACCTCTTGTTGTAACATCCCAAATTTTCAATTTGGAATGTTATACATTAGATCATTATTGCATATCATATTTTATTTGCTTTTGGTTTGATCCTAGAAATTTTACGCAACTCAAGGACCCTCGGAGAGAGTTGGGGATTTCGTTATTTTCATATTTGAGTTTTCTCAAATTTTGAAAAATAAGATCATTTGATTTTATTTATTTTATGTTCAATTATTTCTATTATAAAAAAATGAGAGAGGGAATAAAACGACTTCCCCAAGATAAAGAAATATGGAGGATTTAATAATAAAATCAAGCAAGATTTTATTTCGGAGTTTTTCGCTATTTTATTTGAATTTAGGAAAAATGTGCGTTTTTCAAAATTGCATTTAGGCCCCAAATAAATGTTCACCTTGTCCGGATTGATTTTAGAAGTCGGGGAAATTTTGTTTCGGGATATTTGGAGTCCGTTTAGCATTTCTTTTGTTTGTTTTTCTGCGCAAAAATTATTTTAAAAAAACACGAACCGACTTCGGGCCGGGATCGGCCACGACTCCTCTGGCCGAGGCCTTTATATAGCGCCGCCCCGGGCCGCCTCAGCCCAAGCCGCCGCCCGCGCCCCAAACCCTAACCCTAAGCCGCCCGCGCCACTGCCTGCAGCCGCCGCCGCCACCGGACCCGCACGCCGAGGTTTACCCGCCGCCAGTTTTTTAGAAAACCATTGGTTTTCGCCGGTTTCTTGTTCGGTTTTTTTAGTTTTTGTTTTTTTCTATTAGATCGGTTTAGGTTAATTAGCGAGCGTTCGCTCGTTCGTTCGTTTTAACGAATGCGTTCATCGTTTAGATCCAGATAACGAACGTTCGTTCGTTAATCTGTTCATCGTTTTTCTTTTTCTCGGATTTATTCCGCGATTTTTTTGATCGCGATTTCTGATCCAATTTTCGTTTTAGTATAACTTTTCGCTCGTTTATCGGAATCAGGCGATTCAAGCGCCTGGAGTTTCGTCTCAAAACCCTCTTTCTGTTTAACCAACTTAAACAAGTTTTTACTTCTGTAAAATTTGACTTAGGTCCAGATTAGTAAATGAAGCTTCTTTCTTTCGCCGTTTGATTTCCGTTGCTTTGTTCGATTTGATTCTTTTTGCAAACCGGAGTTCTTAAATTGAACTTTCTGGTTAGATCTCTTATTTGAGTTTTCCCTGTGCATTAGATGAGTACTTATTGTATGCTTGTTTGTTTGTTTGCGATAGAGTACCCGGAGTGCGCCGCTTGCTACTTTGAATCGCTAGGTTTCGCGGATCATCAGCAAGGCAAGTAACATTTTGATCATACCTCTTTACTACCCAGTTTTATTGCATTAGAACAATCCTCAAACATTGCATGATTAGGATCTAATTAAATTGTGGGATGGGAAGTAGATGAGGTAGTACCTATTACCTGTTTTATTTTCAAACCCTTGGGAGTTACTTCTACGTTTGCTTATTATGCCATGCTATGCTAGTAGACGTGGATTGGGTGAGTGTATCCATGACAGATGTGAGATTGTTATATTAATGGTTTATTTAAGGTGGCAACTTAAACACACATCTGGGTGGATTGAGGTACTTGGGTATTCCAGGATTGCCTGTTTTTCTTTATGGACCGCCCAGGCTCAAAGGGATCATGAGATTATTCATACTAGAAACTTCCGTATGCAGCCACAAGCTACTATGGGCTCTAGCATAGTTGCCTAAGTCGTGCGAACTCTTACAGTGGTAGACTAGCACATGTAGGGTAAGTAGGTGTAACGGTCTACCCGATCGTAAGGTGCTAGCGCTTCTGAAAAACTATGTCTAGGTCATCCGTTTCTCAAACACCATGTAGTGCGAGAAATCCAACGGAGGAGATCGAGTCTTGTGGGGAAAAGTGCGCAAACCTTTGCAGATTTTATAAACTAATCATGATTAGCCGTGTCCCCGGTTATGGACGTTTTGAGTATCTAGTACTTGGATTATCATGTGAATCTCATCATGTTACTTTAATTAATTTTGTTGGGTTTTAATGATGATGCTTAATTGGGATTAAGAGGGTGTCTACACTCTCAATGTTTAACAACCACCATGATAGTTAAATAATTTTATTCCGTTGCAATAGGGAAAAATTGGCTTTACGCAAAACTGTAACCATAGAGCTTTCCACCAGCCAAATATGCATGTAGTAAGCTTATTTCTTTCATTACTCTCTATGTGTTACATTGCCAGCATATTCCATGTGCTGACCCGTTTTCGGGCTGCAACGTTCATGTTGCAGACTTTTCAGACGACGAGTAAGGTGCGTTTAGGTCGTGGTTCTATACTCAGTGATGCGTTGGAGTTGATGGACTCGCTTATCTTCCAAGCCTTCCGTTGTTATCATTATTAGATGGCCTTAAGCCATATTTATTGTATTAAGTTCTCTTTTGAGACATTCGATGTAATAAGTGTGTGATTGCTACTCTGTTATAAATCCTTCAAGTATTGTGCGTGCCAGCATTACTGATCCAGGGATGACACTGATGCACAGAGATCAGACTGTTTGAGGTTTGGTCGCTACAAGATGGTATCAGAGCACACGCTGACTGTAGGACACGACCACTAAGCTAAAGCCCTAGATCACTACTCTCTTCTCATTTCTGACTTCTCATCTTTTCTACTCTTTTAGGATGGCGGATGCAAGGAACAAGTTCATGCAACCGGATGAAGATACACCCTTTGGACGCCATCTGAAGGAAGTCACTAAGTACCTGAACATAGGAGTACCAAGCTTCACCGGAACCTACAACGCCACTTTACCTGAAGAGGAGCGCTGGATGATTCAAGTTCAAGTTCCAGGAAGGACGTTCGCACCAGTCACTGAGCCTATAGAGTTTACCTTTGATGCACCAACCTGGAGTCTAGGAAAGAGCGTGGCAGCCCACATCACCATGGGACGTATTGGAGAAGTTTACCGCGATGATCTCAAGGATACTATCTACCAGATTTGTGGGCGCCGAGATGAGCATTGGGAGATGATCAGCACCAGGAAGGACCGATCAGTTGCAGCTTTCATCCAGGAGTTAAACCAACACATTCGACGCCAGGAGAACCAGATGTGCACAGGCATGATAGATCTAAAGAAGGCAATGACAAGAATCACGGAGCTAGAGGAAGAACTCAAGGCTACACGTGAATATTATATGGAGGAAATCGAAGTATTAGTAGAGAAGAATGATGACCTGACCAGGAAGCTAGGAGTCTTCATGGGAGATCCCGCGCCAGGAGGAGGAGATGACGATTCCACTTGCCCGGGGAACTACATCATCATCGATGACACGGACTCGGATCCAGACGACAGCGATGATGACTATGTTAATGAAGCTGGAGCAGATATCATGGAGTCTTCATCGGAGCAGTTTTTCTAGTAGACCACCATAACAGTAGTAGTATTCCACCATGTATCTAGAATAGTTCAAGCACTTTTATCGATAGTTTTAGACCGATTGTATGCCCTTGTTTGAATTGAATGAAGTGATTTTGTGTGCAATTGCCTCATGTGCATATGGGTAGTGTTTTCTCTCTAGACCTCATTCTATTCTATATTCTCATCCTTTCTAAACCCTTAGATGCCTCCGAGACGTGACAATGGATTTGCTTTCCCACCGGAGCTCACTCAGTTGATCCAGCAGCAGAATGCCTTGATGAAGTTGCTAGTCCAGAACCAGAATCAGGGGAACAACAACAACAACAAACCACCACCGCCACCACCTGTTGATCACTTAACCCGTTTTCTTAGGCTGAATCCACCAGTGTTCTCCAATAGCACCGAGCCGATTGTTGCAGATGATTGGCTCCGCAAGACATGAAGGGAGTTGACCACAGTAGGATGCACAGAAGCGGAAAAGGTGAAATTTGCCGCACATCAACTTGAAGGACCCGCAGCAGCATGGTGGGAGAATTTCACAGCCACTTACCCTGTAGACACTGCCACATGGGATCAGTTTCAGCAAGCTTTCCGTACTGCCCATGTTTCAGCAGGAGCTATGGCCACGAACAAGCGTGAGTTTCGCAACTTGCGCCAAGGAGGACGCACAGTTGGCCAGTATGTGGATGATTTTAGTAAGCTAGCACGTTATGCTCCAGATGACGTTGCTAAGCAGGAGAAGTTTCTGGAAGGACTGAATGATGAGTTGAGCATGCAGTTGATGGTAGCAAGCTTCAACAACTACCAGGAGTTGGTAGATCTCGCTCTTATGATTGAAGGGGAGCAGCAGCATATTGAAAACCGCAAGAGGAAGTATGGACAAGGGAAGTACAATTCTGGAGCTCAGCAGAAGCCACGATTTACCCCTAAACCGGGAGGACCTTTCCAGCATACCCATGGAGGAGGTAGCTCGCACAATCATAATGGCCCCAATAATGGTAATGGGAATGGAGGAAGCAACGGCCAAAACCGTACCAACCCATCAACCCCAGCCAAGAGAGACCTGAGCCAAGTCACTTGCTTCAAGTGCCAGAAGACCGGATATTATGCCAATGAATGTCCTGAAGCTCAGAATGGAAATGGAAGCTCTGGGAAGAAGCCGAACCCTTTTAACAGGGGACAGGTAAACCACATTAACGTGGAGGAGGTTGAAGCCCAGCCGGATGCAGTAATCAGTAAGTTTTTGGTTAAGTCTTTTACTGCAATCATTCTTTTTGATACTGGTGCATCGCATTCATACATATCAAGGGGATTCGTCAATAAGTATAACCTGCCCACCAAGGTTCTTAGAACACCTATGCTAGTAAGCTCACTAGGAGCGGAGTATATGGCCAGTCGAGGATGTTTTCAAGTGCCATTGAGTATAGGTAGGCATGTTTTCCCTTCGGATTTAATTATCCTGGAATCACAAGGTTTGGATGTGATTCTAGGCATGGATTGGTTGTCGATGTATGGAGGAAACATCGATTGCGCCAGTAAGTCGATTTTGCTTACGACGCCAGAAGGAAGAAGGATCAAGTATGTATCCCAGCATGTGCCAAAGAGGACTCAAGTGAATTCCTTATCAGGAGTTGTGCAGGAGGAAGTACCAGTGGTAAAGGATTTCCCTGATGTATTTCCAGAGGAGTTGCCAGGCATGCCACCAGATAGAGACATCGAGTTTTTGATTGAGCTTTTGCCAGGCACATGGCCAATATCTAAGAGACCATACAGGATGCCCGCAAAGGATTTGGAAGAGATTAAGAAGCAGATTAAGGAGTTACTTGATAAAGTTTATATCCGCCCAAGTTCTTCGCCTTGGGGATCGCCAGTACTTCTAGTGGCGAAGAAGGATGGATCGTTAAGGATGGTTGTTCATTATCGTGGATTGAATGAAGTAACCATCAAGAACAAGTACCCACTACCGATGATCAATGATCTGTTTGATCGATTGCAAGGAGCTAAGGTATTTTCCAAGATCGATCTGCGATCGGGGTACCATCAGTTGAAGATTCAAGAACAGGATATACCTAAGACGACATTTACCACAAGGTATGGGTTGTATGAGTATATTGTTATGTCATTTGGTCTAACTAACGCACCTGCCTATTTTATGAACATGATGAACAAAGTGTTTATGGAGTTTTTGGATAAGTTCGTCGTGGTGTTCATCGATGATATTTTGTTTTACTCGAAGAATGAAGAGGAACATAAGGAGCATTTGCGATTGGTACTCAAGAAGCTCAGAGAACATCAGTTATATGCCAAGTTCAGCAAATGTGAGTTTTGGTTGAAGGAAGTTGGATTCCTCGGACACGTTATATCTGGAGAAGGAATAGTAGTTGATCCCACAAAGGTTGTCACTGTGACAAATCGGGAAGCCCCAACAACAATTTGAGAGATCCGGAGTTTTCTTGGACTCGCAGGATACTACCGGAGATTCATTGAGAATTTCTCAAAGATTGCAAAGCCCATGACGGAGTTGTTAAAGAAGGATACCAAGTTCAAATGGACTGAGGAATGTGAAGCCAGTTTCCAGGAGTTGAAGAAACGTTTGGTTACCACACCAGTGTTGATTCTGCCAGATCAGAGCAAAGACTATGAGGTGTATTGCGACGCTTCACGTCGAGGACTTGGAGCAGTGCTTATGCAGGAGGGAAGAGTTGTTTCGTATGCTTCACGACAGCTAAAACCTCATGAGTTGAATTATTCCACGCATGATTTGGAGTTAGCAGCAGTAGTGCATGCATTAAAGACTTGGAGACATTTCGTCATTGGAAACCATTGTGAGGTGTACACGGATCACAAGAGTTTGAAGTATATTTCCACACAGAAGGAGTTAAATCTCAGGCAAAGGAGATGGTTGGAGCTCATCAAGGATTATGATATGAGATTGCATTATCATCCCGGAAAGGCTAACGTAGTAGCTGATGCATTGAGCCGTAAGAGCCATGTCAACACACTAATGACCGGAGATTTACCGAAGGAGTTAGCCGAGGATCTTCGTGAACTATGCTTGGAGATAGTTCCGAGAGGCTATGTAGCAGCACTGGAGATTCAGTCAACTTTGATGGATAAGATCAGAGAAGCTCAGAAGACTGACAAGGAGATTGCCTCTATAAAGGAGAAAATGAGCAAGGGAAAAGCTAAGGGATTTCATGAGGATGAGCACGATACCCTATGGTTTGAAGACCATGTTTATGTGCCTAATGACCCAGAGATCAGGAAGTTGATTCTGCAAGAGGCCCATGATTCACCATATTCGGTTCACCCAGGAAATACCAAGATGTATTTGGATCTGAAGGATACATTCTGGTGGACCGGAATGAAGAAAGATATTGCAGAGTATGTAGCAGTTTGTGACGTATGTCAAAGAGTAAAGGCAGAGCATCAGAAGCCAGCAGGATTGTTACAGCCATTGCCAATACCCGAATGGAAGTGGGATAAGCTAGGCATGGATTTTATCACAGGATTACCCAGGACCCGTTCAGGCTATGACTCGATTTGGGTTGTAGTCGATCGTTTGACGAAGGTAGCTCATTTCATCCCGGTAAAGACCACTTACACCAGTGCTAAGTTGGCAAAGATATACATGACCAGGATAGTATGTCTGCATGGAGTTCCGAGGATTATCGTATCAGATAGAGGAACCCAGTTTACCTCAAAGTTCTGGAATCAGTTGCACGAAACTTTGGGTACCAGGCTAGAGTTCAGTACCGCTTTTCATCCGCAGACAGATGGATAGACCGAGAGAGTCAATCAGATTTTGTAGGATATGCTGAGAGCTTGTGCGCTAGATTACGGATCTAGTTGGGACGACAATTTGCCATATGCAGAGTTCTCTTACAACAACAGTTACCAATCCAGTTTGAAGATGGCCCCTTTCGAAGCCTTGTATGGAAGGAGGTGCAGGACCCCGTTGTTGTGGGATGAAGTTGGAGACCGCCAGTTGTTTGGACCAGATTTGATTAAAAGAGTCTGAACAGAAGGTGAAATTGATTCGTGATAGGCTCAAGGTAGCCCAGTCTAGGTAGAAGAGCTATGCAGATTCTAAACGCAAGGAGACAGTTTACGAAGTCGGAGACATAATTTATCTTCGAGTATCTCCATTTCGAGGAGTTAAGCGCTTTGGAGTTAAGGGAAAGTTAGCGCCACGATTTGTAGGACCATACAAGGCTTTGGAGCGTATGGGAGAAGTAGCCTACAAGTTGGAATTGCCCGAAGGATTGTCAGGAGTTCACGATGTGTTCCACGTTTCTCAGTTAAAGAAGTGCCACGCGGAGATGGCTGATATACCGTTGAGAGATACAGTGCCGTTGGAAGCGATTCAGTTGGACAGTGATTTGACCTATGAAGAGAAACCAGTTAAGATTCTTGAGTATGCCAGCCGAGTCACCCACAGCAAGGTTATCAAGTTCTGCAAAGCTCAATGGAGCCACCACTCTGAGGATGAAGCCATCTGGGAGCGAGAGGAAGATTTGTTGAAGGACCAACCCTCACCTATTTTCTAGCCAACCCGAATCTCGAGGGCGAGATTCATCTTAAGGGGGGTAGGTTTTTAACATCCCAAATTTTCAATTTGGAATGTTATACATTAGATCATCATTGCATATCATATTTTATTTACTTTTGGTGTGATCCTATAAATTTTACGCAACTCAAGGACCCTCGGAGAGAGTTGGGGATTTCATTATTTTTATATTTGAGTTTTCTCAAATTTTGAAAAATAGGATCATTTGATTTTATTTATTTTATCTTCAATTATTTATATTATAAAAAAATGAGAGAGGGAATAAAATGACTTTCCCAAGATAAAAAATATTGAGGATTTAATAATAAAATCAAGCAAGATTTTATTTCGGAGTCTTTCGCTATTTTATTTGAATTTAGGAAAAATGTGCGTTTTTCGAAATTGCACTTAGGCCCCAAATAAATGTTCACCTTGTCCGGCATGATTTTAGAAGTCGGGGAAATTTTATTTCGGGATTTTTGGAGTCCGTTTAGTATTTCTTTTGTTTGTTTTTCTGCGCAAAAATTATTTTAAAAAAACGCGAACCGACTTCGGGCCGGGATCGGCCAGGACTCCTCTGGCCGAGGCCTTTATATAGCGCCGCCCCGGGCCGCCTCAGCCCAAGTCGCCGCCCGCGCCGCCGCCACTGGACCAGCACGCCGAGGTTGACCCGCCGCCGTTTTTTTTAGAAAATCGTTGGTTTTCGCCGGTTTCTCGTTTTTTTTTTTAGTTTTCGTTTTTTCTATTAGATCGGTTTTTTTCGGTTTAGATTAATTAGCGAGCGTTCGCTCGTTCGTTCGTTTTAATGAACGCGTTCATCATTTAGATCCAGATAACGAACGTTCGTTCGTTAATCTGTTTGTCGTTTTTCTTTTTCTCGGATTTATTCCGCGATTTTTTTGATCGCGATTTCTGATCCGATTTTCGTTTTAGTATAACTTTTCGCTCGTTTATCGGAATCAGGCGATTCAAACGCCTGGAATTTCGTCTCAAAACCCTCTTTCTGTTTAACCAACTTAAACAAGTTTTTACTTCTGTAAAATTTGACTTAGGTCCAGATTAGTAAACGAAGCTTCTTTCTTTCGCCGTTTGATTTTCGTTGCTTTGTTCGATTTGAATCTTTTTGCAAACCGGAGTTCTTAAATTGAATTTTCTGGTTAGATCTCTTATTTGAGTTTTCCCTGTGCATTAGATGAGTACTTATTGTATGCTTGTTTGTTTGTTTGCGATAGAGTACCCGGAGTGTGCCGCTTGCTACTTTGAATCGCTAGGTTTCGCGGATCATCAGCAAGGCAAGTAACACTTTGATCATACCTCTTTACTACCCAGTTTTATTGCATTAGAAAAATCCTCAAACATTACATGATTAGGATCTAATTAAATTGTGGGATGGGAAGTAGATGAGGTAGTACCTATTACCTATTTTATTTTCAAACCCTTGGGAGTTACTTCTACGTTTGCTTATTATGCCATGCTATGCTAGTAGACGTGGATTGGGTGAGTGTATCCATGACAGATGTGAGATTGTTATATTAATGGTTTATTTAAGGTGGCAACTTAAACACACATCTGGGTGGATTGAGGTACCTGGGTATTCCAGGATTGCCTGTTTTTCTTTATGGACCGCCACCCAGGCTCAAAGGGATCGTGAGATTATTCATACTAGAAACTTCCGTGTGTAGCCACAAGTTACTATGGGCTCTAGCATAGTTGACTAAGTCATGCGAACTCTTACAGTGGTATACTAGCAGATGTAGGGGAAAGTAGGTGTAACGGTCAACCGATCGTAAGGTGCTAGCGCTTCTGAAAGACTATGTCTCGGTCATCCGTTTCTCAAACACCATGTAGTGCGAGAAATCCAACGGAGGAGGTCGAGTCTTGTGGGAAAAGTGCGCAAACCTTCGCAGAGTGTATAAACTAATCATGATTAGCCGTGTCCCCGGTTATGGACCTTTTGAGTATCTAGTACTTGGATTATCATGTGAATCTCATCATGTTACTTTAATTAATTTTGTTGGGTTTTAATGATGATGCTTAATTGGGATTAAGAGGGTGTCTACACTCTCAATGTTTAACAACCATCATGATAGTTAAATAAATTTATTCCATTGCAGTAGGGAAAAATTGGCTTTACGCAAAACTGTAACCATAGAGCTTTCCACCAGCCAAATATGCATGTAGTATAGCTTATTTCTTTCATTACTCTCTATGTGTTACATTGCGAGCATATTCCATGTGCTGACCCGTTTTCGGGCTGCAACGTTCATGTTGCAGACTTTTCAGACAATGAGTAAGGTGCCTTTAGGTCGTGGTTCTATACTCAGTGATGCCATTGGAGTTGATGGACTCGCTTATCTTCCAAGCCTTCCGCTGTTATTATTATTGGATGGCCTTAAGCCATATTTATTGTAATAAGTTCTCTTTTGAGACATCCGATGTAATAAGTGTGTGATTGCTACTCTGTTATAAATCCTTCAAGTACTGTGCGTGTCAGCATTACTGATCCAGGGATGACACTGATGCACAGAGATCAGACTGTTTGAGGTCTGGTCGCTACACTTGTGGAGAAAGACTCTTAAAGTAGCCTCTGTTGGGCATGTCAAGAACGGTCTTTATGTGATTAAATTTTTGGAGCGACCCACTAAGACCGTGATATGCCTAATGGCTAAAGTTGACGTGGGATGGCTTTGGCATCACCATTTAGCCCACGTCAATATGAGATCTTTGCAAAGTCTTCTCAAGGGGAACCATGTCTGTGGACTAACAAATGTTAGTTTTGCTAAGGATCATGCTTGCAGTGCTTGTATCAAAGGAAAGCTACATGAGAAGGCTTACCCACCCACGAGTATCATCTACTCGAAGAGGCCCTTGGAGCTCCTTCACATGGATCTCTTTGGGCCTCCATCCTTTGATAGTCTTGGGGGTAGAAAGTATTGCTTGGTGATTGTGGATGATTATTCAAGATACACTTGGGTATATTTCTTCAAGAGGAAGAGTGAGACCCAACAAACCGTCATCGTCTTTGCAAATTAAGATCAGTGTCAACACAATGCAAAGATCATGACAACGGCACCGAGTTCAAGAACTACACCTTGGATGATTTTCTTAGTGATGAGGGGATCAAGCATCAATATTCCCCACCTTACACCCCTCAACAAAATGGTGTAGCAAAGAGGAAGAACCGGACGTTGATGGACGCGGCAAGGACCATGATGGTGGAGTTCAAGTCTTCGTACAACTTTTGGGCCGAAGCCATCAACACCGCTTGTCATGCATCCAATCGGCTCTATCTCTGCAAAGGCTTGAACAAGACTCCATATGAGATACTTAATGGCAACAAGCCCAACCTCAAGTACTTCCGGGTGTTCGGTTGTAAGTGTTTCATTCTCAAGAAAGGTGTCCGTTTGTCTAAATTTGAGGCTAGAGCTCATGAGGTCATATTTGTTGGTTATGCTACAAACTTTCATGCTTACCGTGTCCTCAACAAGTCCACAAGACTCATTGAGGAGACGTGTAACGTGGAGTTTGTTGAGAATAATGGCTTCCAAGTGGAGCAAAGTGGTACTTGTGATGTAGGTGATGAAATTCCTCCCCAAGCCATAAGAAGAATGGGTGTTGGTCATATCCTACCCATTGAGGAACCCCTTGTGGCCAAAGGAGAAGGACAATGTTCCACTCAAGTGGAACCATCACCAACCCAAGACCCACACGCTTCTGAAGAACAAAGTGAAGGCCCTCGACCAAATGAACAAGATCAAGGGCAAGATCAAACTCAAGATGGTGGTGAACCACCAAATGATGCCCAAGGTCAAGTTCTTACCACCGAGCAAGTTCAAGATAAAGAGCAAGCTCAAGATCAGGAACAAGCTCAAGACAATGCTCAAGATGATCAAGTTACCGCTCTTCAACTCTCTCTTGAGGAGGAATTGGAGTATCGTGCCGCCAAGATTGCGTCCAAGCTCACTACCAAAGATCATCTCATGAAGAATGTGCTTGGAAGCTTAAGGAAGGGGGTAAGCACTCGTAGACAATTAGCAAACTATTGTGAACATCACGCGTTTGTTTCTTGTTTTGAACCCCAAAGGTCTATGAGGCGCTCGAGGATCCAGATTAGCTTAATGCCATGCATGAAAAACTCAACAACTTCGAGCACAACAAGGTGTGGAGATTGGTGCCAAGGCCAAAGGAGAACCATAATGCTATTGGAACCAAGTGGATATTCAAGAACAAGCAAGATGCTCATGGGATTATCATTCTAAACAAGGCTCGTTTGGTAGCACAAGGCTACTCCCAAGTCGAGGGTATCGACTATGGTGAAACCTTTGCTCCCGTTACTCACCTTGAATCTATTTGTTTATTGATTGCTTATGCTTCTCATCATAACTTCAAGTTGCAACAAATGGATGTGAAGAGTTCTTTTCTTAATGGTCCTATTAATGAGTTGGTGTATGTCAAACAACCCCCGGGGTTTGAGGATCCCGAGTTCCCCAATCATGTGTACCAACTCGATAAGGCACTCTATGGACTTAAACAAGCCCCACATGCGTGGTATGAGCACCTTACCGAGTTGTTGCAAGATTGTGGGTTTGAAATTGGGAAAATCGACCACACTCTTTTTACTAAGAAGGTCAAAGGGGAGTTGTTTGTATGCCAACTATATGTTGATGATATTATCTTTGGTTCTCCTAACAAAGCTTTCAATGAGGAGTTTACCTCACTCATGACATAGAAGTTCAAGATGTCCATGATGGGAGAGTTGAAGTTCTTTCTCGGGTTCAAAATCAAACAAAGAAGAGAAGGAACCTTCATAAACCAAGCCAAATACACTCAAGACATGCCCAAGAGATTCAAGCTAAGTGATGTCAAGCTGGCTTCTACTCCAATGCCCGTCAAATGCCAACTTGACATCGATCCCAATGGCAAAGCGGTGGATCACAAGGTATATTGTTCCATGATTGGCTCCTTGCTTTACCTTTGTGCATCTAGACCGGATATCGTGTTGAGTGTGGGAATTTGTGCATGGTTTCAAGCCGCACCTACGTAAAGCCACTATGTGGTGGTCAAGCGAATCTTTCGATATTTGGCTCATACCCCAAACTTTGGCTTATGGTGCCCAAGAGGAGCTAACTTCAACCTTGTGGGCTTTTCGGACTCGGATTGGGCGGGAGACAAAGTGGATAGGAAGTCAACTTCCGGAGGGTGCCAATTTCTTGTTTGCTCTTTGGTGAGTTGGTCTTCTAAGAAGCAACGTTGTGTGTTTCTCTCGTCCACCGAAGCGGAGTATGTGGCCGCTAGTAGTTGTTGTGCTCAACTTCTTTGGATGAGGCAAACTTTAAAGGATTACAGTGTCATTTGTGACAAAGTGCCTCTTTGGTGTGACAATGAAAGTGCCATCAAGATCTCTCTCAACACGGTGCAACACTTCAAGACGAAGCATATTGAGATTCGGTATCACTTCATCCGGGATCACATTAGGCGAGGGGAGATTGAGCTCAACTATGTTAACACTCATCATAACCTTGCAGATATCTTCATGAAGCCCTTGGATGAAGCAAGATTCCGCGAGTTAAGGCATGAGCTAAATATCATTGATTCGAGTAATGTGGCTTGAACCCTTCACACCCCACCATACTCATCTTGATGTCTTGTTTAGGTGTAGGCATGGACATAGGGGGAGTGTTGTTCTCTCAATGAACTCTCCCTCCCCCATTATGCATAAATTGATCAACTCTTTCACATTCGCCATAGTTGATGGTACTTGTGATTCAAAGACGAGTTTTGGTCATGGGCCCAAGGATAATTCTTTGTGGTGCCATACCAATTGACTCAAACGTAGGTGGCTCCGGCCATCGCCCTCCCTTCTTGAGAGGTTTTGGTTCATGTTTGGTCCTTGTTGTCTTTTTTTGCTTTCTTTTGGGCCTTGCTTGTGTTTTAGCTACTTTGTTTGTGCTTGGTTGCGTGTCCGCTTGCTCGAAGTTTGCATTGCAAAGGCCGTGTTTTTCTGTTTCGTTGAAACACGCACTTTCTTGGGTGTATGGTACTATCGTGGCAAGCCATGGTACTACCGCTGGAGGTGGGTGGCTCCTGTACTTGAACAGCTACGCCCATGGCACAGTACTACCGCCTCCATCACAGCAGCAATTTTTTCTGCCGCTGGAAGAGCGGTACTATCGCCCAGTGTGCGGTACTTCCGCCTGGGCGGTACTACCATGCTATCGAGAGCGCATGGGGGTTAAGTGCGGACAGGGGGAGTTCCAAATCCCCCATACCCATTCATCCCTTCCCCTCACTTCCTCTCTCTCTCTCTCTCTCTCTCTCTCTCTCTCTCTCTCTCTCTCTCCTGCCCAAGAACGGCGCCGGAGGACCTCACCAGATCTCCATCTCCGGCCACTCTTCTCGCATTCCAACCTGTGGGATCGATCCCCACCTCGCCCTCTTGCCATGGAACCCGGTATCTCCCATAGTCCCTCTCTCTTTGCCTCGTTGTTGTGCTTCTAGGTTTTGAGAGATGCATGTGTAGTTCTTGTGATTTTTGGCTAAAATTTTTGCAAGAGGAGATTGTTGGAGAGTGCTGCTGCAGTAGATATGCTATTTGGTGTGGTACAACAATGTAGTTTTGATCAACGGTAGTAACGATTCATCCACGAATGTTCTCAGATGTGATTTGTGCCAGATCCGCCCGTGCGGTACTACCGCCCGTTGGGCCTCGTACGGTACTATTGCCCGTCGTGTGGTAGTAGAAATTTACTTCCGCTCTAAGAGCGGTACTACTGTGCCAACCTGACACAATACTACCGCGGCTAGAGCAGAAGCAAATAGTTAGTTCCGCACCTTGGTCCAGTACTACCATTGACATAAAAACTACTTTGTTTTGTCACACCCAATCTCATTTCTACTTGTTTTGTTCGGTTTTGTCCTTGGTCTTTGCAATAATCCTTCTCGCTCTTCTTGTGTGTTTGTGTTGTGTGTCATAGGTGGTGGTTCCGATTCCAATGCAAGGCGCTCGAATCCCAGCCGTGACACGAGCTCCAAGCGTCTTTGCAACCATGAAGCTCATGAGGGCTCTAGTGGCCCACAGCACCATGTCAAGACCACAGCTACCAAAACCAAGGAGCCCACTGTTGGCATGGATGAGATGCCTCAAGCAGAGTTTCTGATTTGAAGAAAGCTCAACCCCTACGTCAGGCCTAGGGAACTCAGCAGGGGGAATGATTTGTTTTGGACCAAGCAACAAAATCTCATCTTCCTAGATGTGATCAAGGCCAAGCAAAACATCTATGTCCCTGTTAGTGGATTGACGTGGAACATCTAAAGAAGAATCGGTCATATTTTGGTGACCCTCTAGATTTGGTGGAACAGTTTGGTATTGTGGAGATCATCACTTTCCACCTTGACTTTGACCCGGAGCTTGTGGCTCAGTTCTTTGCTTCTGTCCATTTCCACACAGATGAGAAGCAGACCATGACTTGGATGACAAATGGCAAGAGGATGTCTACTGAGTGGAAGGAGTTCATGGATATGTTGCACATTCGTGATGAGGGGCTTGATGTGCCCGTTGGTGCCCGCCCACATGCCAACCCAGAGTCTGCTAACAAGAACAAGTTTCAACCCTTTCTTGTTGAGAAGACTCTCCCCAATGGCAAGAAGTCTTTTGTGTTGAACTCGTTTCTTGGCATCATGCACTGGATCTTCCGCAATCTCTTTTTCCTCGCATAGGCGACAAGGACAAGGTGCACTCCTATCTTGTGGACATGATGCTCATTTGTGAGGAAGCCCGTCATCAGCAACCTGAACCACTTTATGTCTCTCATATCATGTGGAGTGAGCTTCAGTTTGTTGTGTTCCATCGTAAGGTGCCCATCTATGGACCTTATTTGTTCCTCTTGATCTCGAAGACTTGGGAGAAGCTCTTTCTGGGTGAAGAGTTTCTTGCCCCAACTAGATTTGCCGTGAGCCCATTAAGCTCCACCAGAAGAACAAGTGGGCTAACACCACTACCGGGCTGAGGCCAAGGCTGCCCGCATGGATGTTGATGATGATGAGTTTGAGGAAGAGGAGGCTGAGGATAGTTCTGAGGGGTATACACCTCCATCTACTGAGCCATCTTCGGCTAAGAAACTCAAGGCCAAGGTGAAGTCTCTGTTCTGCATGCAGGCCAAGGGGAAGTACCACACCCATGTTGCTCAGAAGGAGAGTCGTCGGAGTGACAAGAGGATCTTGAGGAAGCTTGGCGAGCAAGTCTCGAGCGGGTCCGAGAAGAACATCATTCCTGAGGTTGCCTAGATGACGAAGCAAGGATATCAGTGGGCTAAGATAGATGAGGAGTCCATTCCTGCTGCTGAGATAGATGAGGAGCTTGATGGGTAATCACGTCAGTGGGAGCTACCACCTGTGTCGTAGGTGTCCTCTCTGCCTTTTTGGTGTCTCGATGCCAAAGGGAGAGAGAGTGTAGGATTTGTGAGTCTTGTGTCTCTTTGCTTTCGCTTCGTTGAACCTTCGCTGCTTTGGTTTGTTGGTTTGTGTGTGTGCGTGTGAGACCAGCAGACTTATTATAATATATGGTGTGGGACATATGCCCTCAAGCTTATCCTTTATTGTCTAGTATGTTTAGTATATTGTGAGCTCATTTTATCGTGTGCCCTTCACTTCATGCTCACTTACTATACCTTGCCTTCATGCTTAGTGTCACTTATATTTTTGCAAATTTTGCCTTGTCTATAAAATATAGGGGGAGTGTTGATCCTAGTATATGTGTTATGCAGTCCAAAGCATAACTATAGAGTGCACACATCTAGGGGGAGCCTGTCTATATTTTATAGATTTTGGATTTGCTTATGTTCATTTATATCCCTATGTGCAAATCCCGTATTGTCATCAATCCACCAAAAAGGGGGAGATTGTAAGGGCATATTTCTCCTTATGTGGTTTTGGTGATTGAAGAAAGTGCATTTGCGCTAATCGTGTGCATTGAGCATTTCAGATATCTCATGTCTAGGCACAAGACGATTTGCTGCCCCTCGTAGCCTATCGAAGACAACAGTTCTCTAGTTTCTTTTCGATGGATTTGAGTCGTAGGAAAGTCGTACTATTAAGAGGGTTCCGCTTCGTAAAGTTAGGGTGGAATCAACACGTACACATCTGTTCCTTTGCACCATCTTTCCTTCGCTTCATTGGAGCACCGTCCATTTATCCTTGTCTCTTGCGAGATGAAGGCTTCCAACTGTTATAGTTTTTGTGGCGTGCGGTAGTACTGCTCAAGGGAGCAGTAGTACCGCAGGGGTCCGCGGTAGTACCGCTCAGGCAAGCGGTAGTACCGCACTATGTGGTAGTGCCGCTCCTCGGGAGCGGTAGTACCGCTGCCTCCTGCCCAGACGTTGGCGCATGTGGAAGTAGGCGCGGAAGTAATTTTTTACTTCCGCCCCTACGCGGTAGTACCGCTCCCTGCGAATAGTAGTACCGTGTCGGATTTTTGCACAGTCCCAAACTCAACAAAAGTAGTCATGGGCATAATTTATTTACTCCGTGCTTTTTTCATCTAGTAGAGCCCTGCCCTGCGGTAGTACCGCAGGGGCTCGCGGCAGTACCGCTCGTTTCCTACTGCAACAGGACCTCATCTGGCTTCTACCGCACGAGCGGTAGTACCGCAACAAGAAGCAGTAATACCGTAGCGCCTTGCGGTAGTACCGCGAGCGTGTGCGGTAGTACCGCGTCTCGCGGGCTGAGTGAGGGGGTAACGGTTGGATCTTTTCCCCCACTATATAAAGGGGGTCTTCTTCCCCAAGAAGACCGCCTCTTCCCCCCCCCCCCCCCCAAGCTCCATTATTGCTCAAATCTCCATTTTCGCCCGATCTCTCTCCCTAGCCAATCAAACTTGTTGATTTTCTAGGGATTGGTTGAGAAGGCCCCGATGTACATTTCCACCAAGAGAAATTTTATTCCCCCCACTAATCCGTTGCGGATCTTGTTACTCTTGGGTGTTTGAGCACCCTAGACGCTTGAGGTAACCGCGAATCTATATTTCGTTGCGGTGAAGCTTCGTGATGTTGTTGGGAGCCTCCAATTAAGTTATAGAGATTGCACCAACCTTGTTTGTAAAGGTTCGTTCGCCGCCTCCAAGGGCACCAATAGTGGAATCACGGCATCTTGCATTGTGTGAGAGCGTGAGAAGAATACGGTGGCCCTAGTGGCTTTTTGGGGAGCATTGTGCCTCCACACGGCTCCAATGGAGATGTACTTCCTCTCGAAGGGAAGGAACTTTGGTAACACATCCTCGTCTCCATCGGCTCCACTCTTGGTTATCTCTTACCTTTACTTGTGCAAGCTTATATTGTGTTGTATCTCTTGCTTGCTTGTGTGCTTGTTGTTGTTGCTTCATATAGGTTGATCACCTAGTTGCATATCTAGACAACCTATTTTGATGCTAAGTTTAATTTGGTAAAGAAAAGCTAAAAAAATTAGTTGCCTATTCACCTCTCCCCCTCTAGTCAACCATATCGATCCTTTCACTTGGTCTAGCAGGTCCATCATAGCCACACGGCCCAAGTCGCCATGCACCAGATCGCGTGTCTCCATTGGCTCTGAAGTCACGGCAAGATTAGCTTGGAAAAAGCTATCCACTGACATATGTCCCTGCTCCACTGCAACATGCACCGGACCCGCCTTGCTAGATACAGGCGCATCGAGTCCATTTCCTTTTTACCATACTATGCTCGACTCACTGCAAAACATTTCTCTTTCTACGCTCGTACTTGGTTTACACTCCTTGCCTTTCATCTGACTTTGCCATCGAGAAATTGTTTGTTTTCAACTGGATTGGATCCCGAACCAAGAGCAGCTGTCAAACAGGAAATCACCTCCACCAACGGCAAGATGGGCACATGGATACCTTCACGAATGATTACCGGGATATGATCCCAACCTGCCACCAGTCACCTCCACATACGCAAACAAAGAGATGTCCTTTTCTTGCACACCAACTCCCGCAGTAATCACTGGGGACGAGGTGGGGATTTGAATATTGGAAGCTTCATGAGCTATACTCATTGATGAATGGGGAAATGAATTGGAGCACTTGGGTGCCATGTACCCCTATATGAAAATAACATTAAAAAAATATCAGGAAATTTTAGAAAAATCTAAAATTTTGGGATATCAAACCTGGGTGCCCATTGTACACTCGTGTTCAATCTCATGGGTTATGGGTGCCTGTTATATCCGTGGCGAAGGAAATACGGTCCGGCATATGATTCATCCAATTTTTTTCTATACATATGAACCTTTTGTCTTTTTATTGACATTACTACAGGCACCCATTCCCATGAAACTGAACACGGGTGTACAACA
Source organism: Aegilops umbellulata (assembly GCA_032464435.1). Lineage (NCBI taxonomy): Eukaryota > Viridiplantae > Streptophyta > Magnoliopsida > Poales > Poaceae > Aegilops > Aegilops umbellulata. Next base: position 218,567,347 of record CP136060.1, read on the forward strand.
GGCGCCCAAGTTTCATATTCCAAAATTTCAGATTTTTTTAAATTTCCTAATTTATTTTTAATGTTATTTTCATATAGGGGTGTGTGACACCCAAGAGGCACAAATCCTCTTCCAAATAAATGTGGTCACTTTATTAGTGCATCGACCTGGTTTATACTACATGTCTCGTATGCAACAACAAGAGAAGCACTTGCACTACGAAATGGTTCGAACGTGGGTGGACACCTGTGATGCTAGGTTGAGGCCGAATCCAATTGCATTGTGGTAATTGATGCGGTTAAAGATCCACATGCTCACAACTTGCAAAAGATAGGACAAGTCAAGTTCATCACATGTAAAGAAAAGAAGAAGTTCATCACATGCAATTGTGAGGCCAATCGAGTTGCACACTTCTTAGCGAAGGAAGCTTTTACTTCGAAGAGTTCTTTCATCTCGCAAGTGATGTTGCTATCCTTTGATGAATAAAATCATTACAGTGTACATAAAGAAAATGAGGGTTAAAAGAATATCCCTCTCAATGTCTAATAAAAACAAATTCTTGTTATAGCACATCGGTAGGTGCATTTAAATCTGCAAATAGAGTTTGTAGGATCTCCTGCTGTTTACCTTGGCTGAATCATTTACGTATCTACATATGGACCATTCTTGTTTAGTGTTTGATTCGTACAGTTCAATCCTGTTTTAAAGAACCAAAGCTGCGTACACTCAACAATGACCGCGTGGCCTAATGGATAAGGCGCTCGCCTCCGGAGCGGGAGATTCTGGGTTCGAGTCCTGGCGTGGTCTAATTATTTTGTACGGTCCGTTCTCTAATATTTTTGTACCGGTTTTCTACAACAAAAACATTATTCTTAATTTAGTTGATATAAGACTCGAGACGCTAAACACATTATTGGATTAAAAATTCATCGTCTACAGCAAAAGAAACGACGCTGGACGGACGTTGAATTTTTTTGTACGGTTCGTTCTCTAATATTTTTGTACCGGTTTTCTATAACAAAAACATTACTCTTAATTTAGTTGATAGAAGACTCGAGGCTAAACACATTATTGGATTGGAAATTCGTCGTCTACAGCAAAAGAAAACGATGCTGGACGGACGCCCGATCAAGTTTTGTGTGTGTTCATAAGATTATGCCGGCTCAGTCTCTCAGAGATGCTCATAGGGATAGGTGTGTGTGCATTCATAGGGATTACTGTATGCACATATATATGAACGCTTGTGTCTATATTAATGTTAAAAAAATCCAGTGTTGCAGATGTTGGTGTATTTTTATAGACATGATCAAACCTTAATATGTTTGATTTAGTAAGCAGGAGTACACCCCTCAAAAAAAGGTAAGCGGGAGTACAAATTAAAACTCAAATACTTTTAAACGCAATAAAAAAGTTGCGTCGACGTATTCTTCCACTCATATGTCGAGTAAAGAAAACGATGTTGGACGGACGCCCGATCAAGTTTTGTGTGTGTTCATAAGATTATGCCGGCTCAGTCTCTCAGAGATGCTCATAGGGATAGGTGTGTGTGCATTCATAGGGATTACTGTATGCACATATATATGAACGCTTGTGTCTATATTAATGTTAAAAAAATCCAGTGTTGCAGATGTTGGTGTATTTTTATAGACATGATCAAACCTTAATATGTTTGATTTAGTAAGCAGGAGTACACCCCTCAAAAAAAGATAAGCGGGAGTACAAATTAAAACTCAAATACTTTTAAACGCAATAAAAAAGTTGCGTCGACGTATTCTTCCACTCATATGTCGAGAGGTTGCATTCTGCATGGGAAATCGTTAGCTTCTGGAGACGATGAGCGCGCGGAGCGGGTGCTTCATCCGACTAAGTTTTTTTACCGGAGTCGGGATGTACCGGTGCTTGATCCACCCTTCGTCGTTTTCATCAAGATCAGTGCAGGTTTTATACTCTATTTTCAGATATCAGACTACACATAGCAATACATGTACTAGTGTCAGATATTGTCAGCTTTTACAGAAGAGAGAGAGTTAGAGTAGAGACAATGGTGCATGCATGCATTCACTCACGGGATACATATGACATGCATTTTATTTTCATCCTCATATTTTCAATGACTTATATCTTTTGAACCAAATGTCCATTATTGAAACTTTTTGTATATTTAAATTGGTGTATTTTTATAGACATGATCAAACCTTAATATGTTTGATTTAGTAAGCAGGAGTACACCCCTCAAAAAAAGGTAAGCGGGAGTACAAATTAAAACTCAAATACTTTTAAACGCAATAAAAAAGTTGCATCGACGTATTCTTCCACTCATATGTCGAGAGGTTGCATTCTGCATGGGAAATCGTTAGCTTCTGGAGACGATGAGCGCGCGGAGCGGGTGCTTCATCCGACTAAGTTTTTTTACCGGAGTCGGGATGTACCGGTGCTTGATCCACCCTTCGTCGTTTTCATCAAGATCAGTGCAGGTTTTATACTCTATTTTGAGATATCAGACTACACATAGCAATACATGTACTAGTGTCAGATATTGTCAGCTTTTACAGAAGAGAGAGAGTTAGAGTAGAGACAATGGTGCATGCATGCATTCACTCACGGGATACATATGACATGCATTTTATTTTCATCCTCATATTTTCAATGACTTATATCTTTTGAACCAAATGTCCATTATTGAAACTTTTTGTATATTTAAATTTGTGGTGACAAGATCTACAGAACAAGATCAATTTTGGATATTTTTGAAATATATTTTATTTTATATGTTTCAGTTATCTCTAAAATCACTTTCATAAAACACTAAATTGTTTCACTATTTCATAAAAGTTTTTTCTAGTGTTTCGCTCATTTTCGCAAACTGGAATATGAAACTCTCTAAGACATAGATATATTTGATATAGTAGTAAAATAGAAGTTTAATATATTCAACTTAGACGTATTTTAAATACTCAATTTCACATATTTTAAATAAACCTATTTCACTAATTTCTTATTTTTATATTTTAATTACCTTTTAATATCGCTTTCATAAAACATAAGATTGATCCTCTATTTCATAAAAGTGTTTTTGACTGTTTCGCTAATAGAAGTTAAAAAATCATTTCACTCGTTTCAAAATAAATTTCATTAGTTTCAGAAAACTGATTTCACTCATTACAAAAAATATATGAAAAACTAATTTCACTTCGTATTTATGAAAAATATATTGAAACATATTTCACTCAGCAGAAATTTCAGTATCACACAATGAAAAAGTCGTCTCAGACCAAAAAGATATATTTCACTTTTTTCAAATAACTCATTTCACTCATTCAGAAAACACATTAGAGTCGCTCAATTGAAATAATATATTTCACTTGTTTCAAAAAACTGATTACACTTATTACAAAAGATAAATTTCACTAGTTCAGTAAAACATATCACGGTTACTCCATTGAAGAAACAATTTCACAAGATAGAATATGAAACTCACAAAGAAAACTATATTCGGTAAAGTGTTTCAATCATTTCAATAACTAATTTCAATCATTTCGATAATTGTAATTTGAAATGAGTGAAATTAATATTTTGATATGATTGAAATAGTAAAAATTAAACTAATTTAGATATATTCAAGATTGGTATCATTATAAAGATATTATGTTCAAGAATTTGAATATATGAAAATTTTAAATAATAGTACAAAGCTGTAAAAAATATTGGTCATCTAAAAATATAAGCAAAAATAAAATGCATGGATTTGTTTGAGAGAGAGGAGAGATGTTGCATGCATGCGTACAATCCACTGCAAAAAGTAATGCCTCTCCCTGACATGGTCCCTACTAGTCTGACATTGATTTGACTATATACAAAAGGTCATATGTCTCAATACATGATTATACATATAGATGGGCCCTACTTATGCACAGATCATAAAGCATGTGAAGGGTGGATGCGGCTCCGGTATATCCCGCCTCCGGTAAAAGAGAGTTTGCGGCGGGCGACTAAGTTTTTTTACAGGAGTCGGGATGTACCGGTGCTTGATCCACCCTTCGTTGTTTTCATCAAGATCGGTGCAGGTTTTATACTCTATTTTGAGATATCAGACTACACATAGCAATACATGTACTAGTGTCAGATATTGTCCGCTTTTACAGAAGAGAGAGAGTTAGAGTAGAGACAATGGTGCATGCATGCATTCACTCACGGGATACATATGACATGCATTTTATTTTCATCCTCATATTTTCAATGACTTATATCTTTTGAACCAAATGTCCATTATTGAAACTTTTTGTATATTTACATTTGTGGTGACAAGATCTACAGAACAAGATCAATTTTGGATATTTTTGAAATATATTTTATTTTATATGTTTCAATTATCTCTAAAATCACTTTCATAAAACACTAAATTGTTTCACTATTTCATAAAAGTTTTTTCCTAGTGTTTCGCTCATTTTCACAAACTGGAATATGAAACTCTCAAAGACATAGATATATTTGATATAGTAGTAAAATAGAAGTTTAATATATTCAACTTAGACGTGTTTGACTGCAACTTAGACGTGTTTTAAATACTCAATTTCACATATTTTAAATAAACCTATTTCACTAATTTCTTATTTTTATATTTTAATTACCTTTTAATATCGCTTTCATAAAACATAAGATTGATCCTCTATTTCATAAAAGTGTTTTTGACTGTTTCGCTAATAGAAGTTAAAAAATCATTTCACTCGTTTCAAAATAGATTTCATTAGTTTCTGAAAACTGATTTCACTCATTACAAAAAATATATGAAAAACTAATTTCACTTCGTATTTATGAAAAATATATTGAAACATATTTCACTCAGCAGAAATTTCAGTATCACACAATGAAAAAGTCGTCTCAGACCAAAAAGATATATTTCACTTTTTTCAAATAACTCATTTCACTCATTCAGAAAACACATTAGAGTCGCTCAATTGAAATAATATATTTCACTTGTTTCAAAAAACTGATTACACTTATTACAAAGGATAAATTTCACTAGTTCAGTAAAACATATCACGGTTACTCCATTGAAGAAACAATTTCACAAGATAGAATATGAAACTCACAAAGAAAACTATATTCGGTAAAGTGTTTCAATCATTTCAATAACTGATTTCAATCATTTCGATAATTGTAATTTGAAATGAGTGAAATTAATATTTTGATATGATTGAAATAGTAAAAATTAAACTAATTTAGATATATTCAAGATTGGTATCATTATAAAGATCTTATGTTCAAGAATTTGAATATATGAAAATTTTAAATAATAGTACAAAGCTGTAAAAAATATTGGTCATCTAAAAATATAAGCAAAAATAAAATGCATGGATTTGTTTGAGAGAGAGGAGAGATGATGCATGCATGCGTACAATCCACTGCAAAAAGTAATGCCTCTCCCTGACATGGTCCCTACTAGTCTGACATTGATTTGACTATATACAAAAGGTCATATGTCTCAATACATGATTATACATATAGATGGGCCCTACTTATGCACAGATCATAAAGCATGTGAAGGGTGGATGCGGCTCCGGTATATCCCGCCTCCGGTAAAAGAGAGTTTGCGGCGGGCGACTAAGTTTTTTTACAGGAGTCGGGATGTACCGGTGCTTGATCCACCCTTCGTTGTTTTCATCAAGATCAGTGCAGGTTTTATACTCTATTTTGAGATATCAGACTACACATAGCAATACATGTACTAGTGTCAGATATTATCCGCTTTTACAGAAGAGAGAGAGTTAGAGTAGAGACAATGGTGCATGCATGCATTCACTCACGGGATACATATGACATGCATTTTATTTTCATCCTCATATTTTCAATGACTTATATCTTTTGAACCAAATGTCCATTATTGAAACTTTTTGTATATTTAAATTTGTGGTGACAAGATCTACAGAACAAGATCAATTTTGGATATTTTTGAAATATATTTTATTTTATATGTTTCAATTATCTCTAAAATCACTTTCATAAAACACTAAATTGTTTCACTATTTCATAAAAGTTTTTTCTAGTGTTTCGCTCATTTTCACAAACTGGAATATGAAACTCTCAAAGACATAGATATATTTGATATAGTAGTAAAATAGAAGTTTAATATATTCAATTTAGACGTGTTTGACTGCAACTTAGACGTGTTTTAAATACTCAATTTCACATATTTTAAATAAACCTATTTCACTAATTTCTTATTTTTATATTTTAATTACCTTTTAATATCGCTTTCATAAAACATAGGATTGATCCTCTATTTCATAAAAGTGTTTTTGACTGTTTCGCTAATAGAAGTTAAAAAATCATTTCACTCGTTTCAAAATAGATTTCACTAGCTTCAGAAAACTGATTTCACTCATTACAAAAAATATATGAAAAACTAATTTCACTTCGTATTTATGAAAAATATATTGAAACATATTTCACTCAGCAGAAATTTCAGTATCACACAATGAAAAAGTCGTCTCAGACCAAAAAGATATATTTCACTTTTTTCAAATAACTCATTTCACTCATTCAGGAAACACACTAGAGTCGCTCAATTGAAATAGTATATTTCACTTGTTTCAAAAAACTGATTACACTTATTACAAAAGGTAAATTTCACTAGTTTCAGTAAAACATATCACGGTTACTCCATTGAAGAAACAATTTCACAAGATAGAATATGAAACTCACAAAGAAAACTATATTCGTTAAAGTGTTTCAATCATTTCAATAACTGATTTCAATCATTTCGATAATTGTAATTTGAAATGAGTGAAATTAATATTTTGATATGATTGAAATAGTAAAAATTAAACTAATTTAGATATATTCAAGATTGGTATCATTATAAAGATATTATGTTCAAGAATTTGAATATATGAAAATTTTAAATAATAGTACAAAGCTGTAAAAAATATTGGTCATCTAAAAATATAAGCAAAAATAAAATGCATGGATTTGTTTGAGAGAGAGGAGAGATGCTGCATGCATGCGTGCAATCCACTGCAAAAAGTAATGCCTCTCCCTGACATGGTCCCTACTAGTCTAACATTGATTTGACTATATACAAAAGGTCATATGTCTCAATACATGATTATACATATAGATGGGCCCTACTTATGCACAGATCATAAAGCATGTGAAGGGTGGATGCGGCTCCGGTATATCCCGCCTCCGGTAAAAGAGAGTTTGCGGTGCTTCATCACGGTGGTGAAATCGAGCGTCTCCGCCATGTCCACCTTCTCCCCCTCCGCTGCCGGCCGCCACTCCAGCTCCCTCACCATTCTCGCCAGGAAGTACTCGGTGTGGTGCATGCCCAGCGTGTACCCCGGGCACATCCTGCGGCCTGCGCCGAAAGGCATCATCTTGATCTCCCTGCTCCCCGTGATGTCCACTCCGTGCCCCTCGCCGCCCTCCAGGAATCTCTCCGGACGGAACTCCCGCGCCGCCGTCCACACCGTCTCGTCGCGGCCAATCTCGGCTACCAGGAAGTTGACCTCCGCTCCCTTGGGCACAGCGTAGGCCGCGATCTCTGCGTCGCCGCCTTGCACGCCGTGCGGGAGGACGAAGTGGCCTGGCGGGTGCAGCCGAAGGCCCTCGAGCACGACGGCCTTCAGGTACGGCATTGCCTGCAGGTTGTTGAGCTCTGGGTTGGCCTTCACCTCCTCGTAGACCTTGGTCTGGACGTCGGGGTGTTGCACGAGCTCGGCCATGATCCACTCCAGCAAGGTCACCGTGGTGTCGGTCCCACCGTTCATGAACTCGGAGCAGAGGGCGACCATCTCGGCGTCAGTGAGCTGGCGGCCGCCCTCATCGGCCACGCGGACGACGAGGAGGGAGTCGGCGTAGCACGGCGGGTCACCGTCGCCACGCTTCGCGTGGATGAGCGGGATGAATACCTCGTCCTGCCTCCTGCGCACAGCGAGGCACGCCGCCCAGCGTCTGCCGAAGAGCCTCTTAGTGACCGCCGGGAAGAAGGCGAAGACCGGGAATGTGGTGACCGAGAGTAGCGCGTGGTACAGCTCCTCCACCTCGTCGAGCGCTTCCCGTCCGAGACGTGCGCCGAAGCACATGTACACGAGCAACTCGAACATGGCGCGGCGAAGGAGCGGCCTGAGCGTCACGGCGTCCTGGCGCTGTGATTGCTGCTCGCTGAGGAGGCTGGAGACGAGGCCGTCGCACGCCCACCTCCTCGTCGGCGCGAAGAGACCAACACGGGCAGGGTTGAGCGCCTCCCCGGCGAGGTTCCGGCGGAGGAGGCGCCAGTAGGGCCCGTAGGAGGAGGAGCTGATGTCACGTCCTCCGGAAGTGAACATGCGGACAGGGTCGACCGGCGGCGGCCTGTCGGCGAAGGTGGCGCCGCCCTGGACGAGCGCGCGGTGGGCCAGCTTGCGGTCGGCGACGAAGACGAGCGTGCGGAAGAGGCGCACGGAGACGACGGGGCCGTGGCGCGCGTGGAGGTCGACGAGCAGCGGGCCCAGGTCGAATATGGACCGGCGGAGCGCGACGAACTTGGCGAGGAAGAGCAGCGCCGGCGGGCCGGGCGGGAGCCCCGCCTTCCCGCGTCCATGGCTGCTGCGACCAATCAGCACGAACAGCGAGACCACGAGCGTGACGGAGCCGAGGAGGAGCAGCAGGGGCGTGGTGGAGGTGGAGTAGGAGGCGGCCTGATCCATTGCCGGTGCAGCAAGATCCGGACTTGCTGGGCATGCACCAACGAGTTGCAACGTTAGGGCATCTCCAGCCGTTGCCCCCCAGGAAGCATAAAAATCGCCCCCTGAGGACGAGCCGGCGATACACTCGGCGCTGGGGCGGTTTTACGCCCAGTCGTCGCCCCAGCTCGCTTCCAGGCGTCGAAATTGGCGCACTTTGCAGCCAAATTTCGCGAATAAACGGTCCACACGGGCGAGAATAGGTCCATATTCGACGTGGTTTTGCCGTGTCTCGGCGTTCAATTATCAACACAATTATTTCTTATCACATATTTCATCACAGAAAAATCAAATACTTCAACAAAATACTACAACAACAAATAGTTCAATACAAATTATATAGTTCAACAAATAAAAACTCGTATTTCATCACGCGGCGTCCCCTTGAGCCTCCATAGGTGCTCAATCAGATCTTTCTGCAGTTGATGATGCACCTGTGGGTCTCGGATCTCCTGACGCATACTGAGATAGGCAGTCCAAGTTGCTGGTAGCTGGTGATCAACTTCGGCTAGAGGACCCTGCCTGTAGTATGGTTCAGTGTCAAACACTGGGTCTTCTTGCTCGCTCTCGATGATCATGTTGTGCAAGATGACACAGCAAGTCATGATCTCCCACATTTGATCTTTCGACCAGGTCTGAGCAGGGTACCGAACAACAGCGACTCGAAATTGGAGCACACCAAATGCCCGCTCGACATCCTTCCTGCAAGCCTCCTGAAGCTTCGCAAACCAGGTGTTCTTGCCTCCTGCCACAGGGTTTGAGATCGTCTTCACAAATGTCGACCATCTCGGATAGATGCCGTCAGCTAGATAGTACCCCTTGTTGTATTGGTGCCCATTGATCTCGAAGTTCACCGGAGGAGAATGGCCCTCAATGAGCTTGGCAAAAACAGGAGAGCATTGCAGCACGTTGATGTCATTGTGAGTTCCTGGCATACCAAAGAAGGAGTGCCAAATCTAGAGGTCCTGTGTGGCTACCGCCTCAAGCACCACACTGCAACCGCCTTTGGCGCCTTTTGTACATCCCCTGCCAACCAAATGGGCAGTTCTTCCATTTCCAATGCATGCAGTCGATGCTTCCAAGCATCCCAGGAAATCATCTTGCTGCATTCTGGGCTAGGATCTGAGCAGTGTCTTCCGCATTGGGTGTTCTCAAGTATTATGGCCCAAACACTGCCACCACTGCCCGATAGAACTTGTAGAAACACTCTATGCTGGTGGACTCGGCCATGCGCCCATAGTCGTCGAGTGAATCACTGGGAGCTCCATATGCAAGCATCCTCATCGTTGTCGTGCACTTCTGGATGGAGGTGAATCCAAGAGCGCCAGTGCAATCCATCTTGCACTTGAAGTAGTTGTCGAACTTCCGGATGGAGTTCACAATCCTGAGGAAGAGCTTTCGGCTCATCCGATAACGGCGCCGAAATGTTCTCTCGCCATGAAGTGGAGCATCGGCGAAGTAGTCGGAGTAGAGCATGCAGTAGCCTTGCAGACGATGCCGGTTCTTTGCTTTCACCCGCCCCGGCGCCGAGCCACCTCGCCGCGGCTTTTCATTGCTCGCCAACAGCTGGGCGAGGGCGGCGAGCACCATCAGATGCTCTTCTTCCTGGACGTCGGCCGTGGCTTCCTCCTCCAGCAGCGCGGCGAGTTCTTCCTCCTCATCCGAGTCCATCACCGAGACAGGCAAAACGCCGAACGCCCTGCGCTCGGTGGGCGTGTACCCGCCGTTAAACCGCGCCTCCGCGGCCGGAAATGGCAACCGGAAACGCCCAGCTGCTGTGGGAGGGCTGCCGCGGCGAAGCGCTGCTATTTTCCGGCAGGGAATGGCTATCTAGCGAAGTAGGGCGGCGGCCGTCGCCGGGATATAGCTAGTGGTGGCCGAGGGCGCGGGGGGTGCGAGGCGAGTCGGGGGAAGAAAACCTTGACTTTTCCCTTGTCGGTGTGGGCCAGGTGTGCTTTTCCCTAGCGCCGAAGCCCCCAACGGCTCCCCAGCGCGCCGGGTTCGGCCTGTGACCGCCGGGCGGAAAAAAGGTCCGAACCGGCGATTTTCGGCGTCCTAGGGGCGCGACTGGGCCGTTTTTTCGGCGCCGGCGCCGAAAAAGTGGCCTGGAGGGCCTGTTGAAAGCGCGGCTGGAGATGCCCTTAGCGGCATTTTATACTCCGTAGTATCCTCTACTACTCCACCTCCAGCGAGTTAGAGTTGCTCCGTCTCTTTTCTTGTGCCATTGAGGAGACTAAGCGATGCTAAATTTTCTGAGTAAGACACGCCGGATCAGCTGCTGTCGACAAAGGAGCGAGTGGTGGAGAGAACAGTAACACTGCGCGGCTACCACATATGCACGCGTGTGGTGTGACAGTGGAGAAGTGGTCGTGTGAACGACGGAAGAGAAAACATGGCTGCTAGACGCCTGGGCCGATTTTGTTACGTGAATGAAAGTGAGGTGACGAGGAGGAGGAGAAAAGTTGGATGGATAGAGATGGAGGAACCACAACCAGTGGACACCAAAGGATGATAGAGCGATACGAGTATAAGTCATTTTTTATGAGCAACTGATTGAAATACCCTTGCTGGAGCATCGTAAGGGTCATTTTTGTGAGCTGAGAGCGCGTTAAGTGATGTGTCCAACCACTATTTGCTAGAGTTGTATCGAATATTATTGTACATGCTAGGTTACAGTTGAATTTGGAGTCATACGATGTGTAACATGATATGGAGTCGTCTAGAGCGCCAGGAGCGAGCCCCTTTGGTCACGGTTCGTGTCTTGAACCGGGACCAAAAGGGTCAGACGAATCGGGACCAATGGCCCCCGAGGCCCGGCTGGCGTGGCCTCACGAATCGGGACTACTGCACCCATTGATCCCGGTTCATAGTGGAACCGGGATTAATGCCCTTTTCAGACCTGAATCAAAGCCCTGTTTTCTACTCCCTTCATTCTTAAATATAAGTCGTTGGGGAAGTGTAAACTGAACTCCGCTAACGACTTATATTTCGGGACATAGGTAATACTAGTGTCTCCTAGGTTGAACACTTGTATCCTAGGTCTTTTTGAAGGAAATATGCCCTAGAGGCAATAATAAAGTTATTATTTATTTCCTTATATCATGATAAATGTTTATTATTCATGCTAGAATTGTATTAACTGGAAACATAATACATGTGTGAATACATAGGCAAACAGAGTGTCACTAGTATGCCTCTACTTGACTAGCTCATTAATCAAAGATGGTTATGTTTCCTAGCCATGAACAAAGAGTTGTTATTTGATTAACGAGATCACATCATTAGTTGAATGATCTGATTGACATGACCCATTCCATTAGCATAGCACCCGATCGTTTAGTATGTTGATATTGCTTTTATCCATGACTTATACATGTTCCTTTAACTATGAGAATATGCGACTCCCGTTTACCATAGGAACACTTTGTGTGCTACCAAACGTCACAACGTAACTGGGTGATTATAAAGGTGCTCTACAGGTGTCTCCGAAGGTACATGTTGGGTTGGCTTATTTTGAGATTAGGATTTGTCACTCCGATTGCCGGAGAGGTATCTCTGGGCCCTCTCGGTAATGCACATCACATAAGCCTTGCAAGCATTGCAACTAATGTGTTAGTTGTGAGATGATGTATTACGGAACGAGTAAAGAGACTTGCCGGTAACGAGATTGAACTAGGTATTGGATATCGACGATCGAATCTCGGGCAAGTAACATACCGATGACAAAGGGAACAAACGTATGTTGTTATGCGGTCTGACCGATAAAGATCTTCGTAGAATATGTAGGAGCCAATATGGGCATCCAGGTCCCGCTATTGGTTATTGACTGGAGACGTGTCTCGGTCATGTCTACATTGTTCTCGAACCCGTAGGGTCCGCACGCTTAAGGTTTCGATGACAGTTATATTATGAGTTTATGAGTTTTGATGTACCGAAGGAGTTCGGAATCCCGTATGAGATCGGGGACATGACGAGGAGTCTCGAAATGGTCGAGACGTAAAGATCGATATATTGGACGACTATATTCGGACATCGGAAGGGTTCTGAGTGGTTCGGGTATTTTCGGAGGTACCGGAGAGTTACGGGATTACGGGAGAAGTAATGGGCCTTGATGGGCTTTAGTGGGAAGAGAAAAAAAAAAGGCTGCTGCGCCCCCCTCCCCTCTAGTCCGAATTGGACTAGGGAAAAGGGGGCCGGCCACCTTTCCTTCTCCTCCTATTCCTTCTCCCTTCCTCCCCTCTTGGTGGACTCCTACTAGGACTTGGAAACCTAGTAGGACTCCACACCCTGGCGCGCCTAACCCTAGGCCGGCCACCCCCTCCCTTGCTCCTTTATATACGGGGGCAGGGGGCACCCCAAAGACACACAAGTTGATCTACGGATCGTTCCTTAGCCGTGTGCGGTGCCCCCTTCCACCAAATTCCACCTCGGTCATATCGTTGCAGTGCTTAGGCGAAGCTCTGCGCCGGTAACACATCAAGATCGTCACCACGCCGTCGTGCTGACGGAACTCTTCCCCGACGCTTTGCTGGATCGGAGTCCGGGGATCGTCATCGAGCTGAACGTGTGCAGAACTCGGAGGTGCCGTACGTTCGGTGCTTAGATCGGTTGGATCGTGAAGAAGTACGACTACATCAACCGCGTTGATATAACGCTTCCGCTTTCGGTCTACAAGGGTACGTAGACAAACACTCTCCCCTCTCGTTGCTGTGCATCACCATGATCTTGCGTGTGCGTAGGAAATTTTTTGAAATTACTACGTTCCCCAACAGTGGCATCCGAGCCTAGGTTTTTATGGTTTGATGTAATTTGCACGAGTAGAACACAAGTGAGTTGTGGACGATACAAGTCATACTGCCTACCAGCATGTCATACTTTGGTTCAGCGGTATTGTTGGATGAGACGATCCGGACCAACCTTACGCGTACGCTTACGCGAGACCGGTTCCCTCGACGTGCTTTGCACATAGATGGCTTGCGGAAGACTGTCTCTCCAACTTTAGTTGAACCGAGTGTGGCTACGCCCGGTCCTTGAGAAGGTTAAAACGGAGTCTATTTGACAAACTATCGTTGTGGTTTTGATGCGTAGGTAAGATGAGTTCTTGCTTAAGCCCGTAGCAGCCACGTAAAACTTGCAACAACAAAGTAGAGGACGTCTAACTTGTTTTTGCAGGGCATGTTGTGATGTGATATGGTCAAGACGTGATGCTAAATTTTATTGTATGAGATGATCATGTTTTGTAACCGAGTTATCGGCAACTGGCAGGAGCCATATGGTTGTCGCTTTATTGTATGCAATGCAATCGCGATGTAATGCTTTACTTTATTACTAAGCGGTAGTGATAGTCGTAGAAGCATAAGATTGGCGAGACGACAACGATGCTGCGATGAAGATCAAGGTTTCGCGTCGGTGACGATGGTGATCATGACGGTGCTTCGAAGATGGAGATCACAAGCACAAGATGATGATGGCCATATCATATCACTTATATTGATTGCATGTGATGTTTATCCTTTTATGCATCTTATCTTGCTTTGATTGACGGTAGCATTATAAGATGATCTCTCACTAAATTATCAAGAAGTGTTCTCCCTGAGTATGCACCGTTGCGAAAGTTCTTCGTGCTGAGACACCACGTGATGATCGGGTGTGATAGGCTCTACGTTCAAATACAACGGGTGCAAAACAATTGCACACGCGGAATACTCAGGTTTAACTTGACGAGCCTAGCATATACAGATATGGCCTCGGAACACAGAGACCGAAAGGTTGAGCGTGAATCATATAGTAGATATGATCAACATAGTGATGTTCACCATTGAAACTACTCCATCTCACGTGATGATCGGACATGGTTTAGTTGATTTGGATCACGTGATTACTTAGAAGATTAGAGGGATGTCTATCTAAGTGGGAGTTCTTAAGTAATATGATTAACTGAACTTTAATTTATCATGAACTTAGTCCTGGTAGTATTAGCATATCTATGTTGTAGATCAATAGCTCGCATTGTTGCTTCCCTTTGTTTATTTTGATATGTTCCTAGAGAAAATTGTGTTGAAAAATGTTAGTAGCAATGATGCGGATTGGATCCGTGATCTGAGGTTTATCCTCATTGCTGCACAGAAGAATTATGTGCTTGATGCACCACTAGGTGACGGACCTATTGCAGGAGCAGATGCAGACGTTATGAATGTTATGCTAGCTCAATATGATGACTACTTAATAGTTTAGTGCGCCATGCTTAAACGGCTTAGAATCGGGACTTCAAAGACGTTTTGAACGTCATGGACCATACAAGATGTTCCAGGAGTTGAAGTTAATATTTCAAGCAAATACCCGAGTTGAGAGATATAAAGTCTCCAACAAGTTCTATAGCTAAAAGATGGAGGAGAATCGCTCAACTAGTGAGCATGTGCTCAGATTGTCTGGGTACTACAATCACTTGAATCAAGTGGGAGTTAATCTTCCAGATAAGATAGTGATTGACAGAATTCTCTAGTCACCATCACCAAGTTAGTAGAACTTCGTGATGAACTATAATATGCAAGGGATAACGGAAAATATTCCCAAGCTCTTCGCGATGCTAAAATCGGCGAAGGTAGAAATCAAAGAAAAACATCAAGTGTTGATGGTTGACAAGATCACTAGTTTCAAGAAAAAGGCAAAAAGGAAAGAAGGGGAACTTCAAGAAGAACGGCAAGCAAGTTGCTGCTCAAGTGAAAAAGCCCAAGTCTGGTCCTAATCCTGAGACTAAGTACTTCTACTGCAAAGGGACTGGTCACTGGAAGCGGAACTACCCCAAGTGATTGGCGGATAAGAAGGATGGCAAAGTGAACATAAGTATATTTGATATACATGTTATTGATGTGTACTTTACTAGTGTTCATAGCAACCCCTCAGTATTTGGTACTAGTTCAAGTTGCTAAGATTAGTAACTCGAAACGGGAGTTGCAGAATGAACAAAGACTAGTTAAAGGGCAAGGTGACGATGTGTGTTGGAAGTGGTTCCAAGATTGATATGATCATCATCACACACTCCCTATACTTTCGGGATTAGTGTTGAAACTAAATAAAGTGTTATTTGGTGTTTGCGTTGAGCATGAATATGATTTGATCATATTAATTGCAATACAGTTATTCATTTAAGTTAGAGAACAATTGTTGTTCTGTTTACATGAATAAAACCTTCTATGGTCATACACACCAATGAAAATAGTTCATTGGATCTCGATCGTAGTGATACACATATTCATAATATTGAAACCAAAAGATGTGAAGTTAATAATGATAGTGCAACCTATTTGTGGCACTGCCGTTTAGGTCATATTGGTGTAAAGCGCATGAAGAAACTCCATGCTGATGGAATTTTGGAATCACTTGATTATGAATCACTTGATGCTTGCGAACCATGCGTCTTGGGCAAGATGACTAAAAACGCCGTTCTCCGGAACAATGGAGCAAGCAACAGATTTGTTGGAAATCATACATACTGATGTATATGATCCGATGAATATTAAGGCTCGCGACAAGTATCATTATTTTCTAACCTTCACAGATGATTTGAGCAGATATGGGTATATCTACTTGATGAAACATAAGTCTGAAACGTTTTGAAAAGTTCAAAGAATTTTAGAGTGAAGTGAAAATCATCGTGACAAGAAAATAAGGTTTCTACGATCTGATCGCGGAGACAAATATTTGAGTTACGAGTTTGGTCTTCAATTAAAACAATGTGGAATAGTTTCACAAAATTCATGCCACCTGGAACACCACAGCATAATGGTGTGTCTGAACGTCATAACCGTACTTTATTGGATATAGTACAAACTATGATGTTTCTTACCGATTTACCAATATCGTTTTGGGATCATGCATTAGAGACAGCTGCATTCATGTTAAAAGAGGCACCATCTAAATCCGTTGAGACGACACCGTATGAACTATGGTTTAGCAATAAACCTAAGCTGTCGTTTATTAAAGTTTGGGGCTGCGATGCTTATGTGAAAAAGCTTCAACCTGATAAGCTCGAACCCAAATCGGAGAAATGTGTCTTCATAGGATATCCAAAGGAAACTGTTGGATACACCTTCTATCACAGATCCGAAGGCAAGACTTTTATTGCTAAGTTCGAAAACTTTCTAGAGAAAGAGTTTCTTTCGAAAGAAGTGAGTGGGAGGAAAGTAGAAAACTTGATAAGGTAATTGTACCTTCTCCCTTATTGGAAAGTAGTTCATCACAGAAATCTGTTCTTGTGACTACTACACCAATTAGTAAGGAAGCTAATGATGATGATCATGTAACTTCAAGATCAAGTTACTACCGAATCTCGTAAGTAAACCAGAGTGAGATCCGCACCAGAGTGGTACGGTAATCCTGTTCTGGAAGTCATGTTACTAGACCATGACGAACTTGCGAACTATGAGGAAGCGATGATGATCCCAGATTCCGCGAAATGGTTAGAGGCCATGAAATCTGAGATATGATCCATGTATAAGAACAAAGTATGGACTTTGAGGGATTTGCCCGATGATCGGCAAGCCAAAGAAAATAAATGGATCTTCAAGAGGAAGACGGACACTGATAGTAGTGTTACTATCTACAAAGCTAGAATTGTCGCAAAAGGTTTTCGACAAGTTCAAGGTATTGACTACGATGAGAGTTTCTCACTCGTATCTATGCTTAAGTCTGTCCGAATCATGTTAGCAATTGCCGCATTTTATGAAATCTGGCAAATGGATAAACAAAACTGCATTCCTTAATGGAGAGTTGTATATGATACAACCAGAAGGTTTTGTCGACCATAAAGGTGCTAATAAAGTGAGCAAGCTCCAGCGATTCATCTATGGACTGGTGCAAGCATCTCAGAGTTGGAATATACGCTTTGATAAGTTGATCAAAGCATATAGTTTTATACAGACTTGCGGTGAAGCCTGTATTTACAAGAAAGTGAGTGGGAGCACTACAGCATTTCTGATAAGTATATGTAAATGACATATTATTGATCGGAAATAATGTAGAATTATTCTGTAAAGCATAAAGGAGTATTTGAAAGGAGTTTTTCAAAGAAAGACCTCGGGGAAGCTACTTACATATCGAGCATCAAGATCTATAGAGATAGATCGAGACGCTTGATAAGTTTTTTCAATGAGTACATACCTTGACAAGATTATGAAGTAGTTCAAAATGGAACAGTCAAAGAAAGAGTTCTTGCCTGTGTTACAAAGTGTGAAATTGAGTAAGACTCAAAGCCCGACCACGGCAGAAGATAGAAAGAGAATGAAAGTCATTCCCTATGCTTTGGCCATAGGTTCTATAAAGTATGCCATGCTGAGTACCAGACCTATTGTATACCCTACCCTGAGATTGGCACGGGAGTACAATAGTGATCTAGGAGTAGATCACTGGACGGCGGTCAAAATTATCCTTAGCGGAATAAGGATATGTTTCTCGATTATGGAGGTGACAAAAAGGTTCGTCGTAAAAGGTTACGTCGATGCAAGTTTTGACACTAATCTAGATGACTCTAAGTCTCAATCTAGATACATATTGAAAGTGGGAGCAATTAGCTAAAGTAGCTCCGTGCAGAGCATTGTAGACATAGAAAATTGCAAAATACATAACGGATCTGAATGTGGCAGACCCGTTGACTAAATTTCTCTCACAAGCAAAACATGATCACATCTTAGTACTCTTTGGGTGTTAATTACATAGCGATGTAAACTAGATTACTGAATCTAGTAAACCCTTTGGGTGTTGGTCACATATCGATGTGAACTATGGGTGTTAATCACATGATGATGTGAACTATTGATGTTAATCACATGGTGATGTGATCTAGATTATTGACTCTAGTGCAAGTGGGAGACTGAAGGAAATATGCCCTAGAGGCAATAATAAAGTTATTATTTATTTCCTTATATCATGATAAATGTTTATTATTCATGCTAGAATTGTATTAACTGGAAACATAATACATGTGTGAATACATAGACAAACAGAGTGTCACTAGTATGCCTCTACTTGACTAGCTCATTAATCAAAGATGGTTATGTTTCCTAGCCATGAACAAAGAGTTGTTATTTGATTAACGAGATCACATCATTAGTTGAATGATCTGATTGACATGACCCATTCCATTAGCATAGCACCCGATCGTTTAGTATGTTGCTATTGCTTTTATCCATGACTTATACATGTTCCTTTAACTATGAGAATATGCGACTCCCGTTTACCATAGGAACACTTTGTGTGCTACCAAACGTCACAACGTAACTGGGTGATTATAAAGGTGCTCTACAGGTGTCTCCGAAGGTACATGTTGGGTTGGCTTATTTTGAGATTAGGATTTGTCACTCCGATTGCCGGAGAGGTATCTCTGGGCCCTCTCGGTAATGCACATCACATAAGCCTTGCAAGCATTGCAACTAATGTGTTAGTTGTGAGATGATGTATTACGGAACGAGTAAAGAGACTTGCCGGTAACGAGATTGAACTAGGTATTGGATATCGACGATCGAATCTCGGGCAAGTAACATACCGATGACAAAGGGAACAAACGTATGTTGTTATGCGGTCTGACCGATAAAGATCTTCGTAGAATATGTAGGAGCCAATATGGGCATCCAGGTCCCGCTATTGGTTATTGACTGGAGACGTGTCTCGGTCATGTCTACATTGTTCTCGAACCCGTAGGGTCCGCACGCTTAAGGTTTCGATGACAGTTATATTATGAGTTTATGAGTTTTGATGTACCGAAGGAGTTCGGAATCCCGGATGAGATCGGGGACATGACGAGGAGTCTCGAAATGGTCGAGACGTAAAGATCGATATATTGGACGACTATATTCGGACATCGGAAGGGTTCTGAGTGGTTCGGGTATTTTCGGAGGTACCGGAGAGTTACGGGATTACGGGAGAAGTAATGGGCCTTGATGGGCTTTAGTGGGAAGAGAAAAAAAAAAGGCTGCTGCGCCCCCCTCCCCTCTAGTCCGAATTGGACTAGGGAAAAGGGGGCCGGCCACCTTTCCTTCTCCTCCTATTCCTTCTCCCTTCCTCCCCTCTTGGTGGACTCCTACTAGGACTTGGAAACCTAGTAGGACTCCACACCCTGGCGCGCCTAACCCTAGGCCGGCCACCCCCTCCCTTGCTCCTTTATATACGGGGGCAGGGGGCACCCCAAAGACACACAAGTTGATCTACGGATCGTTCCTTAGCCGTGTGCGGTGCCCCCTTCCACCAAATTCCACCTCGGTCATATCGTTGCAGTGCTTAGGCGAAGCTCTGCGCCGGTAACACATCAAGATCGTCACCACGCCGTCGTGCTGACGGAACTCTTCCCCGACGCTTTGCTGGATCGGAGTCCGGGGATCGTCATCGAGCTGAACGTGTGCAGAACTCGGAGGTGCCGTACGTTCGGTGCTTAGATCGGTTGGATCGTGAAGAAGTACGACTACATCAACCGCGTTGATATAACGCTTCCGCTTTCGGTCTACGAGGGTACGTAGACAAACACTCTCCCCTCTCGTTGCTGTGCATCACCATGATCTTGCGTGTGCGTAGGAAATTTTTTGAAATTACTACGTTCCCCAACACTTTTATATAATGAGAGCGTAGATAAACGGTGTAACCTATGGAAACATAATAGCACATGCACGCAGGGAGAGGCGGCGGCGTGTAACGGTGCCCGGATGGCCGGGTGCGGTATTATAGCGGTGTCATAGGAAAAAAAAACGCCCATAGTCAGGCCCCGGGAATGTAGCCATATCGGTGAATCTCGTTAATAATTCTCGGTGTCGTGCTCGTGTGATTTCTTTTTTCTCAGATGATCGACTATGCATCTCGGATTTATTTTAATAAGTAGTATGAAAGTGAGAGACTTATCTAGAGGAGAAAGAACAACGATGAAATGTGCAGGAGGCGGTCGTAACACGGGACGGATCGTACGTCGGCGAGTTGCGGTTTAGAAGCAGACTAGAAGGTGACGCGCGCTTTGCTACGCCGAGAATCAGCCCTATATTCATTAATGATACATTTCACCATCTGAGGTACTATGTGTCTACCCTATAATTTTCCGAGAGGTTTAAATATGTAACCATAACATGAAAACTATTGTCAATAGCATAGCCTATAATTTCATATTATTTAGGAAGCAAACATAAGTTTACAACCAAAAAACCTTCTCCCATTAAAGAGAAGATGTTAACCTTTTGAGGTTTCTCTAAGAACCAAGCTACATGAACTGAAAAAAAATCAAGGAGCACACACATTATATTTACTCACCAAGCAAAACAATATATAAAGCAAACTTAATGTCACACATGGTACAATTCATAAGCTAATAGTAGTTTCTATATAAAATGTGGGTCCCTTGTATTCTATATCCAAAAAATATAGGGAACAATATCTTCGCTATTTCCTAGCAACCCATTTTTTCCTGAAGAATATTTCACTATGGTTCAGTAGTCCTTCTTTCTCTTCTTGAAACCACGATCTCGCATGCCAGTTCTTGCTTCCTATAAAGAAGATTCAATACCCAATATAACTTTTACGGATAAAAAATGACGATAATAGCTCCAAGAGTTCATTCTGATAAGAATTCTAAAACTCTCATGTAGGTGCAGGCTGTAATAGTTCTGGTGCAATAGAACATTAATCTTTAAGGTTTACACCATGGACTGTGCATTGAAAGAAACAAAGCACATATACATATATATTCGGCATTAATTATCGGTCTGATATATTTATGATACTTGCATCCTTTTTTTCCTTATTCTTATATGCATGGGTGTCAGATCCCAGACGGGTCTGCCATGGATTCAAGGTGGAAATCGAGCACAAGATTGGAGAAAAGAGAACAAGAGTAGGAAGAACACAAAGAAACTCGAGTATACTGTGTATATGTAGGAATATATTGATATATGATATAGACCAATATTTGACAGAATGATTCAATGATACAATCCATCCGGCTACAGGTCCTTATATAGGCTAAGGGATTACAGAGAGTAACTTGGAAGCAAAGGAAAAATAATAATAGCAAAAGGGGGAAACATTGACAGCCGTAGATCTTATCTCATCTTAGCCATCCAAACCTCTCACTTATCCTCTACCCCTAATACCTGACATTCCACCCCTCTTGAAATCACACTTGTCCCCAAGTGTGTTCTGAGCTGAGCTTTACATCCAAAGGTTGACTTAGGGAGGCATAAATGAGATGATCCAAATCATAGAGGAGCAGCACCTATCAAGTTGTTTGAGCTTTTGAATCTTCTTTTGTTTAACTGGAGCATAGCATTCCCAGGCTTGCACTGCTATGGGAAAACGGCCATAGTACGGACCTTTGACAGTAACAACAATGATCTTAAGCTCTTGTCTAGAAACCGCAATAAGCTTGGATTCTTGTTGTGCTGGTTTAATAGATTTTTTTTGAAACTATGATGATTTTTATAGCAAATTCGGAAACTATACACCCTAATGAAGAAAAATCAAAAGTATCACCCCGTCGGCCTCTTGTTGGCCGAAAAGGGACTTTTCGGCCTCCTGTTGGCCGAAGAGGGACTTTTTGGCCAACAGTTGGCCAAAGAGTCCCTCTTCGGCCAACAGTTGGCCAAAGAGTCCCTCTTCGGCCAACACCTGCTCTACTTTTTAGAAAATTCATATCAAATAGGATTTTTAGTATTTTAATTTGATTCTTGTTGCATTAGATTAGAAATTTTATGAAGTTTCTGTATATATCAAGTTTGACTAGATTTGGAAGTTTGAATTTGAATTTTCATGAATTTTCTCAAATCACTAGATTGCCTATAATTTGAGCTAGGAGTATTCTTTTTAAATGATTCTTTTTGCTACTGGTTCTTTGTGACTTTGTTTATCAGTAGTAATTAATTGGTGAATTTTAGGATTATTTAAAATTAGGTTTTTACGTCATTCTCTCCCTCCATTTTTTCCTGCAATTTTATTTCCCACCATTCTCTCCCTCCATTTTCTTTCCCGCCATTCTCTCCCGCCATCTTCTTTCCCGCCATCTTCTTTCTCGCCATCTTCACTTCTCAACTTATAAAACGAGCCTCATGGTGTCCACGATCATAGATAACATCGTCTAACACGGTCTGTGTCTCCTGCGTCGGTGCTGCTGGTGGAGTGTGAAACACTGTCTGAGAGAAGTCATAAGTGTTTGCAGCTTCGTCATCATCATCGGAGAGTGTTTCACACTTATGACTTCTCTCACACAGTGTTTCACACTCCACATGAAGGCATCATCGTCATCCTCCGTCGATGCAGCACTCCTTAGTGTGGCGGGAGAGAATGGCGGGAAATAAAATGACGGCAAAGAAAATGGAGGGAAAAAGATTGCGGGAAAGTATTTTTTTCATGTATAAAACGGCAATGGTTGTACAGGATTTACAATGCACTTTTAAATATAAACTCCTATGAAGCTCAAAACAAGTTTTCTAGTAGGATAAAAGAAATAAAATACAAAAAATACTACAAATAAAATAGCTACTGATAACTAAGCAGAAACAAAAAGAATATGTCAAAAAACTAAAGAAAATTTTTTAAAGCAATTAAAATTAAAAGAAATAGCATAAAACCTAACAAACACTAAAACCGAACTGTTTTCATAAAAACCTAATTTTAAATAATTATAAAATTCACCAATTAGTTACTACTGATAAACAAATTCACAAAGAACCAGTAGCAAAAAGAATCGTCTTAAAAAAATACTCCTAACTCAAATTATAGGCAATCTAGTTATTTGAGCAAATTCATGAAAAAAATTAAATTAAAACTTTCAAATCTAGTCATACTTGATATCTACAGAAACTTCATAAAATTTCTAATCTAATGCAAAAAAATCAAATTAAAATACTAAAAATCCTATTTGATATGAATTTTTTTAAACAGTAGAGCGGGTGTTGGCCGAAGAGGGACTCTTTGACCAACTGTTGGCCGAAAAGTCCTTTTTGGCCAACGGTTGGCCGAAAAGTCCTTTTTGGCTAATGGTTGGCCGAAAAGTCCCTCTTCGGCCAACAGGAGGCCGAAAAGTCCCTTTTCGGCCAACAGGAGGCCGACGGGGTGATACTTTTGATTTTTCTCCATTAGGGTGTATAGTTTTCGAATTTGCTATAAAAATCATCATAGTTTCAAAAAAAAATCGGTTTAATAGAAGTGGACGTATTATTGGCTCGGCAACTTGATATGAACTGAAATCTGTACTCCACAACTCCACCATTAAAATCCACAAGAAATAATGAAATTTTGCAGCACCAATTTATGGTAGGAAGATCCTTTATCCGGCTGCACTGAAGGGTGGTTTGACAAATTCCCGGGTCCCATTGTAAGGTTTGTTTCATCCAGTATAAGAATATGAATGAACCCCATTGCACTTGTGGAGAAATAACTATACTAAAGCTCCATTCCAAAAATTTCTCAAGCAAAACTTGCTCTTGTTCAAGTAACTCAAATGCAACAATTCTCTTAGCTGACAAGTTTGATTGCTGTGGTGCTTGACTTATAGCAGCAACCATTATCAGTATCATACTAATTGTCTCCATTGAGATCGATCAGTAGGCCATTTGGGAAACACTCGTTGCTTCAGATGGAAAAGATCTCTATGAGCTTGAGAATATTGGTACGAGAAAGTGACGCCCAACATGTCTAGGAGAGATATGGGAATCAACATCTGCACTGGACAGTTAGCTCTCAGATTCCTGCTCACAGATCTTGTACAAATGTTGATCAATGGGTACAAGCAATCGACCGACAAATTAGGAATGGTGAGACATCAGACTGTGGTATCTTATTCTCTGTGCTACACCAGGCCATTTGAGTGATCACTGTGCTGCTGATCAGTTCAGAAATAACCTGTCCCATAGTTCCAACCAGTAGCACAGCAGGAAATTGCATTGATTTCCCATTTTCTCGGGATCCCATGGAAAAAACAGCTTGGCCTGAGGTGTAGTATACGGCAGCAACAACATTTGATTAGTGATCTCACTCCGTGTAGTATCCTCACTTCTTACTACAATACCTGGGTCCCAAGTACATTCGAGAGTAAAAATAGAACTAGCTTCTTCATAAGGATTGAGCCACCCTTTGGTACCAGTCATAGTTATCTTCTGCCTCATGTTGTGTTCTTCAATTATCTTTCCTGTAGCAGCTAGCAAGGATGAAAGATAACTTGCATATGCCCTGAGCTTTCTCAACCAGCAGCTTGTACTAACAGTTGAGTGGACACTAGGATCCCATGGGAAAACAAGATCTGAACATATTTGCTGATGTTGCTCCCGCATACCCTTGTTGATTGTCTCATCGAATACCTTATGAACTGGAGATTCGGCTCTGCGGTCAATGCAAACATAACTTGCACAACTGTTGAATTACTGCACCTTCCTCATGGTACACAGAGACAATGTATTGATCATCACCAACAGCGATGATTCCTTCTTGTGGTTGTCTTTGTCAGTGTGCTCTTCCACGAAAATGGCACTTGTCGCCACGGACTCCATAGGGACAACAATGGCATTCTGTGTCACTGACCTGAGAGTGCCAACGGTGGTGGGGGTGGTGGTGGAGGTGTTGATGTTTGTTTCCCACCTCGCCTCTGTTAGACTCATATCGTTGTCCAGGCATTCAATCAAACAGTTGGTGGGCGTCATGGGTGGCATGGTGATTTCAACAGCAGAACAGCCAATGGGAGCAGCAGTGACGAAGGCGTTGACTACAGCAGGGGATCGGCTCAGAGGTGCAGTGATGACGAGGTCAGCGGTGGCGGTGGTGGTGATGACTACAACAGGTGGTTCCCTCGGAGGCGCGGTGATGGAGGTCAAACCACTGCTCAAGCAGTCAGTCGAACAGTTGGTGGGCGTGGTGGTTCCAGTTGTAGCTGCTGCAGTAGAAGCACTGATCGGGGGAGAGGTGGTGAGGGCAGCCGTGGTGTCTGATGCTACAGCAGGAAGGCCGCTCAGAGGCGTGATGATGATGCGGGCAGCAGCGGCAGTGGTGGTCGTGACTGCAGGCACGCAAATCGGGGCGGGTGTGGTGGTGACCGCAACGGGGGTAATGCTCGAAGGAGCGTTGCAGACGGCAACAGCACGTGCAGCGGCATTGACGGCAGCCTGGGCGGCGGCCATGGCTGCAGCATGGGCGGCTGAAAGCACAAGTGCTCCCTGGGTGGTTTTGGTAATTAATGTCAACATATCTCTTGTTGGACTAACACTTTTACCTAGTATGTTTCAGATAAGTTCAACAATGGAGTGCATGGACTAGAGGATGTGGAACCCCTTCAAGATGCTAAGGACAAAGGATTGGCTCAAGCTTCAAGATCAAGACTCTACATTTTCTATTTTAGTGATCCAAGATCACATTGAGTCTATAGGAAAAGCCAATACTATCAAGAGGGGATGAGGTGTTGCTTAATGAGCCTCTTGCTTCATGTGCTTAGTGATATGCTCCAAAACCCTCAACTACCTTCCCACATCCACATATGACCTAAACCAAAAGTCAATCTCGGCTCCACCGATTCTTTCTATCCGGCGCCACTGAGTTTTAGATGTCATAGCCACTGCCACAAACCCTAGCAAATCGGTTTCACCGATAGGGATCTCGGTCTCACCGAGATGGGATTGTAATCTCTCTGTGTATGTCCATTATCAAAATCGGTCTCACCAAGTTTGAGCAATCGGTACTACCGAGATTACAATGCAAACCCTCTGGTTAGCTTATTACCAAAATCGGTCCCACCGAGTTTGTGTAATCGGTCTCACCGAGTTTGCCTGACCAACTCTCTGGTTAGCTTAGTACCAAAATCGGTCCCACCGAGTTTGTGTAATCGGTCACACCGAGATTACGTTATGCCCTAACCCTAATCATATCGGTCCTACCGAGTTGCATCTTAGTCCCACCGAAAATCCTAACGGTCACTAGGTTTGCTGAATCGGTCCGACCGAGTTTAACCATTCGGTCCCACCGAGTTTGGAAAATTGTGTGTAACGGTTAAATTTTGTGTGGAGGCTATATATACCCCTCCACCCACTCTTCATTCGTGGAGAGAGCCATCATAACACATCTACACTTCCAATACACATTTTCTGAGAGAGAACCACCTACACTTGTGTTGAGCTCAAGATATTCCATTCCAACCATATGAATCTTGATCTCTAGCCTTCCCCAAGTTGCTTTCCACTCAAATCTTCTTTCCACCAAATCCAAATCCTATGAGAGAGGGTTGAGTGTTGGGGAGACTATCATTTGAAGCACAAGAGCAAGGAGTTCATCATCAACACACCATTTGTTACTTCTTGGAGAGTGGTGTCTCCTAGATTGGCTAGGTGTCACTTGAGAGCCTCCGACAAGATTGTGGAGTTGAACCAAGGAGTTTGTAAGGGCAAGGAGACCGCCTACTTCGTGAAGATCTACCGCTAGTGAGGCAAGTCCTTCGTGGGCGATGGCCGTGATGGAATAGACAAGGTTGCTTCTTCGTGGACCCTTCATGGGTGGAGCCCTCCGTGGACTCGCGCAACCGTGACCCTCCGTGGGTTGAAGTCTCCATCGACATGGATGTACGATAGCACCACCTATCAGAACCACGCCAAAAACATCCGTGTCTCCAATTGCGTTTGAATACTCCAAACCCTTCCCTTTACATTCTTGCAAGTTGCATGCTTTACTTTCCGCTGCTCATATACTCTTTGCATGCTTGCTTGATATGTATTGTTAAATTTGTGCTTAAACTCCACTTAAACTTAAGAATATCAAAAACTGCAACATTTGGCACTTAGTGTCTAATCACCCCCCCCCCCTCTAGACACCTCTTCTCGATCCTTTCAGCGGCAACCAAGGCGGTCCACGCAGAAGAATCCCCTGCCAAAGCACCGATCGAGGAAGTGGGGGTTGTGGATGAACGGGGTGGAGCAGCTGCAGTGGCCACAGAGGTCGGGGTTGCCCATGATTTGTGTGCGTAAGCCATGGGGATGGGAACTAGGTTGGGGATTTTAGAGGGGAAAGCACGAACCCTAGCAAAATTTCACCCAAATCAAGTCGATTCCGAGGAAGGACCTGGCTCTGAATACCATTTGTCAGATCCCAGACGGGTCTGCCATGGATTCAAGGTGGAAATCGAGCACAAGATTGGAGAAAAGAGAACAAGAGTAGGAAGAACACGAAGAAACTCGAGTATACTGTGTATATGTAGGAATATATTGATATATGATATAGACCAATATTTGACAGAATGATTCAATGATACAATCCATCCGGCTACAGGTCCTTATATAGGCTAAGGGATTACAGAGAGTAACTTGGAAGCAAAGGAAAAATAATAATAACAAAAGGGGGAAACATTGACAGCCGTAGATCATATCTCATCTTAGCCATCCAAACCTCTCACTTATCCTCTACCCCTAATACCTGACAATGGGCTCGTCCTAGTAGCATTGTTTTCACAAGAATCATCATAACCATACGAATTCAGAAAAGACATAAGAAAGTATCGACCACGTACTCCCTCCGTTCCATATTAATCTAAATCAGCGACAAGTAATATGGAACGGAGGGAGTAATAGATAGTGATTTTCAACTCCTTGCCAGAATGATTGAAGTCATGTGGTATTAGGCGATGCAAGAACTTAAGTATAGGTTTAGATTATGACAATCGATTTTCCTCACAAAAAGAAAGGAAAAAAGGTCATCTAATAGGAGCCAAAACTGAAGTGATAACCAACTGCACCAGTTTATGTAAAAATAAAACTATGTAGTCCTTCCTCCAATCCAATGAAATATGAGGCACCTCATTAATATGTATTACACCTACAGCACCTCCACAAATTCAGTTATTAATCTATTTGCAACATTTCTGAAAAAATTAATAAATTATGCAATGTGTCTTTTTTTTGCTCGGTATTGTTACGATGAGGGTACCATACCCGTTGTGCTTCCCTTACAATCACAATTCGACAGGGAAAAATTGAACCAAACAACACAAAAGCATATAATCATGTACTACTTATATACCATATGATGTCGTGGATCCTTTAGCATGAAACTATGGAAGTACTACCTCTGTGTAACTAAATATAAGACGTCTTTGCAGTTCAATTAAAACTGCATAAACGACTTATATTTAGTTACAGAGGTAGTATCATTCTAATGAGCTAAAGTGAAAGGCAATGTGCAGGACTGCCAAAGGAAGCACATGAAGATCATAAAACTGGTTGTACACCTATGTGCTTGTAATGGAAAAAATCAAGACTTGAGGGGCCGCCGGTGGCAAAGAGCAAAAAGAAAAACAGGAAAGAGAGAAGCAGGAGATGTCCTGAGGCTACTGTAGGATGCGAGGTTTGAGTCGCAGGAGATTGTTGCCATCGCTGGAGGTGATATGCAGGTCATTCCCATGCGATGTTGATGGCGAACTGTTCGTCTAGGAGCGTTAGGGATGGCCAGCGTGGGCAAGGGTGAAAGAGTAGGTAGAAACCGGCGTTGGCGCTGCAGAGGCATGGAAGGCGGAGATCCAGTTTTCAGAGCAGGACAAATTCGGGGAAGAAGCAGGAACCCCTTACCATGTTGGAGAGGTAGCGGTGGGCTATGCGACATGACACTGACTAACAGGGTCCACCTCGAGAAGGACCGTTGGAGCGCTCACCTATTTCGAGGGAGCTTGGAAGCTTTAAAGATGATAAAAGAATGTGACACGTAATTTGGTTAATAATTACACTACTTGAGAATTGGTAAGCCTTTCAGCCGTTCTGCGATCAAGCTATGATTTTTAGACTAAGAATTCCAAGAATAAGTTAAGGTAGTAATAGATACAATAAAGAATGTTGAGATAACATAATTTACAGAGGGAGCAAAACAACCACTAACTCTAAGCTATTTAAAGACTTCTAATAGCTTTAATCATAATTTATAGGATGGTCATTTCTTTTTGGCAAGTTTGCTTCACAAATTGTAATGCTCGTTTAGAAATTCTAAGATAAAATTGATTACCTTTGCATAATATGAATTAATCAAATACCCATTTATTATTTGATTCAAAACACTGCAGCTGCAAAACCTTACTATCCAACTACATTTAAAACCATACCGAAAAAATAGGAAAAACTCAAAGAGTTGGGCAGTTAGTGATGCGGAGCATCCTATGCCCATCCCCAAGGACCTACCATCGTCTCATCAAGAGCCAAGAGGACCTATGGCACGAGCACGAGCTAGAGCTCTCGAGAATGAGGTGACTTCCTTCCTTAGTGATATCACATATGATCCACTCGAGACATGGCCACTACCTAAGTCCGAGATGTTGTGCATGATTAGGTGTCAAGAGGACCCTCCCGAAGATGCTCGTGAAGACGGGCAAGCCGCCAAGTCCACGGATGAAGAGGAACACCAAAAGGAGAAGAAGGCGGCTCCAAGACCCGGACATCCGGCCCCAGGCCCGGACATCCGGCCGCTGGAGGCATCCACTACAGCAGCATCCCAGCCGCCAAGCACCTACAGGCCCCGGACATCCGGCCCAGCCCGGAAATCCGGCCCCAACGCCCAGATATCCGGACAAGCTCCATCTAGAGAACAGAAGAAAAGCTCCCGTCAGCCCGGACATCCGGCCCCAGCCCCGGACATCCGGCTTCTCCCGAAGGCCCGGACATCCGGCCCGACGCCCGAACATCGGGCCCCGTCTGTCTGCGCATAGTAAAGGGCCGAGGCCCATGTACCCCTTCTCCCACCTAGACTATATATACTCCTCCTCCCTCCTTCTAGGGTTAGCATTGGTTTAGCTCATATGTGAGATAGAGCTTTGCTCATCCATACGGATCTACTCCACGAGTGAGACAGCGGCCCCTCTACGGAGAAGATCCCCCTTGGATTCAAGACCCCCTCTTGGGTGGCCCCATCAAGACCTCCTCTAGGAGAAGAACCGGTACCTTTGTATCATCCTTTGTTGATCGTGGATCTTGTATCTCCTCTCGTGTTTCGAGGGTCTAGCATATGTGTGACTATATCTTGTTGGGTTTAGTGATTCTCTTGTGTTTTCCCTTGTGTTTCCCCTCGTGTGGTCTTCATGTTCTTAGTTGGGATCCGCTCCTTTCGTGAAAGATCGGCCGTATAGGGTTCCACCCTACATCAGTTAGCAATAACGAAAAGTCTGACAACAGTAGACCAATACTTGAAGTTGCAGCTAGTGATGCTTTGTTTGTCTTGAAGTAGAAAGTAAGAAATAACTTGATGAGGGAATCCATAGCTTGAAAACAAATTGAGCTAACAATGTTTTTCTCAGCAGATTCATTGTGAGTGCACAATTACATCAAGCCGTGTTAGTCCCAAAATAAGCACTTAGCCCCATGTAAGAAATTGGGGAGGCTGCTTCTGCCTGTTAAAACAAACAATATTTGCTTGCTAAAACCAACCATTAGTGTAGTCTGAAAGAACTAACCTTATTATTCAAGGAAACCAGAGGATATTATATTAACAACCAAGTATAGTTTTGCAAAGCACCTCTTATCAGTCAAAGTCATCTGCTGCCAGCATTAGCTATAATAATAAGTTGAAAAGACAACTGATGAAAAAAAATCGCAACAAAATGTATGCCATTAGAAGGGATCATTTGTCCATTTTACCTTCTAAAACTCATGGAGAAGAAAATAAGACTACTAAGGTAGACACCACATCCTGATACTTCATGCATGATCTGTAAGCTTTAGCATGTTTCATGTACCTAAAAAAAATCCTTGAATCAAATGCAAGACAATACATTCGGTATGAAATGATTCCTTTACATTCATCAGATTCCCCGCACCCATGGCCTGCAGTACACCATGCTTGTTATGAAGCAATTGGACACTAAAATCTCCAGCTATACTAATCAGGAAAAACTGGCATTATTTCGCTCAGCAATCCGTCGTATACCAACCTTTTGTTTCAAGTTGATCCTATACCCTTTTATGGTAAAGTATTAGAACTGCAAGTTAAGCAGATTATGCTAGCTAAATCTCGCTCGCTATGGAGCAGTCATGAGCCATCATAACATCCTTCAAGCAATTGCTCATGGATACACTTGCTCAAAAAATCTAAGAAAACATGAACATCTGTTATGAAATATATGCAGCGATTCAGATTGTTTCAGTAAGATAAAACACAAACTTAGTCAACCCGGACTCTCTGTTCTAGTTGCAGCAGAAACCAAAACTAAAAATTGATCTCAATCAAGCAGTTTTAACCAAGCATCCCACATTATTCAGGTCATTCCCAAGCAACAAATATATTCAGTTCTCTGTTATTAAGTTGTACCTTGTTGTGGTTGAAGAGGCATGCACGCACGCACAAAATTGCCCTTGGTGGCCTCACCATGGTACGATGTAGGCGTGCCACCACTTTAGGAGCTCATTCACCACACGATTTGTGGCGCGCCCGGGTGGCCCGGTGGTCTCTGGAGACCTCGTAATCGACCTTGACATCGTTCGCGCCTCCGGCAGAGGTTGAAGCGGTGCAGGGAGCATGAGCGCGGGGAGGGGCGGAGATGGCATTGGTTGGCCATGGATACAGTGGACAGAGGGGAAGGACGGGCTGCTCAAGATTATGCAGTGGTGGTAGTGGCCGAGATGGAGGCCCTTCCCCACCCTCCCTTCCTGCCCACCACCCCCAGCCAGGCCCTTCCCCCCTGGGCGGAACTGCGTGCGGGATGTCCGGCTGGCTGGCCGCTGGAGCAGCGGGTCTCGGCGGATCAACGACAACCCCGCCAAGAGGTAGCGACGGCGGTGGGCTTGTGGAGGCGGCGGATTGTTAGACAAATTAGAGGTATCTGTATCTGTTCAAACTCCTCTTTCTTCCTCGTTACTCTTTCTCTCTCGATCGTCTTGTATATAGAAAATCACATCTACAGTAACTGAACTTGTCACGGTTCACTTTGGTCACTGTATTCACAAAACATAAAGTTACGGTCACTGGACTCGCTGGACTGGGGCAGCATACGGTAACTCGTACCGTTTTGGCTCGTATTTTGCACACGTGGACGTATTTGACCCAAAAAACGGTTTGACTCGCCATCTGGATAGGACACGTCGTCCATTTCATAAAGAAGCGAGCGACCACGGCGCAGTTTTGCATATTCCTCCTTTCCCATTCGGGACGGCTCGACTTCTCCCCATAATTCACATCGACTTCTCCAAGGCTAAGGGAAGAAAGGGGAGGCGGTCATGGGAGGTGATCGGTTAGGGTTTCGTCACCGCCAACGGAGCCGTAGGCCGACAGAGCAGCGGCGGCCCGCCGGGTTCGCCGATGAAGCGAGCTGAATCATGGTGCCTCGTCCCCGAGCGGAGGGAGACCCACCCCCTGTCTACGGTAAGCATCTCTGAAACTCTGAAAATCTCTGTAAACCCCCTATCTCTCTGAAAGTCGTTAATCTCACGATTTAGATGGTGCGCACTTGTATTTTCCTTTTAGATTGTTGATATTACTGCTAGTGTTTGTTCTAGGGCTTTTGTTCTGCTAGTGATTTTTGCTTGTTAACCTAGGCTTTAATATCGTTCTGTTCATGTGCAAAAACAATCGACTATGCATCAAATTTTAGTCTTTGCATCAATTTCGATGGTTATTTTCTTGGAGTTGGTAAAAATCATGTATATGTGAACGGAAAAAGTATATGGTATGATTATGTTGAGGGGGATGCACTGACTGTGGATAAGTTGGAAGATTTAGTCGAACAATTGGGATATGAAGTTCAGGGAAGACTGCACATGTATTACAGGAAGCTCTGTTCATTTGTGTGCTATGAAGCTCTGTTCATGTTCATGTTCAGTTTTTTTTCAGTGTTCAAATGTTACAGGAAGCTCTGAATGTTAGGAAGTTCTGAACTTTCTTATTTAATTCACTGTTCAACTGAAGAAATGGTGATCATTGTTCATTGTTGTACTGAAAATGTGTGAATGTTGCTATTAAATTCAGTTTTTGTCAGTGCTGAATTGTCAAATCCAGACTGTAAATGATGTGAATTATGTGGTGCTATTTAAATTCAGTTTTGCAGCTCTATATTTTAAAGTGTTCATGTCCTCAAATATATAATGTAATAGATGTGAATTTCTTGTAATCTTGAAAATTGCAGACTGCAAATATCCAATGAACTCATAAACATTTGCACTTCTCAAAAGATTTTCTCTCATCACAAATTTGCATCCCACATACCAACTTCTTACATGACAGAGACAACACTCACATATCCACTCACATCCTAACTAGAACTAAAACTAACACAAATAGAATTGCAAAAAACAACAACATAACTATCTTCACAAGAGCAACCAAATCTGAAACACTTCCTGACAGTGATTTGAACAACACTATCATCTTCACCATCTCTTCAGTGCAGAATTGTTCCACTTCCATCTTGTTCTTCCCTTTCTTTGTCATCTCTACTTCCTTACTGCCGGCAGATTCACTTATGAGATGTCCTTGCTGCTTCAAATATTGAATGTAACTCTTTTCCCAGTGCCAAAGTCGCAAGGGCTTTCCCGACCTATTTCACAAAATGAAGAACAAATTTGAGAAAACAATTCCGAAGGGGATCAGAGATTCAAAACAACACGCAAGGATTCATCTCTTACTAACCTTATGATTCATGCACTTGTAAAATATCCACCCAAGATGCTTGTCTGTGCCAGACTCAAACCGCCTGATTTGACGGATCTTACAATCAGGAGCACTGGATCAAAGGGAGCCAGCCCGCAGCGACCATGACATTACTTGATGAGCTACCCGTGCCGGACATGGCGACCCTCGATTTGTCGCCGCTGTGGATATTATGCCGTCATCGATTTGTCGCGGGAACAGAGACAAGATTCAACAAGATAGGCGAGGGGAAGGAGCTAGGGATTTTAAGAGAGGTGAGGGGAAGGAGCTAGCGATTTGAGAGACGAGGAGAGGGGAATCGGCTTTATGAAATGGACGACGTGTCCTGTCCAGGTGGCCAGTCAAACCGCTTTTTGGGTAAAATACGTCCACGTGTGCAAAATACGAGCTGGAACGGTACGAATTACCGTACGCTGACCCGGTTCAGTGAGTAGTGACCGTAACTTTATATTTCGTGAATACAATGACCAAAGTGAACCCTAGAGACAAGTTCAGTTACCGTAGATGTAATTTTCTCCAGCCCAAGGCCTGCTACTTATGCCCTTACCTATCCCTAAAAATTCCCTGAAAAAGAAAACTTATCGCCAGCCGCTCTGCAGGCTTCCTCCGCCTGCTACGCCGGACGCCCACGCCTCCCCTGACCGCTCCGAATCTCAGGCACGCAGCAGCTCGCCATCCCAAGCGGCTGCTCGTCCGTCCCGGATTTCCCCCTTCCCGCTATCTGAAATTGCAAAATCATCGAGTTTCTACCGAACGCCCGGACCTCACCTGCACGCCCCCGGCTCCAGCCGCCCAAATCTCACCTAACCCTCCACTCACCCACCTGCGCCTGCTCTAGAGAAGGAGGCGCCGGTGAGCGCACGATCGATCGAGTCCGTTAGGTGGGGAGCAGCCATGGCGGGGGGCGGCGACAAGCTGATACTGCGGGGGCTGCAGTTCCACGGGTTCCACGGCGTGAAGCAGGAGGAGAAGAAGCTCGGCCAGAAGTTCGTCATTGACGTCGACGCCTGGATGGACCTCGCCGCCGCCGGGGACTCCGACGACATCTCCCACACCGTCAGCTACAGCGACATCTACAGGTGCACTACCCCGCCCCCGCCCCGTCTCAGTCTCATCATGGCGCTGTATAATTTCAGTCCACTTTGTCACTGCTCATCGATCGACCTGCTTGGCGTCGCGGTACAGTTTAGCAAACCACTCGCATCAGACTCCTGCCATGCGTCCGTTCACGGTGATTCCTTGCAGAACGTTTCGATTACTCTGCGGTTGTTAACAAACCGGGTGTGGGTTTGGTACCCTCGACCTGTAATTAGTCCATTATATATGTACGTATATGTTGCATTTCCAGAGCCAAAATATTGTTGGCAACGGACCGTATCGGATGGTATAATGCGGTGGGAGTAGTTTGGCATAGACTAAATCAGAATACTGTTGTTTTCGTGTAATTTAGCAAGCAGTGTAATCAGATTCATCTTGTCAGCACAGTGTACAAGCTCTGAGTGGATCAACAGTAAGCTAATCCCTTCCTTTTGGCTTTCCTGATACCAAAGTATGTCATCCTGCAGGATAGCCAAGGGTATAGTAGAAGGTCCGTCGCGTAACCTTTTGGAGTCGGTGGCTCAATCGATTGCCAACACCACGCTGCTCAAGTTCCCTCAGATCTCTGCTGTTCGAGTGAAGGTCGGGAAACCTCATGTCGCGGTGCAAGGCGTCGTGGACTACTTGGGAGTGGAGATACTGAGGCACAGAAAAGCATGAGCAGAACTTCATCATATGAGAAAGCCTGACCAAAATGCTCCCTCAGAATCGCAGTTGAGCTGATTTCTGTGTCTTGTCTATAATTATAAACGGGGTGTTGATTGTGGTCTTACTCTCGGCTGTTGCTGAAATTGCCGCAATCATGGATTTTTTTTATAGTGCTACTAGGTTTTGCGCAGACTGAAATAGAAGTCATCTTGCGAGTTGCGACGTGCATATAGGCTCTGAATTTTTCTAGAGAAAAGGCCATAAGTCCATGCATCATATATAACGCAAAATATCACCATATCGAGCTCGAACGAAAGGACAGAGACCTGGCCGCTAAACAACTGACTGTTCTTGCTTGTCTTGGGCCTGCTCTAGTTTTAGTGCTGCTGACTAAGGGTCGAATTTCGTGACTTGATGAAGAGGAAGCCGAGTATCTTTGGTCTTGAAGAGTCAGGCCAATCCAACCGCTTGCTCCTGACAACTCAGTCTCAGTCATACCATAATGCGCAACAAGAACGGGAAAAGGGACCTAAGGCGAATTTCGTGACTTGATGAAGAGGAAGCCGAGTACCTTTGGTCTTGAAGAGTCAGGCCAATCCAACCGCTTGCTCCTGACAACTCAGTCTCAGTCATACCATAATGCGCAACAAGAACGGGAAAAGGGACCTAAGGCCATGTTCTAACGTGGGTCTGTATCGGTCCATCAAATGATCCCGACGGCCATGTCCGCCGAGCGGTCTGGACACACCTTTTTCTGTAAACCAGAAGCAAAGTGAGGGGATGGGGACTTAGTCCGGACAGCAGCCACATAGGACTTCAACAATCCGGGCCCATTAAATGCCCCACCCCGGTCTCATTTTCTTCCATTTGTCCCTTCTCCTTCTTGCTTTGCATCTGTACCCTCCTCCTCCAACTCCGTCGCTATACCTCTCTGGCCGCCACACAGGCATTGCCGGACCTTCGCAACCAGCACCGACGCGCCCTCTCACCTTTCACGACGGTGTCGTCTACCTAGGACCCGTCCATAGCCAGGTACACTCCGCCCCTTGTCGACGACGTCTATGGCAGACACCATGCCCGGCAGGTATTCGGCCAAAATGTCATTGGGCTTATTTTTTAATGCCATGTCGTTTTTTTAGAGTACGAAGGATGGCGGAGTACTCGACCATGGAGGATGAGTTGTTATGTGATGCGGTGGTTGGCCGTATCCACGGATTTCATAATCAAGAGCAGAAGGGGGCTCTTCTGGCAATGTGTGCATGATTCATTTCACACATGAAAGCACATTACGCAATGTGAGATCATTATCGTATTGGGCTCTTCTGGCAATGTGTGCATGATTCGTTTCACACATGAAAGCACATTACACAATGTGAGATCATTATCGTATTGATCGTACGCCATCCAGACCATCGTCACCAGTTTTGTGACGCGGTTGCTCAATTGGAGGCAAGGTGGTCATTGCGCGACAACATAGGTGATCGTAAGTTTGCTTCTTGTTGCTCAACTTGTCGATTGAATCATTCATTCACTTAATGTTGCTCTACACGTTGTATAGCCTGTACGCGTTTTGAGGAAGGCTATTTACGTACATACACTGTTGGATTAAGCTGAAGGGGCAGTATGCGTGAGACGACTTGATCCGTTCATGAAAAACTTGTTGAACATACGGCTAATCTCGCTGAATTTGAAATATTGTTGTACTAGACTTATTTCCATGCTATGTATGGATAATTTTTGATATATTCTATCCAAACTTTGATGAATTCCGTCGGGTTTGCAAGAATTACGCGCGGTCTATTGAAATGCGGATTGAAATGTAAACGGGTAGTGTTGGATGGCCGGTTCCCGCATCCGTCTCCGCGGACTGGCCCCCTGTCCGCTGATGGACACGGGAGCAAATTTGTAGGTCAGCATTGAAGATACCCAAATATTAATCGATCCTCAGATTTATGGGTACCTTAGATCGAACAAATCCTTTCACGGAAACCAAGCAACATGGGCAAAAAAAAGGCCCAACTTTATAAACAAAGAAACAAGCATTAAAATCTAAAGGAAATTTGCATTCAATTTAATTAAAAACAAAACAAAAAATGCCCTTTCTTTTTATAATAAAAAAGCTAAAATTCCTGCTACATGAGAATATAAACAACTAGTTAGTGGGTGTGTCCTTGAATAAAAAGTTTAATGAAATTTAAAAGTATTGAAAGGTGGAGGTGTATACACGGCGGAGATGGGCAAGTGCGCCACCGTGGCCCAAGACATATGTCGGTGGCTGGCCCGACTTCCTCAACGCCCCCCTCCGGATGCGATGATAACGACGACGAGGCGGTGAGGGCGGTCGCAGTGGCCTTGGAGGCCATGCCTACAAGGTCACCGTCCACTATTTAGTTTAATTTCGAGTAGTTTAGTGTAATATTTATCAAGTAGTTAAAGTTCGTCAAATTTGCATGTACTATACCGAATTAGTCTAAATTTTGTCAAATTTGCGTGTTTGGAATGTTTGAACTGAAGAACTTTTTAGGGACATCGTTCGATGACCAGAGCCTCTCCAGATGTCTGTTCATTTAGTGATCCGCGTTGCATATGCCTTAGGTCGTAACACCTAGAAAAGAGTGAGTCGAGTTCTCAGATCATGTGTTGTTGTCCCTACCGAGAGAATATTTGGGTTGAAAGCACGAGGCTTGTTAAAAGCCAAAACCAAAAGAATAAGAGTTGAAAAGGAGAAAAGGACGAGAAAGAAGAGGACGAAGATGAAGATGGACCAAGAAAGCACCCGCCGGGAGAGAGTGGTCCGTACATTTGCAAATGTGATGGAAGGCATCATTACTGATTAATAACGCCTGGCAATCATGTCCTTCGCAGTTGAGAGCAACTCTAACGGGTCGACCAATTTCGTTCGCCCACGTTTGTTTGGGTCTTGGCGGACAAAAACACCGGCCCAACGCGCTGACCCATTCGTAAAACCGTCCGCTCGCGTCCGCGCGGACTCATTTCCGGTCCAAAATTGCGCTTGAAATGCACCGGCGCAGACGCGCCGTGCGTCCCCTCGGTGTTTGCCGCGGCCCCGCTTGTCAGCCGACCAACTACCACCCTTGGTCATATTTATGACGAACATCGACACCGGGTCCGCCTGGCAGTGTGTAGAAGGGCCGCGTGCCCGTCCATTTTAATGGACGTGTGTGCGCGCGCGGGGGGGGGGGGGGGGGGGCTCATCCACAACCCCTGCCCATATCTAGCCACCTTTGCTCCCTCGTCGGCGACCAGGAAACCCTAGCCACCCAGCAGCAAACCCTAGCCACCCAGCCATGGGATTTTTCAACGGGAAGGGACGGAAGAAGGGAAGGTTCAGCGCCGGGGCGAGCTCTTCCCGCGAGAATCCTGCTACGTCGCCGCAGGCTAGGTGCGGCACGCCACCGCGGGAGCGGCTGTACATCCCAGTCCACCAGGCGCGGTGGCACTCTGATACGTCTCCAACGTATCTATAATTTTTGATTGCTCCATGCTATATTATCTACTGTTTTGGACAATATTGGGCTTTATTATTCACTTTTATATTATTTTTGGGACTAACCTATTAACCGAAGGCCCAACCCAGAATTGATGTTTTTTTGCCTATTTCAGAGTTTTGCAAAAATGGAATATCAAACGGAGTCCAAACAGAATGAAACCTTCGGGAACGTGATTTTCTAACCGAACGTGATTCAGGAGACCTGGACCCTAAGTCAAGGAAGCTTCGAGGAGGGCACGAGGTAGGGGGGCGCGCCCACCCCCCAGGGCGCGCCCTCCACCCTCGTGGGCCCCCTGTTGCTTCACCGACGTACTTATTCCTCCTATATATACCTACGTACCCCCAAACGATCAGGGACAGAGCCAAAAACCTAATTCCATCGCCGCAACCTTCTGTACCCACGAGATCCCATCTTGGGGCCTGTTCCGGAGCTCCGCCGGAGGGGGCATCCATCACGGAGGGCTTCTACATCATCACCATAGCCACTCCGATGAAGTGTGAGTAGTTTACCTCAGACCTTCGGGTCCATAGTTAGTAGCTAGATGGCTTCTTCTCTCTTTTTGGATCTCAATACAATGTTCTCCCCTCTCTCGTGGAGATCTATTCGATGTAATCTTTTTTTGCGGTGTGTTTGTTGAGACCGATGAATTGTGGGTTTATGATCAAGATTATCTATGAACAATAATTGTATCTTCTCTGAATTCTTTTATGTATGATTGGTTATCTTTGCAAGTCTCTTCGAATTATCAGTTTGGTTTGGCCTACTAGATTGGTTTTTCTTGCAATGGGAGAAGTGCTTAGCTTTGGGTTCAATCTTGCGGTGTCCTTTCCCAGTGGCAGTAGGGGCAGCAAGGCACGTATTGTATTGTTGCCATCGAGGATAACAAGATGTTTTTTTATCATATTGCATGAATCTATCCCTCTACATCATGTCATCTTGCTTAAGGCGTTACTCTGTTTTCATGAACTTAATACTCTAGATGCATGCTGGATAGCGGTCGATGAGTGGAGTAATAGTAGTAGATGCAGGCAGGAGTCGGTCTACTTGTCTCGGACATGATGCCTATATACATTATCATACCTAGATATTCTCATAACTATGCTCAATTCTGCCAATTGCTCAACAGTAATTCGTTCACCCACTGTAAAATACTTATGCTCTTGAGAGAAGCCACTAGTGAAATCTATGGCCCCCGGGTCTATCTTCATCATATTAATCTTTCATCACTTTATTATTGCCTTTTTTATTTTGCTTTGCATCTTTATCACAAAAATACCAAAAATATTATCTATCATCTCTATCAGATCTCACTCTCGTAAGTGACCGTGAAGGGATTGACAACCCCTTATCGCGTTGGTTGCGAGGAGTTATTTGCTTTGTGCAGGTACGAGGGACTCGCACGTAGCCTCCTACTGGATTGATACCTTGGTTCTTAAAAACTGAGGGAAATACTTACACTACTTTGCTGCATCATCCTTTCCTCTTCAAGGAAATACAACGCAGTGCTCAAGAGGTAGCAAGAAGAATTTCTGGCGCCGTTGCCGGGGAGTCTACGCAAAAGTCAACATACCAAGTACCCATCACAATCCCTTATCTCCCGCAATACATTATTTGCCATTTTCCTCTCGTTTTCCTCTCCCCCACTTCACGTTTGCCGTTTTATTTGCCCTCTCTTTTCTGTTCGCCTTCTTTTTCGCTTGCTTTTTGTTTGCTCGTGTCTTGGATTGCTTGTCTGTCACGATGGCTCAAGATAATACCAAATTGTGTGACTTTACCAATACCAACAATAATGATTTCCTTAGCACTTCGATTGCTCCTCTTACCAACACTGATTCTTGTGAAATCAATACTGCTTTATTGAATCTTGTTATGAAAGATCAATTTGCCGGCCTTCCCAGTGAAGATGCCGCTACTCATCTAAATAGCTTCGTTGATTTGTGTGATATACAAAAGAAGAAGGATGTTGATAATGATATTGTTAAATTGAAGCAATTTCCTTTTTCGCTTAGAGATCACGCTAAAGCTTGGTTTTCGTCTTTGCCTAAAAATAGTATTGATTCTTGGAACAAGTGCAAAGATGCTTTTATCTCTAAGTATTTTCCTCCCGCTAAGATCATCTCTCTTAGAAACAATATTATGAATTTTAAGCAACTTGACCATGAACATGTTGCACAAGCTTGGGAGAGAATGAAATTAATGATACGTAATTGCCCTACTCATGGTTTGAACTTGTGGATGATTATACAAAAATTTTATGCCGGGTTGAATTTTGCTTCTAAAAATCTTTTGGATTCGGCCGCGGGAGGCACTTTTATGGAAATCACTTTAGGAGAAGCTACTAAACTCCTAGATAATATTATGGTTAATTATTTTCAATGGCACACCGAAAGATCTACTAATAAAAAAGTGCACGCGATAGAAGAAATTAATGTTTTGAGTGGGAAGATGGATGAACTTATGAAATTATTTGCTACTAAGAGTGTTTCTTCTGATCCTAATCATATGCCTTTGTCTACTTTGATTGAGAATAATAATGATTCTATGGATGTGAATTTTGTTGGTAGGAATAATTTTGGTAACAACGCGTATAGAGGGAACTTTAATCCTAGGCCTTATCCTAGTAATCCTTCTAATAATTATGGTAATTCCTACAACAACTCTTATGTAAATTTTAATAAGATGCCCTCTGAATTTGAGACTAGTGTTAAAGAGTTTATGAATTCACAAAAGAATTTTAATGCTTTGCTTGAAGAGAAATTGCTTAAAGTTGATGAATTGGCTAGGAACGTTGATAGAATTTCTCTTGATGTTGATTCTTTAAAGCTTAGATCTATTCCTCCTAAGCATGATATCAATGAGTCTCTCAAAGCCATGAGAACTTCCATTGATGAGTGCAAGGAAAGAACCACTAGGATGCGTGCTACGAAAGATGCCTTTATTAAAGCGTGTTCTTCCAATTTCTATGAAAATAAAGATGAAGATCTAAAAGTTATTGATGTGTCCCCTATTAAATCTTTGTTTTGCAATATGAATCTTGATAATGATGGGATTGAATATGATCCACCTTTACCTAGAAGGCGTTCCAAGAATTCGGAGTTTTTAAATCCTTATGCTAAAATTGATAAAAGTGGGATTGAAGAAAGCAAAACCCTAGATATTGCTAAACCCACTATTTTGGATTTCAAGGAATTTTATTATGAAATTTGCTCTTTAATTGATTGTATTTCCTTGTTGCAATCCGTGCTAAATTCTCTTCATGCTTATAGTCAAAATAAAGCCTTTACCAAACATATTGTTGATGCCTTGATGCAATCTTATGAAGAAAAACTTGAGTTGGAAGTTTCTATCCCTAGAAAACTTTATGATGAGTGAGAACCTACTATTAAAATTAAAATTAAAGATCATGAGTTTTATGCTTTGTGTGATTTGGGTGCTAGTGTTTCCACTATTCCCAAAACTTTATGTGATTTGCTAGATTTCTGTGATTTTGATGATTGCTCTCTAAACTTGCACCTTGCGGATTACAATATTAAGAAACCTATGGGAAGAATTAATGATGTTCTTATTGTTGCAAATAGGAATTATGTGCCCGTAGATTTTATCGTTCTTGATATAGATTGCAATCCTTCATGCCCTATTATTCTTGGTAGACCTTTCCTTAGAACGGTTGATGCAATTATTGATATGAAGGAAGGGAATATTAGATTCAAATTTCCATTAAAGAAAGGCATGGAACACTTCCCTAGGAAGAAAATAAAATTACCATATGAATCTATCATGAGAGCCATTTATGGATTGCCTACCACAGATGGCAATACCTAGATCTATCCTTGCTTTTATGCCTAGCTAGGGGCGTTAAACGATAGCGCTTGTTGGGAGGCAACCCAATTTTATTTTTAGTTTTTATATTCTGTTTAGGAATAAATCTTTGATCTATCCTCTGGTTAGATGTGTTTTTATGTTTTAATTAGTGTTTGTGACAAGTTAAACCTATAGGATCTTCTTGGATGATAGTTATTTGATCTTGCTGTAGTTTCCAGAAAC
This sequence comes from Aegilops umbellulata, assembly GCA_032464435.1. NCBI lineage: Eukaryota > Viridiplantae > Streptophyta > Magnoliopsida > Poales > Poaceae > Aegilops > Aegilops umbellulata. The sequence continues at coordinate 218,610,962 of CP136060.1, forward strand.
TTTCTGTTCACGAATTGTTAAAAATCACCAGAATGTGATAAAATACTGATTCCAATTGCTGCTGATCAATAAACAAATTTCCTAGGTCTTCCTGTTTTTTTAGATTTGTTGGAGCTCCAGAAGTTTGTGTTACTTACAGATTACTACAGACTGTTCTGTTTTTGACAGATTCTGTTTTTCGTGTGTTGTTTGCTTATTTTGATGATTCTATGGCTAGTAAAATAGTTTATAAACCATAGAGAAGTTGGAATACAGTACGTTTAACACCAATATAAATAAAGAATGAGTTCATTACAGTACCTTGAAGTGGTCTTTTGTTTTCTTTCACTAACGGAGCTCACGAGATTTCTGTTGAGTTTTGTGTTGTGAAGTTTTCAAGTTTTGGGTGAAATCTTTTGATGGATTATGGAACAAGGAGTGGCAAGATCCTAAGCTTGGGGATGCCCATGGTACCCCCAAGATAATATAAGGACACCAAAAATCCAAAGCTTGGGGATGCCCCGGAAGGCATCTCCTCTTTCTCTACTTCCATCGGTAACTTTACTTGGAGTTATATTTTTATTCACCACATGATATGTGTTTTGCTTGGAGCATCTTGTATTATTTGAGTCTTTGCTTTTTAGTTTACCCCAATCATCCTTGCTGTACACACCTTTTGAGAGATCCATACATGATTTGGAATTTGATAGAATACTCTATGTGCTTCACTTAAATCTTTTGAGTTATATAGTTTTGCTCTAGTGCTTCACTTATATCTTTTAGAGCACGGTGGTGGATTTGTTTTATAGAAACTATTGATCTCTCATGCTTCACTTAGATTATTTTGAGAGTCTTAAATAGCATGGTAATTTGCTTAAATAATCTTAATATTCTAGGTATACAAAAATAGTAAAAACTTTCTTATGAGTGTGTTGGAAACTAAGAAAAGTTTGATGCTTGATGATTGTTTTGAGATATGGAGGTGATAATATCAAAGTCGTGCTAGTTGAGTAGTTGTGAATTTGAGAAATACTTGTGTGTTGAAGTTTGCAAGTCCCGTAGCATGCACATATGGTAAATATTATGTAACAAATTTGAAACATGGGGTGTTCTTTGATTGTCCTCCTTATGAGTGGCGGTCGGGGACGAGCGATAGTCTTTTCCTACCAATCTATCCCCCTAGGAGCATGTGCGTAGTGCTTTGATTTTTGATGGCTTTTAGATTTTTGCAATAAATATGTGAGTTCTTTATGACTAATGTTGAGTCCATGGATTATAAGCGCTCTCACCCTTCCATCATTGCTAGCCTCTTCGGTATCGTGCATTGCCCTTTCTCACATTGAGAGTTGGTGCAAACTTCGCCGGTGCATCCAAACCTCGTGATATGATACGCTCTTTCACACATAAACCTCCTTATATCTTCCTCAAAACAGCCACCATACCTACCTATTATGGCATTTCCATAGCCATTCCGAGATATATTACCATGCAACTTTCCACCATTCCGTTTATCATGACACATTTATTATTGTCGTATTGCTTAGCATAATCATGTAGTTGACATAGTATTTGTGGCAAAGCCACCGTTCATAACACTTCCATACATGTCACTCTTGATTCATTGCATATCCCGGTACACCGCCGGAGGCATTCATATAGAGTCATACTTTGTTCTAGTATCTAGTTCTAAATAAATAGAAGTGTGATGATCATCATTTTCTAGAGCATTGTCCCAAGTGAGGAATATAAAAAAAAGAAAGGCCATAAAAAAAGGCCCAAAAAAATGAGATAAAAAGAGATAAGAGACAATGATACTATCCTTTGCCACACTTGTGCTTCAAAGTAGCATCACAATAAGCACACAACACAAAGAAAACAGAATCGGTCAAAATAGAACAGGCTGTAGCAATCTGACTTTTGCGAATACTTATGGAACTCCAAAAATTCTACCAAATTAGGACAACCAGGGTAATTTGTATATTAATCTTCTGCAAAAAGAATCAGAGCAAAAGCTATTTTCTGTGATTTATGAAAAATATTTTCGTGAGCGCAAAGTTTATCTTTTTCAGCAAGATCAAACAACTATCACCCAAGAAGATCCTAAAGGCTTTACTTGGCACAAACACTAACTAAAACACAAAACACACAATCATACCAGTAGCATAGTTGTGTAAAAACAAAAGAACAGAAAGCAAAAAGCAAAAATTAAATTTATTCATTGGGTTGCCTCCCAACAAGCGCTATAGTTTTACGCCCTTATCTAGGCGTAATATTTCAATGATGCTCACAAGAAAGATAATAACTGAAACACAAAGAGAGCATCATGAAAAATTTGAAAATCACTTTTAAGTCTAACATACTTCCTATGCATAGTAATTTTAAAAGCAAACAAATTATCAAGACAAGAAACATATAACATATGCAAAGAAGAGGAATAAAACATTGACGATCTCAACATAACGAGAGGTAATTTAGTAACATGAAACTTTGTACAACCATATTTTCCTCTCTCATAATAATTAAATGTAGGATCATAATCGAATTCAACAATATAACTATCACATAAAATATTCTCTTCATGATCCACAGGCATGCAAAGTTGACACTATTCCAAAATAGTGGGATTATCATTTACTAAAGTCATGACCTCTCCGAACCCACTTTCATAAAAAATATCATAAGATTGAACAGTCTCCAAATATGTGGGATTATTTTTACCTAGAGTTTACGCTCTTCCAAACCTCCTTTCAATATTATTGCAAACATTATTATCAATATCATATTCATCATGAGGCTTAATTAAAATTTCAAGATAATAAGAAGAATCACCCCAATCATGATCATTGCAACAAGTAGTGGACATAGCAAAGTTAGCATCCCCAAGCTTGGGGTTTTGCATATTATTAGCACAATTGACATTAATAGAATTTATAGTAAAATCATTGCAATCATGCTTTTCATTCAAGGAGCTATCATGAATCACTTCATAAATTTATTCGTCACAATTTTCAGATTCACGAATCTCAAGCAAAACTTCATAAAGATAATCTAGTGCACTCAAATTGGTTCATCATAATTGCATCTTTTGAAAAGATTAGCAAGTGGATGAGGATTCATATCAATAGATTTCTAGCAAGCAAAGATGCAAGTAAATAGAAGGCACATAGCAACAAAGTAGGTAAACAAGAACACACACAAAAATAGATCTGACGAGAAAACGATGAACGAAAAAGAGGGGCGAATAAAACGGAAAATTTTGCTGAAGTGGGGGGAGAGGAAAACGAGAGGCAAATGGAAACTAATGTAAATTGCAAGGAGATAAGATTTGTGATTAGGAACCTGGTATATGTTGAAGATCCTCCCCGGCAACGGCGCGAGATATTCCTTTTGATGTCGCTTGAAGCTACGTCGGTATTTCCCCAAAGAGGAAGGGATGATGCAACACAACGGCGGTAGGTATTTCCCTCAGATATGAAACCAAGGTTATTGAACCAGTAGGAGAACCAAGCAACACAATGTAAATAGCCCCTACACATAAATAACAACACCTCGCAACCCGACGTGTTAAAGGGGCTGTCAATCACATTCGGGGTACGGCGCCAGAAATTGCGTGTTGACGGGAGAAAGTTGTAATAGATTGAATAAATAGATCGCAAATAAAATAAAGTGCAACAAAGTATTTTTGTATTTTTGGTTTAATAGATCTGAATAAAAAGTGCAAATAAAATAGACTGCAAAGCAAATATATGAGAAAGAAGACCCGGGGGCCGTAGATTTCACTAGTGGCTTCTCTCGAGAAAGATAGCAAACGGTCAGTAAACAAATTACTGTTGGGCAATTGATAGAACCTCAAATAATTATGAAGATATCTAAGCAATGATCATTACACAGGCATCACGTCCAAGATTAGTAGACCGACTCCTGCCTGCATCTACTACTATTACTCCACAGATCAACCGCTATCCAGCATGCATCTAGTGTATTAAGTTCATGGAAGAACGGAGTAATGCAATAAGAACGATGACATGATGTAGACAAGATCTATTTATCTATGGTGGTAGATATAGATCCTTATCCTTAGTATCAACGATACATACGTGTCGGTTCTCTTTCTGTCACTGGGATCAAGCACCGTAAGATCGAACCCACTACCGGGCACCTCTTCCCATTGAAAGATAAATAGATCAAGTTGGCCAAACAAAACCCAAATACCGGAGAAGAAATATGAGGCTACAAGAGATCAAAGAAACTCAAATAACTTTCATGGATATAAAAAGATATGACTAGTCATAAACTCAAAGTTCATCAAAACCAACAAACACGCTGCAAAAAGAGTTACATCATATGGATCTCTAAGAGACCATTGTATTGAGAATTCAGTGAGAGAGAGAAAGCCATCTAGCTACTAACTACGGACCTGAAGGTCTACAAAGAACTACTCATGCATCATCGGAGAGGCACCAATGGAAGTGGTGAACCCCTCTGTGATGGTGTCTAGATTGGATCTAGTGGTTCTGGACTCTGCGGCGTCTGGATGAATATTTAGCCGATGCCTCTAGGGTTTCTGGAATATTGGGGTATTTATAGAGCAAAGAGGCGGTCCGGGGGGCACATGAGGTGGGCACAACCCACCAGGGCGCGCCTGGGCCTCCTGGCGCGCCCTGGTGGGTTGTCCCCTCCTCGGGACTCCCCCAAGTGCAACCAGGGCCCAACTTCTTCCTTTTGGTCCATAAAAAATCATCGTTAAGTTTTGTTACATTTGGACTCCGTCTGATATTGATTTCCTCGATGTAAAAAACATGGAAAAACAACAACTGGCACTTGGCACTATGTCAATAGGTTAGTACCAAAAAATGATATAAAATGACTATAAAATGATTATAAAACATCCAAGATTGATAATAAAACATCATGCAACAACAAAAAATTATAGATACGTTGGAGACGTATCACGCGGCCTAAGCAGGCGGTGTACCCTCCACTTCAAGTACGATGGCTCCGCGACCCTCTTCGTGAGGGTGTTTGGGGAAGATGGTCTCTGCGCAGGGTGCTTCCCCGAAGACAACGGCGGCAGCGACGAGCTTGGCCTTGATGACGGCCACGACGACGCCAAGGGCGAGCTCGCTCTTGGCGACGGTCGTGGCTCATTCAGCGGTGGCGGATCCTCCTCCAGTGAGAGCTCCAGCAGCGGCGGCTATGACCAGCTGCCGCACTGCCAGGCTCGCTTGGGCTCTGGCTAAGTCCGAGGGGGGGCGCTGGGAGCCGACGCTCGTGATCTACTGCGGGTGTGCGCGCCGCTTTTTCTCATCTTTTCCTTTCTTCCTACATTTCAAGAAACAAGTATGGGGCCCTGCAAGGGCGTGTAATGAACCGTGAGCTTCATGCCGCTATGCTATGTTTATTGTTTCTGTGTTGTGCTGTGGCATTCGTGCTCCAGGTAGACGTAGAGGGATAACTTAGCTTGATGCACCCGGGGTAGTTTCCCATCTCGTGAGGGCGCGCCTTCTGGCACCTGGTGAGGCCTCCTTGTTGCCGACTCAGGAGCCGTTGACCTCGGGAGGCATCACAAAGCTGCAGAATTTGTTAGTACATCCGTCGGGTGCCTTATCCTTCCTTGCGTGAGCCCTCATGCATGGGCTAGTCATGGCCTAGTGCACCACGTCGCGGTACCCATGGGGCACGGACTTAGGAGGGTGCGCCAATCACGAGCTCAATCGAGGGCGCCTCACGAAAATCAAGGGAGCCGAAGCTCTGGAGCGACAGGGCTTTGGTGAGTTGTGTCTGTGGTTTAGGCTAGCCCAAAGGACGCACACACCTACCCAGCCCCCGTGCGAGGCGCACGAGGGAGAGCGTTGGGCAACTGCCGTCCTCCCTAGCGCAAAACAAAGAAGCGAGCGAAGAAGTAGAGAAAAAAGGGGAATCAACCAAGCAACCGAGAAACACTAGAACTCCAAATTCCATTAAGAAGGTTTCAAACCAGCTACAGAAAGCAAATGAACAGCCGCATCCGACACCTAGTCTAGTCTTCTCACCAGTGCAGAGCTAAGTGCTGCCACTAGGACGTGGGAGGGAGCCCCCGAAGCCCGAGGGCGGCTCTCCGGAGACTCCGAGGCATGTACAGCCCCACGCATTATTACGTGAGAGTGTCACGAGCGGAGATCTTCACGGGCACTGGGCCTTGCTTCAGGGGTAGACCTTTCAGAGGTGCTAGATGTTCCAGGCGTTCTAGATGGGTATCCCGTCCTGCTTCTCCAGGCGCATGGCGCCAGGCCTGGAGATGCGGGCAATCTTAAACGGGCCCTCCCACATGGGTGAGAGCTTATGCAGCCCTTCCCTGGAGAGCACCCGCCTCAGGACGAGATCACCCACCTCGAGCGTCCTGGAGCAGACGCTGCTGCAGTGGTACCTTCGCAGCGCCTGCTGGTACCTTACCGCTCGGAGTGCGGCTTGGCGGCGGTGTTCCTCCCCCTGCACTAGGTCCATCCCCCGCGTGGCATCCTGACATGCCTCGTCAAACGCCAAGACCCATGTGGAGTGATGCCCGACCTCGTGAGGGAGAACCGCTTCGGCTCCGTAGACGAGGAAGAACGGGATCTCTCCTGTTGGCTTTGTGGTGGTGGTGCAGATGGACCATAGCACGGACTAGAGCTCGTCGTGCCAGCCCCTGTCGCAGGCCTCGAGTTTCTTCTTGAAGGTCCTTGTCTTGAGGCTTCTCAAGACCTCCGCGTTGGCGCGCTCAGCTTGTCCGTTGCTTCAGGGGTGTGCCACTGAGGTGTAGCATATCTGCGTTCCAACATTAGCACAATATGTTTTGAAGAGATTGCTAGTGAACTATGAGCCGTTGTCGGTGATGATGCAATTAGGGACTCCGAAACGGCTCACTAGGCCCTTGATGAACTTGACTGTGGAGCCGGCTGGGATGGTGCGGATGGCTTCCACCTCCGCCCACTTGGTGAAATTGTCGATGGCGACATAGAGGTAGAGGTGGCCCTGGGCGCTCGAGGGAACGGACCCAGGATATCCAGCCCTCAGACCGTGAACGTCCATGAGAGTGGGATAGTATGGAGGCCCTGAGCAGGCTGGTGGATTTGCTTAGCGTGGAACTGGCAGGCCTCACAGGATCTCACCAGCTCGGTTGCGTCTTGAGTGCCATAGGCCAGTAGAATCCGCTGTGGAATGCCTTGCCCACCAGGGTGCATGACGACGAGTGATGCCCGCAATCTCCGCTGTGTATGTCAGCTAGCAGTTCACATCCCTGCTCCCTGGAGATGCATCGCAAGGAAACATCGTTCGGTCATTTTCAGTGTAGCTCACCGTCCCGGATGCAGTAGGCTGTAGCTTTCCATGCCACGCGTTCCATGTCCTCCTCCTTCTCCGGCTGGGTCCCTTGCAGCAGGTACGCCTTGAATTCTTTGGTCCAACACCCCTCCAGAGGCTCGAGCATGAGGATCAGTCGCGCTCCTGAGGTCGGGCCGCAGGTGGGGGCTCCTGAGGTTGGTGGCGGGGGAAGCTCCTCCTGAGGCCATGCCGACTCCGCAGCCGGAGGGGCTGCTAAAGGCTTGAAGAGCCGCTCTTCGAAGATGCCGGGTTCCTGTGGCTAACGCCCGGACGCCCACTTGGCGATATCATCTGCTTCCTTGTTTGTGTCGTGGGGCACATGCTGCAGTTCTAGGCCCAAGAATTGCTTCTCCATTTTGCGTACCTCCGCGAGGTATACCTCCATGTGCTCGTCCTTCATCTAGTACACATTGTTGGAGAAGTTGATGAGGAGCTGTGAGTCGCCCTTGATGGTGAGGCGCTTCACTCCCAAGGCTGCTGAAGCCTTGGGGCCGGCAATCAACCCTTCATATTCTGCGATGTTGGTGGAGACCTTCTCGCTCCGCTGGAAGCAGAGCCGCACGGCGTAGTAGAGCTTGTCCTAGGTGGGCGAGATGAGCATGGAGCCAGCCCCCGCGCCCTGGCGCGCGAAAGCGCCATCGAAGTACATGGTCCAGCCATCTGGCTCTGGAGCACCGGTCCATTCTGCCATGAATATGGCGAGGGCGGCTCCCTTGATGACCCTGGTGGTGCTGAACTCCAGCTGGAACGCCTGCAGTTTGATGTTCCACTCGGCGACCTTTCCTGCAGTGTTGGGGCTCTGGAGCACCCTCTGTAGTGGGTAGGCTAAAACGACCTTAATAGGGTGGCCTTGGAACTAGTGACACAGCTTGCGCGAGGCCACAAGGAGCGCGAGTAGAAGCTTCTGTGGCATGGGGTAGCATGCCCATGCGTCCCGTAACACCGTGCTGACGAAGTACATCGGGTGCTCGATGACAGCTGGAGCGTCGATGGAGTCCGAGGTCTCCGGAGACTGGGACGCCTCCTGAGGCCGGGGGACCTTAGGAGTTTGGTCGCCCATCGGGGCTACCGCGGCCTCAGAAGCGCCGTCTTGTGGAACCTCGTCATCTGCTGGCGCCGCTGTAGCTTCAGGGACGCCATCTTTGTGCCGCACCATCCCAACCGAAGGTGCGACATTGTGCGGCAGGCCCTTGGCTTGGCGCTCCTCCCGGACGGCCACAAGTGCTGCGCTAGCGGAATGAGGCGTGGCGGCCAGGTAAAGCACCAGGGGCTCGAGGGGACGAGGCGCTACCATCACCGGTGGGCTGGTCAGGTATCTCTTGAGGTCTTGAAACGCCATGTCGGCCTCCGGGGAACACTCGAACAGCCTGCAAAGTTGTGGTGGATTGCTATGACTAGGCGCCACCTCATCAGTTCTGCCTATGTTTCATGTCCACCACAACTTACAAGGTTATGACCATCTATATTGGTCGTGATCTGCTAGAAATAAGGCAGCAGATCAGTGCTGTCTGCTTTATAACCATTTCGTGTAAGGAAATTACGACCTTTACGGCCAAAATGGTCGATATAGTTGAGGGTTTGGAGCCCCCGAGCAGCTTTTGACCAATTGGTCTCAAATGGTCGTAGATCTATGACCAATTCTTCCAGGGTCACTGATAGAAGGTCACTAGTTGACATATTTCTTGTAGTGGGTGTCGACTCCACTACGGGTTCCCTGACTAACTCCGGTGTCACAGTATCTGTCAGGACCCCGATTCCAAGTCACATCAATCTAGCCGGTAACACCTGATATCACTTTACGGCCTCACGCACGGTATTCCCACGGGTGTCACCTTACCATGGCCCGGGACCGTTTGCGCCTTTTGGCTCACGTATATGATAGTGTCGCTAGCATCCATATAACAGAGAACCCGGGCCGACATGACTAGTCGTGAACCCAGAGTGGCACTAACTTACGGGGATAAGCATACATGAATCAACATCGAGCATGTCGGTCAGCAGCGTGCAAATCCGGGCTGTAGCACTGGGCTAACAGGACTCCGGGAACACGGGCTGTAGCAGGCTAGGCAGGACTCTGGATGTCACCGCGTGACATTTCCCCAAAGGGACAGACACAGGAATGACGTGAATCACATGCTGGCCAGTCAAGTGTTCCGGAGCAGTAGTGCTCGGCTAGCAGGACTCCGGTGAACCGGGCTGTAGTGGACTACTATGACTCATGGAAGCACAAGACTACATTTCCCCATAAGAGATGCTACCAAGGATAAACAACTAGGTTGTCGGATTCCACACATACCAAGCATTTCAATCATACACACAATATGCTCGATATGTGTAAATACAACATGGCATCATAACATAACTCTACGACTCAAGAATTTATTCATTAGGCTCCGAGGAGCGAGATATTACAAACATGGGTCTCATGACCCAACATTCAGAGCATACAAGTCAAAGAACATGCAGAAGCTTAACATGTCTGAGTACAGACATCTAAAAATAAAAAAGGTTGAGAAGCCTGACTATCTACCATATCCTGCCGAGGGCACAAGATCGTAACTGAGGTAACAAGCTAAACGTCGAGGTCCAAGCGGTACTACTAGCGAGACTGAAGTCTCTCTGCAAAAACATAAAATAGGCAAACGTGAGTACAAATGTACCCAGCAAGACTTACATCAGAACTAACTACATATGTATCGGTATTAACAAAGGGGGTGGTGGAGTTTAACTACAGCAAGCCAGCTTTGACTTAGTGGCTAACCTGAACTACGACTGCAAGTAACTCTTTTGAGGTGGCGCACACGAGTCCACATATTCACCATTCAATACACCACTATGGATCCGCTCCCGTCTACCTACGAGAACGCCATCCATAGCACACACGCTTATCTTGCGCATTTTAGAGTATCCACTTTCACTTGTCTATGAACTGTTATAGGCAACCTAGAAGTCCTTTACCGCGGACACGACTATTCGAATAGATGATGTTAACCCTGCAGGGGTGTACTTCTTCATACATGTTTCCACCACTTAGCGTCTGCACACGACATGTGCTCGGCAGACTTCAAGCGAAAGCCGATGTGGGTGTAGACCACGACCTACCTAAACACTCAAGTCTCTAGTCCAGGTTTATCGCCTATTCAGGTTCCATCCGCAGGGAGTCCGGCTGAGGTTTCCACATACGGCCCCGAACGATGTGTACAGGGTTCCGCGACACCAAACGGGCGCCCGGTATACCCGGCCACGTGCCTACCGCATCACAACCCACCCCTCGGGTCAGCGCTGCGCACGGCCTCCAGCATACTACAAACACCAAAAACTACTTGCAACTCCTGGACAGAGGACTAGTGTGGTTAAGAAGTCGAGCGGGGTCATATTTCAGGGCCCAATGCATGGTAGTAGCTGTTTCATGGATCACAAACACAGAACTCAGTTCCTGAGGACAGCTTCAATGAGACAACCCACCATGTACTCGTACATGGCCTCTCACCGCTACGTTTACCAAATCGTGTTCACACACTTAGCTCACACACAGTAGGACATGTTCATCACCATTCCAATTCATCCCCGATGAATCAGACCTGGCACAACTCTAAGCAATAGCAGGCATGACAAACAAGCATGAATGAGTAGGCACATCAGGGCTCAAACAACTCCTACTCATGCTAGTGGGTTTCATCTATTTACTGTGGCAATGACAGGTCATGCATAGGATTAGGGGTTCAACTACCGCAGCATGTAACAGTTGAATCGATGTTGTCCTAATGCAGTAAAAGAGAGCAAGAGCAAGAGAGTGGGATTGTATTGGAATGAACAAGGGGTTTTAGCTTTCCTGGCACTTCTGAAGATAGTATAGTTCTTCATCGGTGTCATCGATCTCATCGTCGAAACCACGTCTATCGAGAGGGGACAAATACCGGCAACAGAGAAAGAAACACAATCAATGTAGTGCACAATATGATGCATGATCATGACATGTCAATATGCTGTGTTTTGAGCTAATGCAACTAGCAACATGTTAAATGGAGTTGGTTTGAACCCTAGGTTCAAATTCAAACTTCATATGTGAGAGTTTAAATGCCATTTATATGATTTGGCCTAAACAGCAGCCATAAGTTTTTCTAACATGCATGAAAATGGTACAGATGGATAGATTGGATTTTTATGATCATTTTTCATATATAAATTATTTCATTTGGAGTTATGGTTGAATTACTATGATTTTTAGAAGTTTAGGCAATTTTCTGGATTTTACTGTGTAAGAATAAATCCAGAAAAGAGTTATTGCGTCAGCATGATATCACTGTGATGTCAGCAGTCAACAGGCGCGGTCCAGGTCAACCCTGACCTGTGGGTCCCGTCTGGCAGTAGTTAGTTAACTAACTAAATTTAGCTAGCGTTAAACTAATACTAATCCTAGTTTGGTTAGTGGCCTGGGGCCCACACGTCAGTGACCCAGGGGGTCAAACTGGGCCCACCCGGTCAACGGTTAGCAGGGTCAAACCCTCCGGCGACTCGACGCCGGCGAGGCCTGAGACGGTGGTGCGGCTCGGAAAACGCCCACAGGGCACGGGCGAGGCCGTTCTTGGGCTCGTTGGAGAGCTCTTGCAAGCACGCGTCTAGTGGTGGTGGAGGCCGGGCCTATGGTGGCCGGAGCCAACGACGGCGAGCTCCAAGGCGGCGGCCGGGGTTCAGCAATGACGGGTTCGGTGCTATGGTGCATGGGAGGAGGAGCTGGTGGGCGCTACGGGCTCGTAGGCGTGCACTGAGTGCAGTGACGCGCTCGGTTTGGACGGAGGCGTATCAAGACGACGACAACGACAAGTCCGGCGCCGGTGACGTCTCGGTCTCGACGGAAACAAGGTCTACGATGAGATAATGGACATGGGAGTAGGGGGGATCGGTATAGGAGTTCAAGACGAGTGCAGAGGTGGCCTCAGCATGCTCGGGGAAGCACCAGAGCGAGCGGGGCGGCGAGAGGGATCTCCGGCGGCCGGTGACGAAGATGATGAAGATGGCGTCGATGCAGGGCCTCCGACAAGGCGTGGCTGGAAGGAGAGGATGAGGGAGGTGTGGCGATGCTTGTGGACACGTCGGGGAGGCGATGGGAGCATGGAGGCTGCGGCATTACGACGGCGCGGCTGCGGCTGCGCTCGTGCGCGAGAGGGAGAGAGAGCAGAGGAGGGGGAAGAGGTCGGGAGAGAGTGAGAGGGTTCCAGGGGGTGCGTGTCAGCGTCCAGGAGCTCGACGACAAGCAGGAGGTGGCGGGGCGTGTGCTCGTGCGCGGCGGCCAGGGGCGCGCTGTCCTCCTGGCGGGAGGTTGGTGATGACTGGCAGAGGCCAGTGGGCTGGGCCTCTACTGGGCCGTGGTGGGGCGCCAGGTAAGTGGCCAGGTAAAACTCTCTCTCTCTCTGCTTTCTGTTTTTCTATTATTCTGTAGACTTTAGGGCTTTATTAAAAATGCCAGGGCATTTCCAAAAATCATGAAACTAATCAAGGCTACTGTTTAGAATATATCCAACAGTAAACATTTTAGTTTATGATTATTTGAGCATTTAAAATATTTTATAGCATTTAAATGCGCAAATGCAAATAGAGTATGACTTAATTCAGAGCCCAAATATGTCATGGAAAAATGTGCATCACCTCTGGTTACTGTTTACAACATTTTCCATAAATGATGAACATTTTTGAAAGCCATTTGGATTTACTGAAAATATTTTAGGTGAACCTAGTGAATTCCTTTGATGCTAGGGGTTTAGGCAATCCCCATTTCAAGTTTCTTTCAAGATTAAACATGATGCACACATGAGGCTAGCCTAGTGTATTACCAGAAGCTAGGGATGTGACAACTCACCCCTACTAAACGAGAATCTCGTCCCGAGATTCAAGTCGTGAGGTAAGAAGACAGAGGGGCGCAAGCTAACACATTCTTCATGATCCAGATGTCTTTCTCGAGTATGTTGATTTGATAACTCAAATCGATCTTGACGTCTTTGCTTTCGAGATCTTCATCCACGCGATGACGATGGAAAGATACTCTACTAGGATTGATCTTCTCGATGATCGAGCTATACAAAATCAACTCGCGGAATGATATGTTGAAACATCTCGAGTTCAGACACAAAACACATCGAGAGGGATGGAAGAACAAACGACGAGGTTTGATTTGGTGGGCAACAATTCCACGCTTTGAAAGATGGTGGATGGTGTCAAGGTGGCGAGGAAATAATTGCGATGATCCTGTAACGGGGCACCTTTGGAAAGGTGACTCGTTGGATTGTTCCCTTAAGTGGCAAAAAGAATTACTTTTGATCCATAGATCATTGAAACTCTTCATACCAGCTTAAGGCAATTTACAATTGATCGTTTGAAATAACTCGAAGAAATGGCATACTCGGACTAGGATGGATGATGTGGACTACCTTGTTGAAGACAACGCAATGGATGATTTTGCTTGCGCGTGCTTTCAAGAACTTGAGCATTTCCATATTCATCAAGGTTCTACCAACATCCGATTCGAGGATCCTGGCAACACATCTTACTACCTTGACGAATAGTGATGGACAATGCAGATGCATAGAAAGACAACCCTTTCTCAGATTTCACCTTAGCGAGGCCAAGGGAACGAAATCTGGATGATCGACCGAGAGACATTTAGCACTCCGCTTCTGATGTTCTACTTGATGTACTGGTTACCATGGTCATGCTTAAAGCATCAACATAGCCATCAAGTAGTGGTCGGACTTTGGAATACAAAGGATCCGTAAGGAGTAACTTGTGGAGTAAATCCTACGAAATCCTTATGGGGAGGTGGCCAACTTTCTCAATCAAGATACTACAATAAAAGTCTTCCGGTTGGTTGTGTTGGCCACAACATCCACTTTACCTGGTTACAGAGAGACCAATATTATAGTTCTTGAGAAACGTTCCAACCATCATATCTGCCTGAGATTCAGATCTGGTTGGTGTCAGGATAATCCAGACTCATCGGGTCTGGAAAGAAAAATGAAAGTTTGCAACACAAATCGACGAGATGACATTGCGAGATGCTCGAGGAATGAACTACGATAGCAAGCTCCAAAACATGAGCTAGTTCTGCTAAAAACCTATGGACACGCTTTCCAAGACAAGAATGCCCACGTAGTAGTCTTATAATAAAACACTACCGAGTTCAGGTGGGGAACCATCATCGAGGATATCGAAGTCCTTGCATAAGTCTAGCTCTTAAGAAGAAACTTCTTCTCCTTGAACAATTCAATCAGTGGCTTGGTGTGCTAGGGATTTATATAGAATGAAGGTTGCAAGTCTCTAGACCACAGAATACTTCGCACGTATGCATGAATGACTTGGGATGATTCCAGAGGAAGCAAAGACAAACTTTCTCGAATACACGGTGGCAACTTGCATCAATTGCACATGAACTTAGAGGAAGTCGCTACTTTCATCCAAACATATGCTTCATGAACGGAACATGAAGGCATTGTTTTCAAAGTTTCCAACACTAGCTTAATGTTTAACACGAATCATGGGGGAGACAAGATGCTGCTGATGGGCTCAACAGCAACTCATCGAAATTTCCATATCACTGGACTTCCACCATCATGTGAGCATGGTGATAGCATTGGTCAGACCAAAAGATGTAATGGTGTATGCTCGAGGGATCAACCATGAGTAAGACAACATTACGAACATTGTTGGTTCTGATTTGACTTGATGATAGCCCATACTCAAATCAAAGTTTTGACAAGGCAATAGATCCAACCACTGATCACGAGGACCAATTGATGGAGATATCATCTTTCTTCAACACACACACAGAAGATATCCCTTAGAGATGAACTAAGTTAAGCAAAGCTTCTGCCTTCCAACTCTCCAAGTTGTTGTCTAGCTCAACCAACTAGCTCTGGGATATCCAACACAGATTCTTGGAGAAGGGGTGATTTATAATAAAACCAATTTGATCACGAACTCAACATAGCGGTCAGGGGACAACCAGGTAATACTTCCGAGAAGATCTTCGGAAAATCACGAACCACCGGTATGTCACTAAGCTCGAGAACAATCTTGCTTTTCACGGCAAGACGATATGATCAAATAAGCAAGGAATTCAATCCTAACTCCAAGATCGAAGAGTGCACCATAAATAAGGACAAGGTAGCACAACCAATCCTAGAATAGTGATTCGATAACCAACACGCTAAGAATGATATTAATGTCCATAAACTACCAAGCAACACGGTTGCTAGGAGTATTGATTTCACACATCATGGTTCACTTGTCAGCATTCCGGTTACAACAACACAAGACCAAGGAATGAATAATGATGGATAGAAGTAACACTGCGTCAAGAATTCATGAGAGATGGTGCAGTTCTCATGAAAATCCTGACATCAAGAGGGTAATACTTCAGGGTAGAACAGAATCAAAAGCTGGATTGGCATTTTGATCTGCGGAATACAACTACTTTGACCACTCCAAGAAATGGATGAGGTCCTGGAGTTTGTTTCTCCTAGTCACTCCGAAATAGAATGGCTTGACGGGCCAGAAGAATCACAGGCATCGATAACAGGAATCCACAACTAGTCCTGACTATCAATTGATAGACAGAGATCAGAATACAACTAAAGAGAGACAACTCAAAGGAACATACGATTATTCTGAGCTGTGGATGCATAGGTTGGTATGTCGAACAAGTTCAACATATTTCTTCCGGATAACCCATGCAGAAAGGTAGGATTGACAGAGTCACAACATAGAATGGAGAACTCATCAAGAGCACTCTGGTCGTGATCTTTTGGTTCAAAGAACTTCTGCCATAAGCAGTTCATGGTATTTGGAAGAAAGAAATACCACGGAGCTCGAGGACTATCACAAAGGTTACTAATATCCTAAAGGAACGAGCAAACACTATCTACATGAAGTAAGTAGAGTGAATCTCGGGTTCAAGAACCCAGGAATAGAATACCTACTATTAAGTAGCATCACGGGATGCTTTCGAGAATGATGGCCAGAATCATCACACTAGAACACCAAACATGGATGGAGTACCAGGTGGTTCTCTAAGATGCCTAGGGTCATATAATAGGTTCAACATATATGTCAAGGCAATGGAGTACCTCAACACATCGATTAGTGTGCCTAATCTGGCCCAAAGGAACATCGGGATGGGAAGAAGGGATTTGCAAATGCATCAGACTAATTAGAAACCTGGGATGACTCGGACAACATAACGGCTGTAAATGCTCAAAAAGATTTGAGACATCCTGCAAAATAGTGGCGTAACCACTTACCATCATCATATCAAGGTTCGGAGGCCGTCTATGAACATACGGAAGTAATAGAAACTAAACTGAGACTTGAATCCATCAGTCCTATAAGTCTACGGATTAGTAACACGTCATCCTGATAGATAGATGAGAAGGCCTAGTTCTTAATCCCCGTAGAAGAGAAGAGGATGACTCAGATCAGAAGGGCATAAGGTAAAGGAGTAAAAAGAGCCTTACGTCCCATCCCACAATCAATTCCCCTACATATAAGTAAAGCATTTCTAGACTCAACTTCGACCAGTTTGGCTTGGTAAACCTACATGCAGTCAGGCTCTGATACCAAAGCTGTCAGGACCCTGATTCCAAGTCACCTCGATCTAGCCGGTAACACCTCATATCACTTTGCGGCCTCACGCACGGTATTCCCACGGGTGTCGCCTTACCATGGTCCGGGGCCGTTTGTGCCTTTTGGCTCATGTATATGATAGTGTCGCTAGCATCCATATGACAGAGAACCCAGGCCGACATGACTAGTCGTGAACCCAAAGTGGCACTAACTTACGGGGACATGCATACATGAATCAACATCGAGCATGTCGGTCAGCAGCGTGCGAATCCGGGCTGTAGCACTGGGCTAACAGGACTCCGGGAACCCGGTCTGTAGCAGGCTAGGCAGGACTCCGGATGTCACCGCGTGACATTTTCCTGAAGGGACAGACACATGAACGAAGTGAATCACATGCCGGCCAGTCAAGTGTTCCGGAGCAGTAGTGCTGGGCTAGCAGGACTCCGGTGAACCAGGTTGTAGCGAACTACTATGGCTCATGGAAGCACAAGACTACATTTCCCCATAAGAGAGGCTACCAAGGATAAACAACTAGGTTGTCGGATCCCAGACGTACCAAGCATTTCAATCATACACACAATATGCTCGATATGTGTAAATACAACATGGCATCACAACAGAACTCTACGACTCAAGAATTTATTCATTAGGCTCCGAGGAGCGAGATATTACAAACATGGGTCTCATGACCCAACATTCAGAGCATACAAGTCAAAGCACATGCGGAAGCTTACCATGTCTGAGTACAGACATCTACAAATGAAAAAGGCTGAGAAGCCTGACTATCTACCAGATCCTGCCGAGGGCACAAGATCATAGCTGAGGTAACAAGCTAAACGTCGAGGTCCAAGCGGTACTACTAGCGAGACTGAAGTCTCTCTGCAAAAACATAAAATAGGCAAACGTGAGTACAAATGTACGCAGCAAGACTTACATCAGAACTAAGGGGGTGGTGGAGTTTAACTGCAGCAAGCCAGCTTTGACTTAGTGGCTAACCTGAACTACGATTGCAAGTAACTCTTTTGAGGTGGCGCACACGAGTCGACATATTCACCATTCAATACACCACTATGGATCCGCTCCCGTCTACCTACGAGAACGCCATCCATAGCACACACGCTTATCTTGCGCATTTTAGAGTATCCACTTTCACTTGTCTATGAACTGTTATAGGCAACCTAGAAGTCCTTTACCGCGGACACGGCTATTCGAATAGATGATGTTAACCCTGCAGGGGTGTACTTCTTCATACATGTTTCCACCACTTAGCGTCTGCACACGACATGTGCTCGGCAGACTTCAAGCGAAAGCCGATGTGGGTGTAGACCACGACCTACCTAAACACTCAAGTCTCTAGTCCAGGTTTATCGCCTATTCAGGTTCCATCCGCAGGGAGTCCGGCTGAGGTTTCCACATACGGCCCCGAACGATGTGTATAGGGTTCCGCGACACCAAACGGGCGCCCGGTATACCCGGCCATGTGCCTACCGCATCACAACCCACCCCTCGGGTCAGCGCTGCGCACGGCCTCCAGCATACTACAAACACCAAAAACTACTTGCAACTCCTGGACAGAGGACTAGTGTGGTTAAGAAGTCGAGCGGGGTCATATTTCAGGGCCCAATGCATGGTAGTAGCTGTTTCATGGATCACAAACACAGAACTCAGTTCCTGAGGACGGCTTCAATGAGACAACCCACCATGTACTCCCACATGGCCTCTCACCGCTACCTTTACCAAATCGCGTTCACACACTTAGCTCACACACAGTAGGACATGTTCATCACCATTCCAATTCATCCCCGATGAATCAGACCTGACACAATTCTAAGCAATAGCAGGCTTGACAAACAAGCATGAATGAGTAGGCACATCAGGGCTCAAACAACTCCTACTCATGCTAGTGGGTTTCATCTATTTACTGTGGCAATGACAAGTCATGCAGAGGATAAGGGGTTCAACTACCGCAGCATGTAACAGTTGAATCGATGTGGTCCTAATGCAGTAAAAGAGAGCAGGAGCGAGAGAGTGGGATTGTATCGGAATGAACAAGGGAGTTTTTCTTGCCTGGCACTTCTGAAGATAGTATAGTTCTTCATCAGTGTCATCGATCTCATCGTCGAAACCACATCTATCGAGAGGGGACAAATACCGGCAACAGAGAAAGAAACACAATCAATGCAGTGCACAATATGATGCATGATCATGACATGTCAATATGCTGTGTTTTGAGCTAATGCAACTAGAAACATGTTAAATGGAGCTGGTTTGAACCCTAGGTTCAAATTCAAACTCCATATGTGAGAGTTTAAATGCCATTTATATGATTTGGCCTAAACAGCAGGCATAAGTTGTTCTAACATGCATGAAAATGGTACAGATGGATAGATTGGATTTTTATGATCATTTTTCATATATAAATTATTTCATTTGGCGTTATGGTTGAATAACTATGATTTTTAGAAGTTTAGGCAATTTTCTGGATTTTACTGTGTAAGAATAAATCCAGAAAAGAGTTATTGCGTCAGCATGATGTCACTGTGATGTCAGCAGTCAACAGGCGCGGTCTAGGTCAACCCTGACCTATGGGTCCCATCTGTCAGTAGTTAGTTAACTAACTAAATTTAGCTAGCGTTAAACTAATACTAATCCTAGTTTGGTTAGTGGCTTGGGGACCACACGTCATTGACCCAGGGGGTCAAACTGGGCCCACCCAGTCAACGGTCAGCGGGGTCAAACCCACCGGCGACTCGCCACCGGTGAGGCCCGAGACGGTGGCGTGGCTCGGAAAACGCCCACACGGCACGGGCGAGGCCGTTCTTTGGCTCGTTGGAGAGCTCTTGCAGGCACGCGTCTAGTGGTGGTGGAGGACGGGTCTATGGTGGCTGGAGCCAATGATGGCGAGCTCCAAGGCGGCGGCCGGCGTTCGGCAATGACGGGTTCGGTGCTACGGTGCATGGGAGGAGGAGCTGGTGGGCGCTACGGGCTCGTAGGCGTGCAGTGACTGCAGTGACGCGCTCGGTTTGGACGGAGGCGTATCAAAGCGACGATGGCGACAAGTCCGGTGCCGGTGAGGTCTCGGTCTCGACGGAAACGAGGGCTACGATGAGCTAATGGACATGGGAGTAGGGGGGATTGGTAGAGGAGCTCACGACGAGTGCAGAGGTGGCCTCAGCGTGCTCGGGGAAGCACCGGAGCGAGCGGGGTGGCGAGAGGGATCTCCGACAGCCGGCGACGAAGATGATGAAGATGGCGTCGATGCAGGGCCTCTGGTGAGGCGTGGCTGGAAGGAGAGGATGAGGGAGGCATGGCGATGCTCGTGGACACGTCGGGGAGGCGATGGGAGCATGGAGGCTGCGGCGTTAAGGCGGCGCGGCTGCGGCTGCGCTCGGGCGTGAGAGGGAGAGAGAGCAGAGGAGGGGAAGAGGTCGCGAGTGAGTGAGAGGGTTCCAGGGGGTGTGTGTTAGCATCCAGGGCATCCAGGAGCTCGGCGGCAAGCAGGAGGTGGCAGGGCGTGTGCTCGCGCGTGGCGGCCAGGGGCGCGCTGTCCTCCTGGCGGGAGGTTGGTGATGACTGGCAGAGGCCGGTGGGCTGGGCCTCTGCCGGGCCGTGGTGGGGCGCCAGGTAAGTGGCCAGGTAAAACTCTCTCTCTCTCTGCTTTCTGTTTTTCTATTATTCTATAGACTTTAGGGCTTTATTAAAAATGCCAGGGCATTTCCAAAAATCATGAAACTAATCATGGCTACTGTTTAGAATATATCCAATAGTAAACATTTTAGTTTATGATTATTTGAGCATTTAAAATATTTTATAGCATTTAAATTCCCAAATGCAAATAAAGTATGACTTAATTCAGAGCCCAAATATGTCATGGAAAAATGTGCATCACCTCTAGTTACTGTTTACAACATTTTCCATAAATGATGAACATTTTTTCAAGCCATTTGGATTTACTGAAAATATTTTAGGTGAACCTAGTGAATTCCTTTGATGCTAGGGGTTTAGGCAATCCCCATTTCAAGTTTCTTTCAAGATTAAACGTGATGCACACATGAGGCTAGCCTAGTGTATTACCAGAAGCTAGGGATGTGACAGTATCACCTACCGGAACGTCCCCGTGTGGTTCTCGAATTTCTTCCAGTCGGACCGTGCTCCCACTAGCTTTTCGATTGAGAAACTCTTTCTCAAGGAAAACTCCATGTCGAGCGACAAACACTTTGCCCTCTTGACGGTTGTAGAAGTAATATCCCAAGGTTTCCCTTGGATATCGCACGAATATGCACTTGTCCGATTTGGGTGTGAGCTTATCCGACTGGAGTCGCTTGACATATGCTTCACATCCCCAAATTTTCAGAAAAGACAAACTGTGACTCTTCGCAGTCCATATCTCATATGGAGTCTTATATACGGACTTAGATGGTACCCTGTTTAGTGTGAAAGCTGCAGTTTCTAGAGCGTATCCCCAAAATGACAAGGGTAAATCCGGCTGACTCATCATCGATCGGACCATGTCCAACAGGGTATGATTCCTCCGTTACAACACATCATTTCTCTGTGGCGTACCCGGAGGAGTCAGTTTTGGAACTATTCCATGACTCTTCAGATGATCATCAAACTCCTGGCTCATATACTCACCGCCATGATCAGATCGTAGAAGTTTGATTTTCTTGCCGAGTTGATTTTCCACGTCGTTCTGAAACTCCTTGAACTTTTCAAAAGTTTCTGACTTGTGCCTCATCAAGTAGACATATCCATATCTATTCAAGTCGTCGGTAAAAGTCACGAAGTATTGGAAACCACCTCTGGCTGTCGTGCTCATTGGTCCACATACATCACTATGTTAAGTTCCAACAGCTCGGACGCCCTCTCGCAACTCTTTGCAAAAGGAGTCTTAGTCATCTTACCGAGTAGGAAAGACTCGCATGTCTCGAATGATTCAAACTCAAACGAAGTTACAATTCCATCACCATGGAGCTTCTTCATGCGCTTTTGACTGATGTGTCCTAGTCGATGCTACCTCTTGAGCACTACGTTGGTTTTCCTTTGAAGCGGAAAGGGTGATGCAGTAAAGTAGTGTAAGTATTTCCCTCAGTTTTTGAGAACCAAGGTATCAATCCAGTAGGAGACCACGCTCGAGTCCCACACACCTACACGAACAATTAAGAACCTCGCAACCAACGCGATAAAGGGGTTGTCAATCCCTTCACGGTCACTTACAAGAGTGAGATCAAATAGATATGATAAGGTAATATTTTTGGTGTTTTTATAATAAAGAGAAATAAAGATGCAAAATAAAATAAATGGCAATAGAAATAGCTAAGTATTGGAAGATTAATATGATGGAAAAAAGACCCCGGGGCCATAGGTTTCACTAGTGGCTTCTCTCAAGAGCATAAGTATTATGGAGGGTGAACAAATTACTGTCGAGCAATTGATAGAATTGAGCATAGTTATGAGAATATCTAGGTAAGATCATGTATATAGGCATCACGTCCGCAACAAGTAGAACGAAACGATTCTGCATCTACTACTATTACTCCATCCATCGACCGCTATCCAGCATGCATCTAGAGTATTAAGATCATAAGAACAGAGTAATGCTTTAATTAAGATGGCATGATGTAGAGGGATAAACTCATGCAATATGATATAAACCCCATCTTTTTATCCTCGATGGCAACAATACAATACGTGCCTTGCCGCCCCTGATGTCACTGGGAAAGGACACCGCAAGATTGAACCCAAAGCTAAACACTGCTCCCATTGCAAGAAAGATCAATCTAGTAGGCCAAACCAAACTGATAATTCAAAGAGACTTGCAAAGATAACCAATCATACATAAAAGAATTAAGAAGAGATTCAAATATTGTTCATAGATAAACTTGATTATAAACCCACAATTCATCGGTCTCGACAAACACACCGCAAAAGAAGATTACATTTAATAGATCTCCAAGAGAATCGAGAACTTTGTATTGAGATCCAAAGAGAGAGAAGAAGCCATCTAGCTAATAACTATGTACCCGAAGGTCTGAGGTAAACTACTCACACATCATCGGCGAGGCTATGGTGTTGATGTAGAAGCCCTCCGTGATCAATGTCCCCTCCGACGGAGCGCCGGAAAAGGCCCCAAGATGGGATCTCATGGGTACATAAGGTTGTGGCGGTGGAACTACGTTTTCGTTGATGCCTCTAATGATTTGGGGGTACATAGGTATATATAGGAGGAAGAAGTACGTCGGTGGAGCAACTTGGGCCCCACGAGGGTGGAGGGCGCCCCTGGGGGGGCGGGTAGGCGCGCCCCTACCTCGTGCTCTCCTTGTTGCTTTATTTACGTGGACCCCAAGTCCTCTGGAGCACGTTTGTTCCAAAAATCACGTTCCCGAAGGTTTCATTCCGCTTGGACTCTGTTTGATATAGTTTTTCTACGGAACACTGAAATAGGCAAAAAAAACAGCAATTTGGGCTGGGCCTCCGGTTAATAGGTTAGTCCCAAAAATAATATAAAAGTGTATAATAGAGCCCATTAAACATCCAAAACAGAATATAATATAGCATGGAACAATAAAAAATTATAGATACGTTGGAGACGTATCAAGCATCTCCAAGCTTTCCTGCTCGTCCTCGAGTAGGTAAATGATAAAAACAGAATTTTTGATGTGAAATGCTACTTAGCATAATTTCAATGTAATTCTTTTTATTGTGGCACGAATGTTGAGATTCGATATGATTCAAGATAAAAGTTTGATGTTGACATAAAAACAATAATACTTCAAG
The DNA here is from genome assembly GCA_032464435.1 of Aegilops umbellulata. NCBI lineage: Eukaryota > Viridiplantae > Streptophyta > Magnoliopsida > Poales > Poaceae > Aegilops > Aegilops umbellulata. The sequence continues at coordinate 218,634,671 of CP136060.1, forward strand.
CATGCTAACCAAGCAATTATGTCTTATCAAAATAACATAGCCAAAGCAAGTTATCCCTACAAAATCATATAGTCTGGCTATGCTCCGTCTTCCCCACACAAAATATTCATATCATGTACAACCCCGGTTTTAGCCAAGCAATTGGTTCATACTTTTTAACACGCTTCAGCCTTTTCAACTTTTACGCAATACATGAGCGCAAGCCATGGATATAGCACTATGGTGAAATAAGGTATAATGATAGGGGTTATGTGGGAAGACAAAAAGGATAAAGTCTCACATCGACGAGGCTAATCAACGGGCTATGGAGATGCCCATCAATTGATGTCAATGCAAGGAGTAGGGATTGCCATGCAATGGATGCACTAGAGCTATAAGTGCATGAAAGCTTAAACAAGAGAAACTAAGTGGGTGTACATCCAACTTGCTTGCTCACGAAGACCTCACGCATTTGAGGAAGCCCATCATTGGAATATACAAGCCAAGTTCTATATTGAAATTTCCCACTAGTATATGAAAGTGACAAAATGAGAGACTCTCTATCATGAAGATCACGGTGCTACTTTGAAGCACAAGTGTGGTAAAAGGATAGTAACATTGTCCCTTCTCTCTTCTCTCTCTCTTTTTTGGGCCTGTTTCTTTTTCTCTTTTTTTCATAGCCTCTTTTTCTTATTTAGTCCGGAGTCTCATCTCGACTTGTGGGGGAATCATAGTCTCCATCATCCTTTCCTCACTTGGGACAATGCTCTAATAATGATGATCATCACACTTTTATTTACTTACAACTCATGAATTAGAACCCGATACTTAGAACAAGATATGACTCTATGTGAATGCCTCTAGCGGTGTACCGGGATATGCAATGAATCAAGAGTGACATGTATGAAAGAATTATGAACGGTGGCTTTGCCACAAATACGATGTCAACTAAATGATCATGCAAAGCAATATGAGAATGATGGAGCGTGTCATGATAAACGAAACGGTGGAAAGTTTCATGGCAATATATCTCAAAATGGCTATGGAAATGCCATAATAGGTAGGTATTGTCGGGTGGTTGGTGCGACATATGCCAACGGGTGGCTTATCTGTGTCGGAGCCAGTAAGACGTCGCCGGTGCCTGGAAGCGGGATAAGGCGAAGACATGCACGCCGGCGAATCTGTGACACCCAAAATTTTTTTTGACCTTGTTTTACTGATTAAAATTTTGCCAGGAATTAAAACTTTTATTTTCTGAGCTCCCTTTTGATTTTTTTGAACTTGGTTGTTATGGAGTTTTTCCCCAAAGTGAAATTTTTTCAAATATGTTTTTTTTGGACTTGTTTAAACTCTCAAGGAAAAACTTTTCTTGTATTAGTAGAACTAATTACAGAATTAAATTGCTTGACCTTTAATTTTCTTGAAAAATGGTCTTTCAAGGCTATAAGGCCATTTTTGAACTACACCCTCTTCATAAATTATCCCATAAATCCCACCAAAATTTGGAGATGTCATGTGAAGTTTTAAATCACTTTTGTGCAAAAATAACTTTGATTCATAAAATAATTTGAGCTCTACACCTAATTTTCTTCTCTGGTCCAGTGGGCATGTTTGCACTACAACCCATTTAAATATTCCTTTCTAGCCTTCACCAAAATTATGAGATGTTGGCAGCAACATATGATTCAACTCTATGCAAAAACATAGAGTTGTTCTTTGGAGAATTTGAGTAAAACAACCTCATTTTCATTCTGGCCCAACTTGCTGGTTTGTACAGCAACCACATTTTTAGTTGCTCCTTTAACCATGATTCCTTTTTCTACTTGTAGCCAACCCTGCTAAACCCCTAAGTCCAGGAGCATGCACTCTTTGGAACACTTTTGATCCATGTTATGATGCCATTTACTCCCTGTCCAGAAGTGAAGTTTTGCAAAACTTGCACTAGCAAGTTTCTTCTTTTTGCAAACCAACTTCACCACCCCCTCTTTCTTCTAAAGAGACCCCACCCTGGGAGATTTGGCCACCCCAAGAACTGCCTAGGTTCCTTTTGCATTCTGTCAAACACCCTGAGTGCATAGCCAGTTTTGGTATGATTTCAAGTTTGCGTTGTGAACTTGAGCCCCTCACCCATCCACCATGTCCAATAGATTTGCCCTAGCCTATAGCCCCGTTCTGCTAACTCTCGTGTGGTTTGGAAATCCCTAGGCTGCCCTGGCATTTCGTCGAACATGTCCCGGGCATGCTCTGGGCGCGAGCAGAGCGCGCATTTTGCACGTGCCGCGCCCGAGCCGCCGGGTCGCGCGCCCCTGGCTTGACCCGCACGGAAGAACCTCACCTAGCACTCCCCTTCTCGATGCATCCCGCCAAAAAGCCCCGACCGCTCCCTGGCGCCCTATAGCGCCGCCGTCAGAGGCCATTTGGCGGCACGCCCGCGGCCGCGCCCGCCGCCCGACCGCGCCTGCGCTAGCCAGCGCCGCCCAAGCTCCCAGCGCTCGCCACCTGCCTCCTGGAGCAGTGCAACTTCGTCGCCTAGCTCTCATCGCCGCCACGTTCCCCTGCAGCTACAGAACGTCGGTTCGTCGGCGATCTTATCCCCACCGCCGCGGAACCGCCTCGGCCCGTCCATTTAAGGAGCCCCGAGCTCATATCCGCAGGGAGGCGACCCCAAGCCACCTTCCTAGAGCTCCTTTGGCCGTCAATTGAAGAGGAAGAGGTCGTCTTCTTCCTCTCCGGCAACCTCGGCCGCCGCCATTGCTCCGACCAGCACGGCGCCACCAGACCCCTCCCCTCTCATTTCTCTTCACCAGGAACCTTCTCATCCTCCCGCAAACACGTTCCCCTGCTCGATTTTGATCGGGAGCCTTCGTAGCCCCAAGCTCACTTTGCTCCCGAAGCCATCTCCGCCACGAAGCTCGTCGCCGGCAACTCCGTCCACGTCGGCGACTATGACGGGTACCCCCAAGTTCGTACCGACCTCCGGAGCACACTCATGCGCTCAGATCGCCGAGGGACGCCGCCATTCGCCGGCGAGCTCGCCGGAGCCCCGCCTCCGTTCGGTCAGAGGGAGACGACGCGCGCGTGGACCAGTCAAACCTGACCAGTGGGCCAGGCGGGCCCACTGTCGGCGACTCACGCGCAGTCCCCGCTGGATGAGTGGAGACGTAAAGGCCCAAGTACGTCTCCCCTGTGCGAAAGCGTATTCCCTCTGAAGCGTTTTTCTTTTTCCTGTTTTATTTTTAATATCAGTTTTGACCAGATTTGACTAAACTTTGACTGCCTATAACTTTTTAAATATAAGTCCAAACAAATTGATTCTTTTTCCTACATTCCTTAAATTTTGTCTAGTTTATTTTAAGATTTATTTGAAAATTTTTCCAAACAACTTTCTGTGCTGTTTTAATTGTATGTGTTAATTCATACATATTCCTTTAAATAGGATTTTGGAAGATTTCAAGAGGTTTTGGATGCACCCCTCTTTTCCATGACCTAAAGGCAAGCATTCTGAACCCTGGTGTAAATTTTTTTGTATGGGTTGTTGGGCCCGGTGACAACACCACCCCGACACTTGCATGCGTCATTTTATGTGAGGATGTGATCCTATTCATAGTGCTTATTAGTGGATTTCATGCATATGGAGTTGACATGTTTTGTGATGGAAATCACCGCCGTACACTTTTCATGCATACCGGAGGGAAATGCCGGGTAGGCCTCTGTCTTGGGTAGACGCGGTCTTGACCCTAGTCCTCCGTTGAGACGGTCGTGTCCGGTATGGCATGATGGAGTATGTCGTGTGGTGTTCCTATCTGTTGGTTGAAGTATATACATTGTTATGCTAAACTTGCAGGGATTATTACTACCTCCTAAGTCGACCGTAGATCGAGTCTTGTGCCAGTAACCCCCATACTTGTTCCGTACTGCCACAGGTCCCTACCATAGGTGGGGTATGGTTCAGTAAGCTGTTAACCCTTGTCTTGGCACACACCGTACAGAGAGGCCATGGTGGAAGATATCGGTTGTAGCCGTAGGCATGCCACCTGGTCAGGGGGCATGGGTGTTTCGGTTGTAGCCGAAGGGGGTAGCTCCCCCAGTTTGCGCGCGGTATAAATTTTGTGATCCCATGCTACGTCGAGGTTGTAGCCTCCCCACTTAGAGTTTGCTTGACAGGTGTCATGGGTGATTCCAGACACCGGTGAGTTAAGCTGGTGTGTGCAAGTCAGGTGTGTTTTCAACTAAAAGACCGTAGACGGAATTAGTCCCGATGGACTAAAGGAATCCGTTACTCGTGGGTAAAGAGTACACCCTCTGCAGAGACTAAACCTATTCGAATAGCCGTGTCCATGGTTAAGGACTACAGTCTGGGATGGGTCAAGCGTCGGTCTTAGTGTCGGTCTTTGGAGGTGAAACTGTTAAACCAGAACGGGAATTACTACTTGTGACTTGTGATGATTATGTTTATTACTATTGCTGACTAACCCGTGATATTATTGTTATCATCGAATATCTCTGGGATGGTTCTACCTCCGGGATATTCCCTATGATCATTTCTTTTAAAGCCCTTTCTGTGGTGTCGCTCAGACGCCCGGCTGTGGCATTTCTTTTAAAGCCCCTTCTGTGGTGTCGCTCAGACGCCCGGCTGTGGTATTATTATTCTGCATTTTCCGCTCGAGGAGTCTTTCAGACACTCGTTTGGCACCAGTATTATTATTCTGCATTTTCCGCTCGAGGAGTCTTTCAGACACTCGTTTGGCACCAGTATCTATTATTCCGCATTTTCCGCTTGAGGAGTCATTCAGACCCTCGCTTGGCACCCAGTATTCATTACCTCTATGTGGCCATTGCATAAATTTCCGGTTGCATATGAGTAACCTGTTTGCATGCATCAAGATATTTATTTTTATGACTAACTAAGTGAGTATAAGGATATTGCAAAGCATGAGCATCAATGGTTATATTATACCTGTGTCCTTAATGTTTGCGAGTACATTCAAAGTACTCACTGGCTTGTCCCTGGCTATTGTCTTGGCCAGATTGCTTGCTTGGAGAGGTGCATTGCGACGACAGCCTCGGAACTTGAGCAACGGTGATAGCAGCCTCGTGAAGATAGGAGTTAACCTGGTCAGCTGTTCCCGTGGGAAATGGAGTCCCATAGCCGTGGAGATCCACAAACCGCTTCCGCCCTCAACCACTAGGAACCTTTTGTTGTACTCATAGGCCACAATGGTCTTGTACTACATATTTTTGTACTTTTGCTTGGAATTTCTGTATCAAGTTGGTGTCTCATCAGCTAACAGTAATCCTGGGGCTGGTGAGCACAACGGCCATTTTCTGGAAATTAATGCCCGGGAAACCGGTCGTGACAGACTTGGTATCAGAGCCAGGCTGACCATTGGCTAATCCTATCCTAGCCAGGCCAATAAATCTTAGGCGAACCAACCCACCAAGCCATAACCAAAACCCCAGCCAAGCTTCTCCTGCAAGATAGCCCCACAGTGGCCCGACACCTTTTGGCAGTCGGTGCCCAACCTAGCAACCTAGCCTGTCGCTCATGCGCCAGTGATCGAATCCTGAATAGTCTTTCTCGCAAGCGTGCGAAGGAAGACTCCGTCCCCTTTTTCCTATAAAAAGGACACGCTAGCCCCAAACTAGCACAGCACAGCCGCTATCCTAAACCGAACCACAATGCCTGGTCCTGTCGTCCACACTGAGACTACGGCAACCAACCTTGGAGGTTTTGTGACCATACTCGCAAACCTCACCTGTCGAGCCTATGCGTTAGAAGAGCCCCCAGAATATGTTGTGTACCAAGGATCCATGAGCGGTGAGAGCCGTCAATTCTGGGCCACTGTGCATGTCTATGGTAGGGGTCTAGCACCCGAACGCCCCTACAGGTTCACAGGAAGAACGACTTCCTTTGAGCCCCAAGCCATCCAACTAGCCGCTCGAGAAGCTATAGTTCATCTCCGGCACTTGTCGCCCCGAGTTGACTGTCGTTCGTTCCACTACTACCCCAGACGGGAAGGATATGGTAGACCACCCCAAGTTGCCAGCGGAGATCACGAAACAGATCCTGCATTACTGCACCTAGTGCGCTACGTAAGTGCACTAGAGGAACTGTGCGATCAGGTCACTATTGATCTTATCGCAGCTCGTGGGGAGTTGGTTCGTCGAGCCCCGGCGAGAAGAGAGGACGAGCCCAACACCGACAACCCAGTCGTGCTGTTTGGACAACCGATCGAGCCCCTGAGGTCTACCCCAGCCATCGGCCAAAGTGTTGCGATAACCCCAGAAGTGCTTCGTCGCATTTTGGGAGCACACTCCAACGGAGTTGTGGCCAACAACCCCCGAGATGGTCACCATCGCTACCCCGAGCCTGCAGCCCCTCAGCCCACTCCCACTAATTCCGACGGTGAGAACCACGGAGACGCCTCAACATCCACCAGGCACGATGTAAACGAGGTAGACTAAGTCACCCGAGAAGGATCGAGTCCCGGTGTATTCTCGCTTGTAACCGTGTGACCATGTAGATAAACGCCGCCTTTCGTTAAGCTCCTGTAGCCCTGCATGGGTATGCCAGCTTTTCTACCCCCCCAGGCACATTTGCCAAAGACCCCGGTGACCCCCACAGTAACACGTCACCTCGGTGAAATATGTGTATCCGTGGCTTGACTTCGACCCGTAGAGCGGAGCTGGAAGTTTCCTTACCATTCACCATGGTAAAAGTGACCCAGCTCCAGTGCTATAAAAGGCCACCGCGTGACCTTGCCAAAGCATCTCTCACTTTGTGCACCATCCTCAGATCGCCATCGGCAGATCACTGAGGCCTGGCCAAGAGAGACGCATTCATCGACTGGTTAAACCTCTTCCCCCGACAGAGGAGGAATGTGTCTCAGTACCAGAAACGTTCTCGCAGGACCCCGTCGAGTTACCGTTTCCATTTTAGACATTGCTGCTGTGTTCATTGTTGCAACAATTAGTTGGGTATTGTGACTTATGCGTGGTAACCTGAGCTTGCAAGTTATTTGGCTTCTACTAATATGTATGGTTTTGTTGTAACTTGTGCTCCTTTATTTTAACCGTTTTCCCTCGCGAAAAATTCTGGAGAGTTTTTAAAACAACCCTTAGCAAATCTCGAGGACGAGATTTTTCTTAAGGGGGGCAGTGTTGTGACACCCAAATTTTTTTTTGACCTTGTTTTACTGATTAAAATTTTGCCAGGAATTAAAACTTTTATTTTCTGAGCTCCCTTTTGATTTTTTTTGAACTTGGTTGTTATGGAGTTTTTCCCCAAAGTGAAATTTTTTCAAATATGTTTTTTTTGGACTTGTTTAAACTCTCAAGGAAAAACTTTTCTTGTATTAGTAGAACTAATTACAGAATTAAATTGCTTGACCTTTAATTTTCTTGAAAAATGGTCTTTCAAGGCTATAAGGCCATTTTTGAACTACACCCTCTTCATAAATTATCCCATAAATCCCACCAAAATTTGGAGATGTCATGTGAAGTTTTAAATCACTTTTGTGCAAAAATAACTTTGATTCATAAAATAATTTGAGCTCTACACCTAATTTTCTTCTCTGGTCCAGTGGGCATGTTTGCACTACAACCCATTTAAATATTCCTTTCTAGCCTTCACCAAAATTATGAGATGTTGGCAGCAACATATGATTCAACTCTATGCAAAAACATAGAGTTGTTCTTTGGAGAATTTGAGTAAAACAACCTCATTTTCATTCTGGCCCAACTTGCTGGTTTGTACAGCAACCACATTTTTAGTTGCTCCTTTAACCATGATTCCTTTTTCTACTTGTAGCCAACCCTGCTAAACCCCTAAGTCCAGGAGCATGCACTCTTTGGAACACTTTTGATCCATGTTATGATGCCATTTACTCCCTGTCCAGAAGTGAAGTTTTGCAAAACTTGCACTAGCAAGTTTCTTCTTTTTGCAAACCAACTTCACCACCCCCTCTTTCTTCTAAAGAGAACCCACCCTGGGAGATTTGGCCACCCCAAGAACTGCCTAGGTTCCTTTTGCATTCTGTCAAACACCCTGAGTGCATAGCCAGTTTTGGTATGATTTCAAGTTTGCATTGTGAACTTGAGCCCCTGACCCATCCACCATGTCCCATAGATTTTCCCTAGCCTATAGCCCCGTTCTGCTAACTCTCGTGTGGTTTGGAAATCCCTAGGCTGCCCTGGCATTTCGTCGAACATGTCCTGGGCATGCTCTGGGCGCGAGCAGAGCGCGCGTTTTGCACGTGCCGCGCCCGAGCCGCCGGGTCGCGCGCCCCTGGCTTGACCCGCACGGAAGAACCTCACCTAGCACTCCCCTTCTCGACGCATCCCGCCAAAAAGCCCCGACCGCTCCCTGGAGCCCTATAGCGCCGCCGTCAGAGGCCATTTGGCGGCACGCCCGCGGCCGCGCCCGCCGCCCGACCGCGCCTGCGCTAGCCAGCGCCGCCCAAGCTCCCAGCGCTCGCCACCTGCCTCCTGGAGCAGTGCAACTTCGTCGCCTAGCTCTCATCGCCGCCACGTTCCCCTGCAGCTACAGAACGTCGGTTCGTCGGCGATCTTATCCCCACCGCCGCGGAACCGCCTCGGCCCGTCCATTTAAGGAGCCCCGAGCTCATATCCGCAGGGAGGCGACCCCAAGCCACCTTCCTAGAGCTCCTTTGGCCGTCAATTGAAGAGGAAGAGGTCGTCTTCTTCCTCTCCGGCAACCTCGGCCGCCGCCATTGCTCCGACCAGCACGGCGCCACCAGACCCCTCCCCTCTCATTTCTCTTCACCAGGAACCTTCTCATCCTCCCGCAAACACGTTCCCCTGCTCGATTTTGATCGGGAGCCTTCGTAGCCCCAAGCTCACTTTGCTCCCGAAGCCATCTCCGCCGCGAAGCTCGTCGCCGGCAACTCCGTCCACGTCGGCGACTATGACGGGTACCCCCAAGTTCGTACCGACCTCCGGAGCACACTCATGCGCTCAGATCGCCGAGGGACGCCGCCATTCGCCGGCGAGCTCGCCGGAGCCCCGCCTCCGTTCGGTCAGAGGGAGACGACGCGCGCGTGGACCAGTCAAACCTGACCAGTGGGCCAGGCGGGCCCACTGTCGGCGACTCACGCGCAGTCCCCGCTGGATGAGTGGAGACGTAAAGGCCCAAGTACGTCTCCCCTGTGCGAAAGCGTATTCCCTCTGAAGCGTTTTTCTTTTTCCTGTTTTATTTTTAATATCAGTTTTGACCAGATTTGACTGCCTATAACTTTTTAAATATAAGTCCAAACAAATTGATTCTTTTTCCTACATTCCTTAAATTTTGTCTAGTTTATTTTAAGATTTATTTGAAAATTTTTCCACACAACTTTATGTGCTGTTTTAATTGTATGTGTTAATTCATACATATTCCTTTAAATAGGATTTTGGAAGATTTCAAGAGGTTTTGGATGCACCCCTCTTTTCCATGACCTAAAGGCAAGCATTCTGAACCCTGGTGTAAATTTTTTTGTATGGGTTGTTGGGCCCGGTGACAACACCACCCCGACACTTGCATGCGTCATTTTATGTGAGGATGTGATCCTATTCATAGTGCTTATTAGTGGATTTCATGCATATGGAGTTGACATGTTTTGTGATGGAAATCACCGCCGTACACTTTTCATGCATACCGGAGGGAAATGCCGGGTAGGCCTCTGTCTTGGGTAGACGCGGTCTTGACCCTAGTCCTCCGTTGAGACGGTCGTGTCCGGTATGGCATGATGGAGTATGTCGTGTGGTGTTCCTATCTGTTGGTTGAAGTATATACATTGTTATGCTAAACTTGCAGGGATTATTACTACCTCCTAAGTCGACCGTAGATCGAGTCTTGTGCCAGTAACCCCCATACTTGTTCCGTACTGCCACAGGTCCCTACCATAGGTGGGGTATGGTTCAGTAAGCTGTTAACCCTTGTCTTGGCACACACCGTACAGAGAGGCCATGGTGGAAGATATCGGTTGTAGCCAGTAGGCATGCCACCTGGTCAGGGGGCATGGGTGTTTCGGTTGTAGCCGAAGGGGGTAGCTCCCCCAGTTTGCGCGCGGTATAAATTTTGTGATCCCATGCTACGTCGAGGTTGTAGCCTCCCCACTTAGAGTTTGCTTGACAGGTGTCATGGGTGATTCCAGACACCAGTGAGTTAAGCTGGTGTGTGCAAGTCAGGTGTGTTTTCAACTAAAAGACCGTAGACGGAATTAGTCCCGATGGACTAAAGGAATCCGTTACTCGTGGGTAAAGAGTACACCCTCTGCAGAGACTAAACCTATTCGAATAGCCGTGTCCATGGTTAAGGACTACAGTCTGGGATGGGTCAAGCGTCGGTCTTAGTGTCGGTCTTTGGAGGTGAAACTGTTAAACCAGAACGGGAATTACTACTTGTGACTTGTGATGATTATGTTTATTACTATTGCTGACTAACCCGTGATATTATTGTTATCATCGAATATCTCTGGGATGGTTCTACCTCCGGGATATTCCCTATGATCATTTCTTTTAAAGCCCTTTCTGTGGTGTCGCTCAGACGCCCGGCTGTGGCATTTCTTTTAAAGCCCCTTCTGTGGTGTCGCTCAGACGCCCGGCTGTGGTATTATTATTCTGCATTTTCCGCTCGAGGAGTCTTTCAGACACTCGTTTGGCACCAGTATTATTATTCTGCATTTTCCGCTCGAGGAGTCTTTCAGACACTCGTTTGGCACCAGTATCTATTATTCCGCATTTTCCGCTTGAGGAGTCATTCAGACCCTCGCTTGGCACCCAGTATTCATTACCTCTATGTGGCCATTGCATAAATTTCCGGTTGCATATGAGTAACCTGTTTGCATGCATCAAGATATTTATTTTTATGACTAACTAAGTGAGTATAAGGATATTGCAAAGCATGAGCATCAATGGTTATATTATACCTGTGTCCTTAATGTTTGCGAGTACATTCAAAGTACTCACTGGCTTGTCCCTGGCTATTGTCTTGGCCAGATTGCTTGCTTGGAGAGGTGCATTGCGACGACAGCCTCGGAACTTGAGCAACGGTGATAGCAGCCTCGTGAAGATAGGAGTTAACCTGGTCAGCTGTTCCCGTGGGAAATGGAGTCCCATAGCCGTGGAGATCCACAAACCGCTTCCGCCCTCAACCACTAGAAACCTTTTGTTGTACTCATAGGCCACAATGGTCTTGTACTACATATTTTTGTACTTTTGCTTGGAATTTCTGTATCAAGTTGGTGTCTCATCAGCTAACAGTAATCCTGGGGCTGGTGAGCACAACGGCCATTTTCTGGAAATTAATGCCCGGGAAACCGGTCGTGACAGACTTGGTATCAGAGCCAGGCTGACCATTGGCTAATCCTATCCTAGCCAGGCCAATAAATCTTAGGCGAACCAACCCACCAAGCCATAACCAAAACCCCAGCCAAGCTTCTCCTGCAAGATAGCCCCACAGTGGCCCGACACCTTTTGGCAGTCGGTGCCCAACCTAGCAACCTAGCCTGTCGCTCATGCGCCAGTGATCGAATCCTGAATAGTCTTTCTCGCAAGCGTGCGAAGGAAGACTCCGTCCCCTTTTTCCTATAAAAAGGACACGCTAGCCCCAAACTAGCACAGCACAGCCGCTATCCTAAACCGAACCACAATGCCTGGTCCTGTCGTCCACACTGAGACTACGGCAACCAACCTTGGAGGTTTTGTGACCATACTCGCAAACCTCACCTGTCGAGCCTATGCGTTAGAAGAGCCCCCAGAATATGTTGTGTACCAAGGATCCATGAGCGGTGAGAGCCGTCAATTCTGGGCCACTGTGCATGTCTATGGTAGGGGTCTAGCACCCGAACGCCCCTACAGGTTCACAGGAAGAACGACTTCCTTTGAGCCCCAAGCCATCCAACTAGCCGCTCGAGAAGCTATAGTTCATCTCCGGCACTTGTCGCCCCGAGTTGACTGTCGTTCGTTCCACTACTACCCCAGACGGGAAGGATATGGTAGACCACCCCAAGTTGCCAGCGGAGATCACGAAACAGATCCTGCATTACTGCACCTAGTGCGCTACGTAAGTGCACCAGAGGAACTGTGCGATCAGGTCACTATTGATCTTATCGCAGCTCGTGGGGAGCTGGTTCGTCGAGCCCCGGCGAGAAGAGAGGACGAGCCCAGCACCGACAACCCAGTCGTGCTGTTTGGACAACCGATCGAGCCCCTGAGGTCTACCCCAGCCATCGGCCAAAGTGTTGCGATAACCCCAGAAGTGCTTCGTCGCATTTTGGGAGCACACTCCAACGGAGTTGTGGCCAACAACCCCCGAGATGGTCACCATCGCTACCCCGAGCCTGCAGCCCCTCAGCCCACTCCCACTAATTCCGACGGTGAGAACCACGGAGACGCCTCAACATCCACCAGGCACGATGTAAACGAGGTAGACTAAGTCACCCGAGAAGGATCGAGTCCCGGTGTATTCTCGCTTGTAACCGTGTGACCATGTAGATAAACGCCGCCTTTCGTTAAGCTCCTGTAGCCCTGCATGGGTATGCCAGCTTTTCTACCCCCCCAGGCACATTTGCCAAAGACCCCGGTGACCCCCACAGTAACACGTCACCTCGATGAAATATGTGTATCCGTGGCTTGACTTCGACCCGTAGAGCGGAGCTGGAAGTTTCCTTACCATTCACCATGGTAAAAGTGACCCAGCTCCAGTGCTATAAAAGGCCACCGCGTGACCTTGCCAAAGCATCTCTCACTTTGTGCACCATCCTCAGATCGCCATCGGCAGATCACTGAGGCCTGGCCAAGAGAGACGCATTCATCGACTGGTTAAACCTCTTCCCCCGACAGAGGAGGAATGTGTCTCAGTACCAGAAACGTTCTCGCAGGACCCCGTCCAGTTACCGTTTCCATTTTAGACATTGCTGCTGTGTTCATTGTTGCAACAATTAGTTGGGTACTGTGACTTATGCGTGGTAACCTGAGCTTGCAAGTTATTTGGCTTCTACGAATATGTATGGTTTTGTTGTAACTTGTGCTCCTTTATTTTAACCGTTTTCCCTCGCGAAAAATTCTGGAGAGTTTTTAAAACAACCCTTAGCAAATCTCGAGGACGAGATTTTTCTTAAGGGGGGCAGTGTTGTGACACCCAAATTTTTTTTGACCTTGTTTTACTGATTAAAATTTTGCCAGGAATTAAAACTTTTATTTTCTGAGCTCCCTTTTGATTTTTTTTGAACTTGGTTGTTATGGAGTTTTTCCCCAAAGTGAAAATTTTTCAAATATGTTTTTTTTGGACTTGTTTAAACTCTCAAGGAAAAACTTTTCTTGTATTAGTAGAACTAATTACAGAATTAAATTGCTTGACCTTTAATTTTCTTGAAAAATGGTCTTTCAAGGCTATAAGGCCATTTTTGAAATACACCCTCTTCATAAATTATCCCATAAATCCCACCAAAATTTGGAGATGTCATGTGAAGTTTTAAATCACTTTTGTGCAAAAATAACTTTGATTCATAAAATAATTTGAGCTCTACACCTAATTTTCTTCTCTGGTCCAGTGGGCATGTTTGCACTACAACCCATTTAAATATTCCTTTCTAGCCTTCACCAAAATTATGAGATGTTGGCAGCAACATATGATTCAACTCTATGCAAAAACATAGAGTTGTTCTTTGGAGAATTTTAGTAAAACAACCTCATTTTCATTCTGGCCCAACTTGCTGGTTTGTACAGCAACCACATTTTTAGTTGCTCCTTTAACCATGATTCCTTTTTCTACTTGTAGCCAACCCTGCTAAACCCCTAAGTCCAGGAGCATGCACTCTTTGGAATACTTTTGATCCATGTTATGATGCCATTTACTCCCTGTCCAGAAGTGAAGTTTTGCAAAACTTGCACTAGCAAGTTTCTTCTTTTTGCAAACCAACTTCACCACCCCCTCTTTCTTATAAAGAGACCCCACCCTGGGAGATTTGGCCACCCCAAGAACTACCTAGGTTCCTTTTGCATTCTGTCAAACACCCTGAGTGCATAGCCAGGTTTGGTATGATTTCAAGTTTGCGTTGTGAACTTGAGCCCCTGACCCATCCACCATGTCCCATAGATTTGCCCTAGCCTATAGCCCCGTTCTGCTAACTCTCGTGTGGTTTGGAAATCCCTAGGCTGCCCTGGCATTTCGTCGAACATGTCCCGGGCATGCTCTGGGCGCGAGCAGAGCGCGCGTTTTGCACGTGCCGCGCCCGAGCCGCCGGGTCGCGCGCCCCTGGCTTGACCCGCACGGAAGAACCTCACCTAGCACTCCCCTTCTCGATGCATCCCGCCAAAAAGCCCCGACCGCTCCCTGGCGCCCTATAGCGCCGCCGTCAGAGGCCATTTGGCGGCACGCCCGCGGCCGCGCCCGCCGCCCGACCGCACCTGCGCTAGCCAGCGCCGCCCAAGCTCCCAGCGCTCGCCACCTGCCTCCTGGAGCAGTGCAACTTCGTCGCCTAGCTCTCATCGCCGCCACGTTCCCCTGCAGCTACAGAACGTCGGTTCGTCGGCGATCTTATCCCCACCGCCGCGGAACCGCCTCGACCCGTCCATTTAAGGAGCCCCGAGCTCATATCCGCAGGGAGGCGACCCCAAGCCACCTTCCTAGAGCTCCTTTGGCCGTCAATTGAAGAGGAAGAGGTCGTCTTCTTCCTCTCCGGCAACCTCGGCCGCCGCCATTGCTCCGACCAGCACGGCGCCACCAGACCCCTCCCCTCTCATTTCTCTTCACCAGGAACCTTCTCATCCTCCCGCAAACACGTTCCCCTGCTCGATTTTGATCGGGAGCCTTCGTAGCCCCAAGCTCACTTTGCTCCCGAAGCCATCTCCGCCGCGAAGCTCGTCGCCGGCAACTCCGTCCACGTCGGCGACTATGACGGGTACCCCCAAGTTCGTACCGACCTCCGGAGCACACTCATGCGCTCAGATCGCCGAGGGACGCCGCCATTCGCCGGCGAGCTCGCCGGAGCCCCGCCTCCGTTCGGTCAGAGGGAGACGACGCGCGCGTGGACCAGTCAAACCTGACCAGTGGGCCAGGCGGGCCCACTGTCGGCGACTCACGCGCAGTCCCCGCTGGATGAGTGGAGACGTAAAGGCCCAAGTACGTCTCCCCTGTGCGAAAGCGTATTCCCTCTGAAGCGTTTTTCTTTTTCCTGTTTTATTTTTAATATCAGTTTTGACCAGATTTGACTGCCTATAACTTTTTAAATATAAGTCCAAACAAATTGATTCTTTTTCCTACATTCCTTAAATTTTGTCTAGTTTATTTTAAGATTTATTTGAAAATTTTTCCAAACAACTTTCTGTGCTGTTTTAATTGTATGTGTTAATTCATACATATTCCTTTAAATAGGATTTTGGAAGATTTCAAGAGGTTTTGGATGCACCCCTCTTTTCCATGACCTAAAGGCAAGCATTCTGAACCCTGGTGTAAATTTTTTTGTATGGGTTGTTGGGCCCGGTGACAACACCACCCCGACACTTGCATGCGTCATTTTATGTGAGGATGTGATCCTATTCATAGTGCTTATTAGTGGATTTCATGCATATGGAGTTGACATGTTTTGTGATGGAAATCACCGCCGTACACTTTTCATGCATACCGGAGGGAAATGCCGGGTAGGCCTCTGTCTTGGGTAGACGCGGTCTTGACCCTAGTCCTCCGTTGAGACGGTCGTGTCCGGTATGGCATGATGGAGTATGTCGTGTGGTGTTCCTATCTGTTGGTTGAAGTATATACATTGTTATGCTAAACTTGCAGGGATTATTACTACCTCCTAAGTCAACCGTAGATCGAGTCTTGTGCCAGTAACCCCCATACTTGTTCCGTACTGCCACAGGTCCCTACCATAGGTGGGGTATGGTTCAGTAAGCTGTTAACCCTTGCCTTGGCACACACCGTACAGAGAGGCCATGGTGGAAGATATCGGTTGTAGCCAGTAGGCATGCCACCTGGTCAGGGGGCATGGGTGTTTCGGTTGTAGCCGAAGGGGGTAGCTCCCCCAGTTTGCGCGCGGTATAAATTTTGTGATCCCATGCTACGTCGAGGTTGTAGCCTCCCCACTTAGAGTTTGCTTGACAGGTGTCATGGGTGATTCCAGACACCAGTGAGTTAAGCTGGTGTGTGCAAGTCAGGTGTGTTTTCAACTAAAAGACCGTAGACGGAATTAGTCCCGATGGACTAAAGGAATCCGTTACTCGTGGGTAAAGAGTACACCCTCTACAGAGACTAAACCTATTCGAATAGCCGTGTCCATGGTTAAGGACTACAGTCTGGGATGGGTCAAGCGTCGGTCTTAGTGTCGGTCTTTGGAGGTGAAACTGTTAAACCAGAACGGGAATTACTACTTGTGACTTGTGATGATTATGTTTATTACTATTGCTGACTAACCCGTGATATTATTGTTATCATCGAATATCTCTGGGATGGTTCTACCTCCAGGATATTCCCTATGATCATTTCTTTTAAAGCCCTTTCTGTGGTGTCGCTCAGACGCCCGGCTGTGGCATTTCTTTTAAAGCCCCTTCTGTGGTGTCGCTCAGACGCCCGGCTGTGGTATTATTATTCTGCATTTTCCGCTCGAGGAGTCTTTCAGACACTCGTTTGGCACCAGTATTATTATTCTGCATTTTCCGCTCGAGGAGTCTTTCAGACACTCGTTTGGCACCAGTATCTATTATTCCGCATTTTCCGCTTGAGGAGTCATTCAGACCCTCGCTTGGCACCCAGTATTCATTACCTCTATGTGGCCATTGCATAAATTTCCGGTTGCATATGAGTAACCTGTTTGCATGCATCAAGATATTTATTTTTATGACTAACTAAGTGAGTATAAGGATATTGCAAAGCATGAGCATCAATGGTTATATTATACCTGTGTCCTTAATGTTTGCGAGTACATTCAAAGTACTCACTGGCTTGTCCCTGGCTATTGTCTTGGCCAGATTGCTTGCTTGGAGAGGTGCATTGCGACGACAGCCTCGGAACTTGAGCAACGGTGATAGCAGCCTCGTGAAGATAGGAGTTAACCTGGTCAGCTGTTCCCGTGGGAAATGGAGTCCCATAGCCGTGGAGATCCACAAACCGCTTCCGCCCTCAACCACTAGAAACCTTTTGTTGTACTCATAGGCCACAATGGTCTTGTACTACATATTTTTGTACTTTTGCTTGGAATTTCTGTATCAAGTTGGTGTCTCATCAGCTAACAGTAATCCTGGGGCTGGTGAGCACAACGGCCATTTTCTGGAAATTAATGCCCGGGAAACCAGTCGTGACAGACTTGGTATCAGAGCCAGGCTGACCATTGGCTAATCCTATCCTAGCCAGGCCAATAAATCTTAGGCGAACCAACCCACCAAGCCATAACCAAAACCCCAGCCAAGCTTCTCCTGCAAGATAGCCCCATAGTGGCCCGACACCTTTTGGCAGTCGGTGCCCAACCTAGCAACCTAGCCTGTCGCTCATGCGCCAGTGATTGAATCCTGAATAGTCTTTCTCGCAAGCGTGCGAAGGAAGACTCCGTCCCCTTTTTCCTATAAAAAGGACACGCTAGCCCCAAACTAGCACAGCACAGCCGCTATCCTAAACCGAACCACAATGCCTGGTCCTGTCGTGCACACTGAGACTACGGCAACCAACCTTGGAGGTTTTGTGACCATACTCGCAAACCTCACCTGTCGAGCCTATGCGTTAGAAGAGCCCCCAGAATATGTTGTGTACCAAGGATCCATGAGCGGTGAGAGCCGTCAATTCTGGGCCACTGTGCATGTCTATGGTAGGGGTCTAGCACCCGAACGCCCCTACAGGTTCACAGGAAGAACGACTTCCTTTGAGCCCCAAGCCATCCAACTAGCCGCTCGAGAAGCTATAGTTCATCTCCGACACTTGTCGCCCCGAGTTGACTGTCGTTCGTTCCACTACTACCCCAGACGGGAAGGATATGGTAGACCACCCCAAGTTGCCAGCGGAGATCACGAAACAGATCCTGCATTACTGCACCTAGTGCGCTACGTAAGTGCACTAGAGGAACTGTGCGATCAGGTCACTATTGATCTTATCGCAGCTCGTGGGGAGTTGGTTCGTCGAGCCCCGGCGAGAAGAGAGGACGAGCCCAACACCGACAACCCAGTCGTGCTGTTTGGACAACCGATCGAGCCCCTGAGGTCTACCCCAGCCATCGGCCAAAGTGTTGCGATAACCCCAGAAGTGCTTCGTCGCATTTTGGGAGCACACTCCAACGGAGTTGTGGCCAACAACCCCCGAGATGGTCACCATCGCTACCCCGAGCCTGCAGCCCCTCAGCCCACTCCCACTAATTCCGACGGTGAGAACCACGGAGACGCCTCAACATCCACCAGGCACGATGTAAACGAGGTAGACTAAGTCACCCGAGAAGGATCGAGTCCCGGTGTATTCTCGCTTGTAACCGTGTGACCATGTAGATAAACGCCGCCTTTCGTTAAGCTCCTGTAGCCCTGCATGGGTATGCCAGCTTTTCTACCCCCCCAGGCACATTTGCCAAAGACCCCGGTGACCCCCACAGTAACACGTCACCTCGATGAAATATGTGTATCCGTGGCTTGACTTCGACCCGTAGAGCGGAGCTGGAAGTTTCCTTACCATTCACCATGGTAAAAGTGACCCAGCTCCAGTGCTATAAAAGGCCACCGCGTGACCTTGCCAAAGCATCTCTCACTTTGTGCACCATCCTCAGATCGCCATCGGCAGATCACTGAGGCCTGGCCAAGAGAGACGCATTCATCGACTGGTTAAACCTCTTCCCCCGACAGAGGAGGAATGTGTCTCAGTACCAGAAACGTTCTCGCAGGACCCCGTCCAGTTACCGTTTCCATTTTAGACATTGCTGCTGTGTTCATTGTTGCAACAATTAGTTGGGTATTGTGACTTATGCGTGGTAACCTGAGCTTGCAAGTTATTTGGCTTCTACTAATATGTATGGTTTTGTTGTAACTTGTGCTCCTTTATTTTAACCGTTTTCCCTCGCGAAAAATTCCGGAGAGTTTTTAAAACAACCCTTAGCAAATCTCGAGGACGAGATTTTTCTTAAGGGGGGCAGTGTTGTGACACCCAATTTTTTTTTTGACCTTGTTTTACTGATTAAAATTTTGCCAGGAATTAAAACTTTTATTTTCTGAGCTCCCTTTTGATTTTTTTTGAACTTGGTTGTTATGGAGTTTTTCCCCAAAGTGAAAATTTTTCAAATATGTTTTTTTGGACTTGTTTAAACTCTCAAGGAAAAACTTTTCTTGTATTAGTAGAACTAATTACAGAATTAAATTGCTTGACCTTTAATTTTCTTGAAAAATGGTCTTTCAAGGCTATAAGGCCATTTTTGAAATACACCCTCTTCATAAATTATCCCATAAATCCCACCAAAATTTGGAGATGTCATGTGAAGTTTTAAATCACTTTTGTGCAAAAATAACTTTGATTCATAAAATAATTTGAGCTCTACACCTAATTTTCTTCTCTGGTCCAGTGGGCATGTTTGCACTACAACCCATTTAAATATTCCTTTCTAGCCTTCACCAAAATTATGAGATGTTGGCAGCAACATATGATTCAACTCTATGCAAAAACATAGAGTTGTTCTTAGGAGAATTTGAGTAAAACAACCTCATTTTCATTCTGGCCCAACTTGCTGGTTTGTACAACAACCACATTTTTAGTTGCTCCTTTAACCATGATTCCTTTTTCTACTTGTAGCCAACCCTGCTAAACCCCTAAGTCCAGGAGCATGCACTCTTTGGAACACTTTTGATCCATGTTATGATGCCATTTACTCCCTGTCCAGAAGTGAAGTTTTGCAAAACTTGCACTAGCAAGTTTCTTCTTTTTGCAAACCAACTTCACCACCCCATCTTTCTTCTAAAGAGACCCCACCCTGGGAGATTTGGCCACCCCAAGAACTGCCTAGGTTCCTTTTGCATTCTGTCAAACACCCTGAGTGCATAGCCAGTTTTGGTATGATTTCAAGTTTGCGTTGTGAACTTGAGCCCCTGACCCATCCACCATGTCCCATAGATTTGCCCTAGCCTATAGCCCCGTTCTGCTAACTCTCGTGTGGTTTGGAAATCCCTAGGCTGCCCTGGCATTTCGTCGAACATGTCCCGGGCGTGCTCTGGGCGCGAGCAGAGCGCGCGTTTTGCACGTGCCGCGCCCGAGCCGCCGCGTCGCGCGCCCCTGGCTTGACCCGCACGGAAGAACCTCACCTAGCACTCCCCTTCTCGACGCATCCCGCCAAAAAGCCCCGACCGCTCCCTGGCGCCCTATAGCGCCGCCGTCAGAGGCCATTTGGCGGCACGCCCGCGGCCGCGCCCGCCGCCCGACCACGCCTGCGCTAGCCAGCGCCGCCCAAGCTCCCAGCGCTCGCCACCTGCCTCCTGGAGCAGTGCAACTTCGTCGCCTAGCTCTCATCGCCGCCACGTTCCCCTGCAGCTACAGAACATCGGTTCGTCGGCGATCTTATCCCCACCGCCGCGGAACCGCCTCGGCCCGTCCATTTAAGGAGCCCCGAGCTCATATCCGCAGGGAGGCGACCCCAAGCCACCTTCCTAGAGCTCCTTTGGCCGTCAATTGAAGAGGAAGAGGTCGTCTTCTTCCTCTCCGGCAACCTCGGCCGCCGCCATTGCTCCGACCAGCACGGCGCCACCAGAGCCCTCCCCTCTCATTTCTCTTCACCAGGAACCTTCTCATCCTCCCGCAAACACGTTCCCCTGCTCGATTTTGATCGGGAGCCTTCGTAGCCCCAAGCTCACTTTGCTCCGGAAGCCATCTCCGCCGCGAAGCTCGTCGCCGGCAACTCCGTCCACGTCGGCGACTATGACGGGTACCCCCAAGTTCGTACCGACCTCCGGAGCACGCTCATGCGCTCAGATCGCCGAGGGACGCCGCCATTCGCCGGCGAGCCTCGCCGGAGCCCCGCCTCCGTTCGGTCAGAGGGAGACGACGCGCGCGTGGACCAGTCAAACCTGACCAGTGGGCCAGGCAGGCCCACTGTCGGCGACTCACGCGCAGTCCCCGCTGGATGAGTGGAGACGTAAAGGCGCAAGTACGTCTCCCCTGTGCGAAAGCGTATTCCCTCTGAAGCGTTTTTCTTTTTCCTGTTTTATTTTTAATATCAGTTTTGACCAGATTTGACTAAACTTTGACTGCCTATAACTTTTTAAATATAAGTCCAAACGAATTGATTCTTTTTCCTACATTCCTTAAATTTTGTCTAGTTTATTTTAAGATTTATTTGAAAATTTTTCCAAACAACTTTCTGTGCTGTTTTAATTGTATGTGTTAATTCATACATATTCCTTTAAATAGGATTTTGGAAGATTTCAAGAGGTTTTGGATGCACCCCTCTTTTCCATGACCTAAATGCAAGCATTCTGAACCCTGGTGTAAATTTTTTTGTATGGGTTGTTGGGCCCGGTGACAACACCACCCCGACACTTGCATGCGTCATTTTATGTGAGGATGTGATCCTATTCATAGTGCTTATTAGTGGATTTCATGCATATGGAGTTGACATGTTTTGTGATGGAAATCACCGCCGTACACTTTTCATGCATACCGGAGGGAAATGCCGGGTAGGCCTCTGTCTTGGGTAGACGCGGTCTTGACCCTAGTCCTCCGTTGAGACGGTCGTGTCCGGTATGGCATGATGGAGTATGTCGTGTGGTGTTCCTATCTGTTGGTTGAAGTATATACATTGTTATGCTAAACTTGCAGGGATTATTACTACCTCCTAAGTCGACCGTAGATCGAGTCTTGTGCCAGTAACCCCCATACTTGTTCCGTACTGCCACAGGTCCCTACCATAGGTGGGGTATGGTTCAGTAAGCTGTTAACCCTTGTCTTGGCACACACCGTACAGAGAGGCCATGGTGGAAGATATCGGTTGTAGCCGGTAGGCATGCCACCTGGTCAGGGGGCATGGGTGTTTCGGTTGTAGCCGAAGGGGGTAGCTCCCCCAGTTTGCGCGCGGTATAAATTTTGTGATCCCATGCTATGTCGAGGTTGTAGCCTCCCCACTTAGAGTTTGCTTGACAGGTGTCGTGGGTGATTCCAGACACCGGTGAGTTAAGCTGGTGTGTGCAAGTCAGGTGTGTTTTCAACTAAAAGACCGTAGACAAAATTAGTCCCGATGGACTAAAGGAATCCGTTACTCGTGGGTAAAGAGTACACCCTCTGCAGAGACTAAACCTATTCGAATAGCCGTGTCCATGGTTAAGGACTATAGTCTGGGATGGGTCAAGCGTCGGTCTTAGTGTCGGTCTTCGGAGGTGAAACTGTTAAACCAGAACGGGAATTACTACTTGTGACTTGTGATGATTATGTTTATTACTATTGCTGACTAACCCGTGATATTATTGTTATCATCGAATATCTCTGGGATGGTTCTACCTCCGGGATATTCCCTATGATCATTTCTTTTAAAGCCCTTTCTGTGGTGTCGCTCAGACGCCCGGCTGTGGCATTTCTTTTAAAGCCCCTTCTGTGGTGTCGCTCAGACGCCCGGCTGTGGTATTATTATTCTGCATTTTCCGCTCGAGGAGTCTTTCAGACACTCATTTGGCACCAGTATTATTATTCTGCATTTTCTGCTCGAGGAGTCTTTCAGACACTCGTTTGGCACCAGTATCTATTATTCCGCATTTTCCGCTTGAGGAGTCATTCAGACCCTCGCTTGGCACCCAGTATTCATTACCTCTATGTGGCCATTGCATAAATTTCCGGTTGCATATGAGTAACCTGTTTGCATGCATCAAGATATTTATTTTTATGACTAACTAAGTGAGTATAAGGATATTGCAAAGCATGAGCATCAATGGTTATATTATACTTGTGTCCTTAATGTTTGCGAGTACATTCAAAGTACTCACTGGCTTGTCCCTGGCTATTGTCTTGGCCAGATTGCTTGCTTGGAGAGGTGCATTGCGACGACAGCCTCGGAACCTGAGCAACGGTGATAGCAGCCTCGTGAAGATAGGAGTTAACCTGGTCAGCTGTTCCCGTGGGAAATGGAGTCCCATAGCCATGGAGATCCACAAACCGCTTCCGCCCTCAACCACTAGAAACCTTTTGTTGTACTCATAGGCCACAATGGTCTTGTACTACATATTTTTGTACTTTTGCTTGGAATTTCTGTATCAAGTTGGTGTCTCATCAGCTAACAGTAATCCTGGGGCTGGTGAGCACAACGGCCATTTTCTGGAAATTAATGCCCGGAAAACCGGTCGTGACAGAATCTTACCCAGCTTCGGGGCTCTCCGTGGAGATAACACCCCTACTGCTGCTCTGCGGGGTCTCCGCATGATCACTCGATGAACAAGTAGCTACAAGGTGCTCCTCGAGCTGTTTGGCGAGAGTAAGAAGAAGGGCAAGGCTAGCTCTACTCTTCTCTCTATGTGTGATAAAACCTAGTTGAGATCAACCCTTTGCATGGGTGCCTCGGGGGGTTTATATAGGCCTACCCCCCGGGGGTACAATGGTAATCCGGCTGTTGGGGAACGTAGTAATTTCAAAAAATTTCCTACGCACACGCAAGATCATGGTGATGCATAGCAACGAGAGGGGAGAGTGTTGTCTACGTACCCTCGTAGAACGAAGCGGAAGCGTTGACACAATGTAGAGGAAGTAGTCGTACGTTCTCCTCGCGATCAACCGATCACAGCACCGTTACTCCGGCACCTCCGAGTTCTTGGCACACGTTCAGCTCGATGACGATCCCCGGGCTCCGATCCAGCAAAGCGTCGGGGAAGAGTTCCGTCAGCATGACGGCGTGGTGACGATCTTGATGTGTTACCGGCGCAGGGCTTCGCCTAAGCACTGCAACGATATGACCAAGGTGGAATTTGGTGGAAGGGGGCACCGCACACGGCTAAGGAAAGATCTCAATGATCAATTGTGTGTCATGGGGTGCCCCCTGCCCCCGTATATAAAGGAGCCAAGGGGGAGGGGCTGGCCGGCCAAGCCTGGCGCGCCAGGAGAGTCCTACTCCCTCTGGGAGTAGGATTCCCCCCCCCCCCGCAATCCTAGTTGGACTAGGATTCTCCAAGGGGGAGAGAGAGAGAGAGGGGGCGCCCACCTCTCCTAGTCCTAATAGGACTAGGGGAAGGGGGGAGGCGCGCAGCCCATGAGGGCGGCCCTCTCACCTCTCCTCCAAGGCCCATGTTGGCCCATTATGCCCCCGGGGGGTTCCGGTAACCCTCCCGGTATTCCGGTAAAATCCTGATTTCACCTGGAATGCATCCGATGTCCAAACATAGGCTTCCAATATATCATTCTTTACGTCTCGACCATTTCGAGACTCCTCGTCATGTCCGTGATCACATCCGGGACTCCGAACTCCTTCGGTACATCAAAATGCATAAACTCATAATAACTGTCATCGTAACGTTAAGCGTGCGGACCCTACGGTTCGAGAACAATGTAGACATGACCGAGACACGTCTCCGGTCAATAACCAATAGCGGGACCTGGATGCCCATATTGGCTCCTACATATTCTACGAAGATCTTTATCGGTCAGACCGCATAACAACATACGTTGTTCCCTTTGTCATCGGTATGTTACTTGCCCGAGATTCGATCGTCGGTATCCAATACCTAGTTCAATCTCGTTACTGGCAAGTCTCTTTACTCGTTCCGTAATACATCATCTCGCAACTAACTCATTGGTTGCAATGCTTGCAAGGCTTTATGTGATGTGCATTACCGAGAAGGCCCTGAGATACCTCTCCGACAATCGGAGTGACAAATCCTCATCTCGAAATATGCCAACCCAATATGTACCTTCGGAGACACCTGTAGAGCACCTTTATAATCACCCAGTTACGTTGTGACGTTTGGTAGCACACAAAGTGTTCCTACGGTAAACAGGAGTTGCATAATCTCATAGTTAAAGGAACATGTATAAGTCATGGATAAAAGCAATAGCAACATACTAAACGATCGGGTGCTATGCTAATGGAATGGGTCATGTCAATCAGATCATTCAGCTATGATGTGATCTCGTTAATCAAATAACAATTCTTTGTTCATGGTTAGGAAACATAACCATCTTTGATTAATGAGCTAGTCAAGTAGAGGCATACTAGTGACACTCTGTTTTGTCTATGTATTCACACATGTATTATGTTTCCAGTTAATACAATTCTAGCATGAATAATAAACATTTATCATGATATAAGGAAATAAATAATAACTTTATTATTGCCTCTAGGGCATATTTCCTTCAGTCTCCCACTTGCACTAGAGTCAATAATCTAGATTACAAAGTAATGATTCTAACACCCATGGAGTCTTGGTGCTGATCATGTTTTGCTCGTGGAAGAGGCTTAGTCAACGGGTCTGCAACATTCAGATCCGTATGTATTTTGCAAATTTCTATGTTTACAATGCTCTGCATGGAGCTACTTTAGCTAATTGCTCCCACTTTCAATATGTATCTAGATTGAGACTTAGAGTCATCTAGATTAGTGTCAAAACTTGCATCGACGTAATCTTTTACGACGAACCTTTTGTCACCTCCATAATCGAGAAACATATCCTTATTCCATTAAGGATAATTTTGACCGCTGTCCAGTGATCTACTCCTAGATCACTATTGTACTCCCTTGCCAAACTCAGTGTAGGGTATACAATAGATCTGGTACACAGCATGGCATACTTCATAGAGCCTATGGCTGAGGCATAGGGAATGACTTTTATTCTCTTTCTATCTTCTGCCGTGGTCGGGTTTTGAGTCTTTTTCAACTTCACACCTTGTAACACAGGCAAGAACCCTTTCTTTGCCTGATCCATTTTGAACTTCTTCAAAACTTCGTCAAGGTATGTGCTTTGTGAAAGTCCTATTAAGCGTCTTGATCTATCTCTATAGATCTTAATGCCCAATATGTAAGCAGCTTCACCGAGGTCTTTCATCGAAAAACTCCTTTCAAATACTCCTTTATGCTTTACAGAATAATTCTGCATTATTTCCGATCAATAATATGTCATTTACATATACTTATCAGAAATGCTGTAGTGCTCCCACTCACTTTCTTGTAAATACAGGCTTCACCGCAAGTCTGTATAAAACTATATGCTTTGATCAACTTATCAAAGCGTATATTCCAACTCCGAGATGCTTGCACCAGTCCATAGATGGATAGCTGGAGCTTGCATATTTTGTTAACACCTTCAGGATCGACAAAACCTTCTAGTTGCATCGTATACAACTCTTCTTTAATAAATCCATTAAGGAATGTAGTTTTGTTTATCCATTTGCCGGATTTCATAAAATGCGGCAATTGCTAACATGATTCGGACAGACTTAAGCATAGATACGAGTGAGAAACTCTCATCGTAGTCAACACCTTGAACTTGTCGAAAACCTTTTGCGACAATTCTAGCTTTGTAGATAGTAACACTACTATCAGTGTCCGTCTTCCTCTTCAAGATCCATTTATTTTCTTTGGCTTGCCGATCATCGGGCAAATCCATCAAAGTCCATACTTTGTTCTCATACATGGATCATATCTCAGATTTCATGGCCTCTAACCATTTTGCGGAATCTAGGCTCATCATCGCTTCCTCATAGTTCGCAAGTTCGTCATGGTCTAGTAACATGACTTCTAGAACAGGATTACCGTACCACTCTGGTGCGGATCTCACTCTAGTTTACTTACGAGATTCGGTAGTAACTTGATCTAAAGTTACATGATCATCATCATTAGCTTCCTCACTAATTGGTGTAGTCACAAGAACAGATTTTTGTGATGAACTACTTTCCAATAAGGGAGAAGGTACAATTACCTTATCAAGTTTTCTACTTTCCTCCCACTCACTTCTTTCGAGAGAAACTCCTTCTCTGGAAAGGATCCATTCTCAGCAACGAATATCTTGCCTTCGGATCTGTGATAGAAGGTGTACCCAACTGTCTTCTTTGGGTATCCTATGAAGACATATTTTTCCGATTTGGGTTTGAGCTTATCAGGATGAAACTTTTTCATGTAAGCATCACAACCCCAAACTTTAAGAAATGACAACTTTGGTTTCTTGCCAAACCATAGTTCAGATTGTGTCGTCTCAACGGACTTAGATGGTGCCCTTTTTAACGTGAATGCAGCTGTCTCTAATGCATGATCCCAAAACGATATTGGTAAATCGGTAAGAAACATCATAGATTGTACTATATCCAATAAAGTACGGTTATGACGTTCGGACACACCATTATGCTGTGGTGTTCCAGGTGGCATGAGTTTGTGAAACTATTCCACATTGTTTTAATTGAAGACCAAACTCGTAACTCAAATATTCTCCTCCACAATCATATCGTAGAAACTTTTATTTTCTTGTTACGATGATTCTCCACTTCACTCTGAAATTCTTTGAACTTTTCAAATGTTTTAGACTTATGTTTCATCAAGTAGATATACCCATATCTGCTCAAATCATCTGTGAAGGTCAGAAAATAATGATACTTGTCGCGAGCTTTAATATTCATCGGACCACATACATCAGTATGTATGATTTCCAACAAATCTGTTGCTTGCTCCATTGTTCCGGAGAACGGTGTCTTAGTCATCTTGCCCATGAGGTACGGTTCGCAAGCATCAAGTGATTCATAATCAAGTGATTCCAAAAATCCATCAGCATGGAGTTTCTTCATGCGCTTTACACCAATATGACCTAAACGGCAGTGCCACAAATAAGTTGCACTATCATTATTAACTTTGCATCTTTTGGCTTCAATATTATGTGTATCACTATGATTGAGATCCAACAAACCATTTCGTTGGTGTGTATAACCATAGAAGGTTTTATTCATGTAAACAGAACAACAATTTATTCTCTTACTTAAATGAATAGCCGTATTGCAATAAACATGATCAAATCATATTTATGCTCAACGCAAATACCAAATAACACTTATTTAGGTTCAACACTAATCCCGAAAGTATAGTGAGTGTGCGATGATGATCATATCAATCTTGGAACCACTTCCAACATACATCGTCACCTTGCCCTTTAACTAGTCTTTGTTCATTCTGCAACTCCCGTTTCGAGTTACTAATTTTAGCAACTGAACTAGTACCAAATACTGAGGGGTTGCTATGAACACTAGTAAAGTACACATCAATAACATGTATATCAAATATACTTACGTTCACTTTGCCATCCTTCTTATCCGCCAATCACTTGGGGTAGTTCCGCTTCCAGTGACCAGTCCCTTTGCAGTAGAAGCACTTAGTCTCAGGCTTAGGATCAGACTTGGGCTTTTTCACTTGAGCAGCAACTTGCTTGCCGTTCTTCTTGAAGTTCCCCTTCTTTCCTTTTGCCCTTTTCTTGAAACTAGTGATCTTGTCAACCATCAACACTTGATGTTTTTCTTTGATTTCTACCTTCGCCGATTTTAGCATTGCGAAGAGCTTGGGAATATTTTCCGTTATCCCTTGCATATTATAGTTCATCACGAAGTTCTACTAACTTGGTGATGGTGACTAGAGAATTCTGTCAATCACTATTTTATTTGGAAGATTAACTCCCACTTGATTCAAGCGATTGTAGTACTCAGACTATCTGAGCACATGCTCACTAGTTGAGCGATTCTCCTCCATCTTTTAGCTATAGAACTTGTTGGAGACTTCATATCTCTCAACTCGGGTATTTGCTTGAAATATTAACTTCAACTCCTGGAACATCTCGTATGGTCCATGACGTTCAAAACGTCTTTGAAGTCCCGATTCTAAGCCGTTAAGCATGGTGCACTAAACTATTAAGTAGTCATCATATTGAGCTAGCAAAACGTTCATAACGTCTGCATCTGCTCCTGCAAAAGGTCCGTCACCTAGCGGTGCATCAAGGACAAAATTCTTCTGTGCAGCAATGAGGATAAACCTCAGATTACGGATCCAATCCGCATCATTGCTACTAACATTTTTCAACACAATTTTTCTCTAGGAACATATCAAAATAAACACAGGGAAGCAACAATGCGAGCTACTGATCTACAACATAGATATGCTAATACTACCAGGACTAAGTTCATGATAAATTAAAGTTCAATTAATCATATTACTTAAGAACTCCCACTTAGATAGACATCCCTCTAATCTTCTAAGTGATCACGTGATCCAAATCAACTAAACCATGTCCGATCATCACGTGAGATGGAGTAGTTTCAATGGTGAACATCACTATGTTGATCATATCTACTATATGATTCACGCTCGGCCTTTCGGTCTCCGTGTTCCGAGGTCATATCTTATATGCATAGCTCGTCAAGTATAACCTGAGTATTCCGCGTGTGCAACTGTTTTGCACCCGTTGTATTTGAACGTAGAGCCTATCACACCCGATCATCACGTGGTGTCTCAGCACGAAGAACTTTCGCAACGGTGCATACTCAGGGAGAACACTTCTTGATAATTAGTGAGAGATCATCTTATAATGCTACCGTCAATCAAAGCAAGATAAGATGCATAAAAGATAAACATCACATGCAATCAATATAAGTGATATGATATGGCCATCATCATCTTGTGCTTGTGATATCCATCTTCGAAGCACCGTCATGATCACCATCGTCACCGGCGCGACACCTTGATCTCCATCGTAGCATCGTTGTCGTCTCGCCAATCTTATGCTTCTACGACTATCGCTACTGCTTAGTGATAAAGTAAAGCATTACAGGGCGATTGCATTGCATACAATAAAGCGACAACCATATGGCTCCTGCCGGTTGCCGATAACTCGGTTACAAAACATGATCATCTCATACAATAAAATATAGCATCATGTCTTGACCATATCACATCACAACATGCCCTGCAAAAACAAGTTAGACGTCCTCTACTTTGTTGTTGCAAGTTTTACGTGGCTGCTACGGGCTTAAGCAAGAACTCATCTTACCTACGCATCAAAACCACAACGATAGTTTGTCAAATAGACTCCGTTTTAACCTTCTCAAGGACCGGGCGTAGCCACACTCGGTTCAACTAAAGTTGGAGAGACAGTCTTCCGCAAGCCATCTATGTGCAAAGCACATCGAGGGAACCGGTCTCGCGTAACCGTACGCGTAAGGTTGGTCCGGATCGTCTCGTCCAACAATACCGCTGAACCAAAGTATGACATGCTGGTAGGCAGTATGACTTGTATCGTCCACAACTTACTTGTGTTCTACTCGTGCAAATAACATCAAACCATAAAAACCTGGCTCGGATGCCACTGTTGGGGAACGTAGTAATTTCAAAAAATTTCCTACGCACACGCAAGATCATGGTGATGCATAGCAACGAGAGGGGAGAGTGTTGTCTACGTACCCTCGTAGACCGAAGCGGAAGCGTTGACACAATGTAGAGGAAGTAGTCGTACGTTCTCCTCGCGATCAACCGATCACAGCACCGTTACTCCGGCACCTCCGAGTTCTTGGCACACGTTCAGCTCGATGACGATCCCCGGGCTCCGATCCAGCAAAGCGTCGGGGAAGAGTTCCGTCAGCACGACGGCGTGGTGACGATCTTGATGTGTTACCGGCGCAGGGCTTCGCCTAAGCACTGCAAGGATATGACCGAGGTGGAATTTGGTGGAAGGGGGCACCGCACACGGCTAAGGAAAGATCTCAATGATCAATTGTGTGTCATGGGGTGCCCCCTGCCCCCGTATATAAAGGATCCAAGGGGGAGGGGCTGGCCGGCCAAGCCTGGCGCGCCAGGAGAGTCCTACTCCCTCTGGGAGTAGGATTCCCCCCCCCAATCCTAGTTGGACTAGGATTCTCCAAGGGGGAGAGAGAGAGAGGGGGCGCCCACCTCTCCTAGTCCTAATAGGACTAGGGGAAGGGGGGAGGCGCGCAGCCCATGAGGGCGGCCCTCTCACCTCTCCTCCAAGGCCCATGTTGGCCCATTATGCCCCCGGGGGGCTCCGGTAACCCTCTCGGTATTCCGGTAAAATCCTGATTTCACCTGGAATGCATCCGATGTCCAAACATAGGCTTCCAATATATCATTCTTTACGTCTCGACCATTTCGAGACTCCTCGTCATGTCCATGATCACATCCGGGACTCCGAACTCCTTTGGTACATCAAAATGCATAAACTCATAATAACTGTCATCGTAACGTTAAGCGTGCGGACCCTACGGTTCGAGAACAATGTAGACATGACCGAGACACGTCTCCGGTCAATAACCAATAGCAGGACCTGGATGCCCATATTGGCTCCTACATATTCTACGAAGATCTTTATCGGTCAGACCGCATAACAACATACGTTGTTCCCTTTGTCATCGGTATGTTACTTGCCCGAGATTCGATCGTCGGTATCCAATACCTAGTTCAATCTCGTTACTGGCAAGTCTCTTTACTCGTTCCGTAATACATCATCTCGCAACTAACTCATTGGTTGCAATGCTTGCAAGGCTTTATGTGATGTGCATTACCGAGAAGGCCCTGAGATACCTCTCCGACAATCGGAGTGACAAATCCTCATCTCGAAATATGCCAACCCAATATGTACCTTCGGAGACACCTGTAGAGCACCTTTATAATCACCCAGTTACGTTGTGACGTTTGGTAGCACACAAAGTGTTCCTACGGTAAACGGGAGTTGCATAATCTCATAGTTAAAGGAACATGTATAAGTCATGGATAAAAGCAATAGCAACATACTAAACGATCGGGTGCTATGCTAATGGAATGGGTCATGTCAATCAGATCATTCAGCTAATGATGTGATCTCGTTAATCAAATAACAATTCTTTGTTCATGGTTAGGAAACATAACCATCTTTGATTAATGAGCTAGTCAAGTAGAGGCATACTAGTGACACTCTGTTTTGTCTATGTATTCACACATGTATTATGTTTCCAGTTAATACAATTCTAGCATGAATAATAAACATTTATCATGATATAAGGAAATAAATAATAACTTTATTATTGCCTCTAGGGCATATTTCCTTCACCGGCTGGGAGCGGGTCCCAGCCGTCAGTGTCTACGCTCGCCGGCTTCCGCACCGGCTGCTGGGGCCCGCCGGCTGGTGGGCCCCGCCGGCTGCCGGCATCTTGGTCGACAGGCAGGCCCTACTCCCTAGGGCTCTGTCGGCGGCCGATTACTGTTGCCTCAATCCTGATGATGAGGGCTTTGTCGAGGTAAGCGTGGCTACAGCACCGCCGCTTGGCGGGCGATCGCTGTAGCCTCACGTCGTCTTGTCTTCTTAATGGGGCGCCTCCTTCGAGGGAAGGAGTGAGCCGGCTCGGGAAAGCCGACCATGTCTTGGGCCGACTGGGGGAGGCCTGGCCGCCTTCGAGTGTCTCTCTGCCCAAAGGGGCCCACCGCCCGTGGGCTGCGCTGACAGCCCGCCGTGGATGGCGCCGTAGTCATCATGGCAACAGTGCCGCGCCGGACGGGTCAGAGCTACCCCGTACGATGCACTGTGCCAGGCGTGCTCCGGGTTTCGGGGGTGGCAGGCTTTACTATAGCCACGCCCCGTCCCATCGCCGTTATGTGGTTGCGGATCTCGGGAGCACGATCTTGACCGCATCATGGGAGCCGGCTTCTTGGAGTCGGCCTTCTCGGAGCCGGCCCTCTCGCAGCTTTCTTCATGATGGTTAAGGCCGGGCCGCCTTCCGACAGTCGGCCTGAGAGGCAGTCGGCAGGGGGAAGGCGGCCCCACGTCTTGGTTTCTTGGGGGCCGAATTGGCTTGTAATTTTTTCTGAAGTGCCAAGGGGAGCTGGCTAGGCTAACCGTGGTCATTTACCCCGACAGTAGTCCCCGAAGCTGGTCGCGCTTCGACGAGAAGCTCGGTCAGCTTCCTATCTTGAGGAGTCGGCAGCTGGGAGCCGGCTCTGCTTATGCGCGCCGCCTTGGATGGGCGTCGTGGTCTCGTCAACGGGAATGTGGGCCAACTCGCGCGCTGACCGCGTGCCTCCCAGCGTGTCACGTGGCAGAAAAGGCCTGCCATGGCGCATGCGCGACGGCACGTCGCCGCAGGCCCGGGCCCGCCATTCCTGGTCTCAGCCCAGACGCGGATCTTCTGCGGCCCAGGGTGGGCGGTTTGCCTTCCCACGGCGGTTTCGCCACGCCGTCAAGGCGCAGTAATTGCGGGACGTGGGGGAGTGGGTGCAGTTATTCCCACGTCCCCCACACCACGCCTCCTCGGCTCCGCCGCGAGGGCCTATAAGTAGGAGGAGGAGAGGGAGCGGCAGAGGCTCGCACGCTCTCCCTCGCTCCACCCTTCCTCGTCTTCTTTCTTCTCTCTCTCCACCGTCGCAGCACCTCTTCGCCGCGCCGTTCCGCCGCCACCGCGTCTTGCTTCTCACCGCGCCGCTCCAATGGCGCTGTCGAGCTCGTGGGACGGCTCCAACGTCCTCGACAAACATGTCGAGTTCCTCCGCCGGACGCGGCGTCTGCCCGGCGAGAACTACGTGCGGGTCTGGCGCGCGCCGGAGGAGGAGATCTCGCCAGCGCCGGAGGAGGGCGAGCGGGTGGTTTTCTGCTCGCACTGCATACACGGCTTCGGCCTCCCGGCGAGCGGATTCCTCCGCTCGTTCCTCGAATTCTACCACCTTCAGCCGCATCACCTCACCCCCAACGCCGTGATGCTGCTGTCGGCCTTCGTCACCCTCTGCGAGGGTTTCCTTGGCGTCCTCCCCACCATAGAGCTCTGGGGAGATTTCTTCCAGAGCAAACTCGGTACCGTCGTCGCGGGCGTGCCCGCCCCATGCGGAGCTTACATCGCCATGAGGCGGACGGGTGAGAACAATCCGTTCCCATCCATCCCGCTGATCCAGTCGGTGAAGCTCTGGCAGAAGTCCTACTTCTACGTGAGGAACGCCGCCCCGCAAGGCGACTTTGTCAATCTGCCGGCTTACGTAGCCGGCCCGCCGGCTTCGAGGCCGGCCTCATGGAGCTACCGGGCCAGGACGCTGTCCCAGGCCGGGAACACCGCCGTCGCCCGCCTCCGGGTGATGGTCCAGTCGGAGGGCCTGGTCGGAGCATACCTGGTGGCCGCCTTCGTGGAGCGCCGGGTACTCCCGCTCCAAGGTCGGCCGCACATGATCTGCCAGATGAGCGACCGCTTTGACCCATGCCGGCTGAGCACCAGGGAGATGCCTCATGCCGAGGTGTCCTACCTGGTGAACTACATCCCCAACTGCAAGCTCGTCGAGGATTGGCGATTCGGCAAGGAGCCGTACTCTTGCGCCAACCCTCCGCCTGTAAGTATTTCTTCTTTCCTTTCTTTTGTGCTGTCGGCTTCGATATGACCGGCTCTGATCCGCCGGCTTGCTTTCTGCAGAATCCTCTACTTCCGCCGGCAGCGGGGGCCGCGGGGGCAAAGCGCCCGTTCCACCCTGACCGCACGGTAGATGACGTCGATGATCCGGACCTTGGAGCGGCCGCCATGGAAGACGCCGCCGCGGGGGAAGGCGTCGAGGCAGGCGGCGCCGAGCTTGGAGCCGGCCTCCAAGACTGGACGGACGACGATGAGGTCGAAACCGTCCCGCATCGCCAGCCGGCGCCGGATCCTCAAGGCGCGGGCTCTTCTGCCGCGCCGGCCGCCCGTGGCGCCGCACCGAAGCGCCGGGCCGTGTCGACCTACTTCGGCAGCCGGCCGAAGAAGCCCAGGGGCACCACCGCGGCAACCAAGCGGGATGAGGCGGCCGCGAAGGCGGCCCGCTTCCAGAAGGTCGTGAAGCGGCCGCAGGCGGTTTTGGCGTAAGTGTTAATCGCCTTGTATTCTTGTGGTGCTCTTTGATTGGAGTTCTTCTAAATTATTTCTTGGTTGACCGGCCAGGGCGCCACTTTCCTTTGAACAGGGCCCTGCCGGCTCCGTGATTGGCTCAGCCGGAGGGTCTTCGAGCTCCCGCCGCGTGGACCCCCGCGCCGACCTCATGGAGGCTTCGGCGCGGAACACGCGGGAGGCGCAGGAGGAGCGGGAAGTGTCGGAGCGGAGGTCCGCCCAGGCGGCGAAGGAGCAGGCCGACGCGGCGGCCAAGGCCCAGGCGGAGGCGACGGTCGCGGAGAAGGAGGCAGAGGTCTCGCGCAATCGGCCTCCACAGCTCGTCATCCCCCTACGGAGTGTGGCTCCCAACGCCCCCGTGCCTCCATCTGAGGAAGCCGACCGCGGCCAAGCGGCGGCGGAGCGGAGGGAGGATGATGTGGTCGTCTTGGAGGAGGTGCCGCGGACGGCGCCGACTGGAGCGGGCCAGGGCGGCCAGCCGGCTGCGGCGCCTGTGCAGCCGGCCGGGAGTGAGCCAGGAGCAGGAGCCGGCCTGCTGGTGCAGCCGTCATCACGCCGGCGCGTGGGGGAAGCTACCTTCATGCCGGAGCCAAACAGAGCTGCGACCGCCAGCCAGACGGCGGAGGCCTTGGAGGCGGCCAGCTCCAGCACGTCCGAGTGGGCGCCCAACGATGAGATGGGCGAACTGAACGCGTCGGCCCAGGAGGTCCGGAACCGGCTTCAGGCTCATGCCACCGCGCTGCAGCGATATACTCGCGATTTCCTTGCGACGCGGGCCGTCGTTCGGGTGAGTCTTCTGGCCTTGGCTGCTTTGCCTTTTTGATTTCTTCTGTGGGGGCGCGTCAGCGCACTCACTGGGTGTAGTCCCCGAGTTCTGAGTCGGCTGCTGAGCAGGCGGCTCGGAACTTACTAGGTCCTGATAGTTATCCTATTCTTGCATCCTGTCTGATCTTCCAGGAGTACCATAACCGGAGTGCTGCCGCCTTCGACTCCCAGGCTCGGGAGCTGTGCCAGAAGAGCGAGGATCTGACCAACAGCCGGAGTACGTGCTTGGTTTTGTTCATATCCTATGGGGGCGCGTCAGCGCACCCACTGGGTGTAGTCCCCGAGATCCGGGCCGACTGCTGAGCAGTCGGGTCGGATCTTCCCCGACGACTTCTTCCTTACTGTTTCTTCCTTTGTCTTCATGCTTGCAGGGGTCAACGCCGACTTGAGGGAGCAGCTCGGCGGGGCCCAGACCGCCCTTCGCGCCAAGGAGGCCGAGCTCAATGCCTTAGTCCAGGAGCGCGACCGCCTGGCCAAGAAGTTGGCCGACCAGGAGGAGAGCCACAAGACGGCCCTGAAGGAGGCGCGAGATAGCGAGGCCGCCCTCAAAGCTGAGTTTGAGACCGAAGCGGCGGGCTGGGCTGAGGCAAAGCAAGCGCTGAGCGAGGGTTACAGCCGGATCGAGGATCTGATCGACAATAAGCTGCCTCCCTTACTCTTTGCTCGCCCCTTGCCCTCTGATTTGTCTTTTGATTTGCGCTGCTTTTGTTCTCTGCGCAGACTACTTCCCCCGCCACTCCGTCGCGGCCACCCAGGCCATCGAGGCTACCGCGAGGCACGCCGGCAGGCGGGAGTTGAGATCGCGCCGGACGCGAGCCGTACACTTGAGGAGCAGCTCTTGGCGATCCATGCCCGGCTGCAGCCGGCACACCGCATGCTCCGCCGCCTCCAGCGCGCCGGAGCGCAGGTACTGGCCGCCCTCTGGCTAGGCGAGGCGATTCCCCGCACCCTGAGCCGGATTGCCGACTAGCTGGAGGTGGCAGTCGGCCGCTTTGAGGCCTGGAAGGCCTTCGCTGCTCGATCCGGCGCCAGGCGGGCGCTGGAGTTCGTCCTGGCCTGGTACCCCGGGCTGAATTTGGAGCAGCTGAGGACTTGGCGGGAGGAGGCTGATGAAGAGCTGGTGGGGGTGCGGCCGGCTATCATCCAGCTTGCTTCGGTTCTTGCCGACTTCACCGACACTAGCGTCTTCGCTCCTGAGGTGGACAACAATGGCGTCGCCCAGCCGGAGGAGTGGTTCGGGCTGAACCCGGCGGAGGGTGAAGACTCGGCGGAGGAGATCGCCTCCAGCGATGAAGGTGAAGACGAAGAAGGGGAGGAGGGCGAAGACGTCAAGCCGACCGGTGAAGCAACCAGCCCGCCTCAGCATGACCGTGCCTCCAGCAACGAGGCGCGTGCTAGCGCGCCCTCTGCGGGAGGCGGTGATCATGCCGAGGTTCACCAGCCGGCCACTCCTCCAGCCGGCGCTACTGTCCCCACCGACCTTCCCGACTCGCCAGTCGTTCCCTTGGCTTGATCTGCCGTCTTTGCTTTTCCTGCTTGTTACTCTTTGAACAATTTTATTAAGCTTGCGGAGTTCCACCCACTGGGGGTGTATTCAAACTATGTTGAATGTTGGCCTTTTCAAGGCCTTTTGTGTAAATATAATCATGCATGTGTTTGGCTTCCATTCTCATATGCTTTTTATCCTTGGGCTGTTTCCTTTGCCGCCTTCCTCTGATTGTTTCCTTCCCAGCCGGCAGTTGCTCTGCAGTCTATGGCTAAGGAAGGACTCAGCTATCTTTTTTGGGGAAGGCAAGTACTCGAGCTTTCTTAGATTGTAGCGAAGTGAATGGAAACCGGCCGGCCGACTACTCTTGTAGTCGGTCGACTGTGGGAAAAAACCGGCTTTTGTTATATTAGTCCATTGGTCCCTAGCCGTTTTTCGTGTGGGCGTCCTTTCCTGCCTTTGGCTCTTGCCAGCCGGACAACCGATTCTTCGAACTGCGACTTTTGGCAAGAGAGGGCTTTGGAGCCGGCACACTACTTGTCTGACCGCCGGTAGGACTTGTAATATAACTTAAGGCGGCCAGTCCCCGGGCCGACTAGTCGAACCCGGTGCCGGACGAGAGAAGTAAATGTAATGACATAATCATAAGCATGATACTCTTCATTCATAGATGAAAGATGGCAGTCCCCGAGTTCTCCTCGGGGGGCCTATTGTCTCGTACTTAGTACAAAAGTTAGCGTGATACATACTGCATTTCAACTGTAAAATCTTCGGAGGAGGTTGGTGTTCCATGGTCGTTCCGACTCCTTGCAGGAGTCGTCTCTCTTTCGTGCCTTCGGCTTCTGTGCGTCGATCAGGTAGTAGGAGTCATTTCCTAGCGCTCTGCTGATGACGAAGGGGCCTTCCCAAGCGGTCGAGAGCTTGTGCTGGCCGGCTGTTCACTGGATCAGCTGGAGCACAAGGTCGCCCTCTTGGAAGGATCTTGGCTTGACCTTCCGGCTGTGGTAGCGACGCACACCCTGCTGGTAGATGGCAGATCGGCTGAGGGCTAACAGCCGGCTTTGTTCCAGCAGGTCGACGCCGTCTTCTCGTGCTTCCTTGGCCTCCGCCTCCGTGTACATGGTCACCCAAGGCGAGTCGAACTCGATGTCGGTTGGGATGACCGCCTCGGCACCATATACGAGGAAGAAAGAAGTGAAGCCGGTTGACCTGTTTGGGGTAGTGCGCAGACTCCAGAGGACGGCCGGCAGCTCATCGAGCCAGCAGCCGGCCGAACGCTCTAGTGGCACGACCAGTCGGGGCTTGATGCAGGAAAGGATGAGGCCGTTGGCTCGTTTGACTTGGCCGTTTGACTGCGGGTGGGCAACGGACGCTAAGTCCAGTCGGATGCCCTGCGTCGCGCAGAAACGTGCCAATGCTCCCTTGGCAAAATTTGTGTCGTTGTCGGTGATAATGCTGTGCGGCACGCCGTACCGAGTTGTTATATCTGTGATGAATGTCACGGCAGTCGGCCCATTCAGCTTCTTGATCGGCTTTGCTTCGATCCACTTGGTGAACTTGTCCACGGCGACAAGCAGATGTTTCATGCCGCCGCGCGCCGTCTTGAATGGGCCCACCATGTCCAGACCCCAAACGGCAAAGGGCCAAGTGAGGGGAATGGTCTTGAGTGCCGAAGCCGGTAGGTGTTGCTTGGAGCTGAAGACTTGGCAACCTTTGCAATGCTTGACTAGTTCCTTGGCATCGTCCAAAGCAGTCGGCCAAAAGAATCCATGGCGGAAATGTGGGGACCCCGACTCATAAGTCGTGATCGCCGAATGCACGTGTACAGTGATCCCAGAGATCAATGCTCACTGAACACACAGAAGCTGAATAACAAGAGTCTTACATCCATACATACTGTATTACACAAGTAGGACCATTATGGTCAAGTCTTGAGAATAACATTGCAGCGGAAAACTTCGTCGATACCGTGGACCCATGCCATCTGCCTTAACCCTACAGGCATTTTGACTGGGAAGCGTCCTAGCTCGCATGCTCGTCACCACAATATTGTTCTGCATATCATGTTCTTTCATGCCTGGCCAATAAAATAACCAGTGGCAAGCCAATGAGTA
The DNA here is from genome assembly GCA_032464435.1 of Aegilops umbellulata. Lineage (NCBI taxonomy): Eukaryota > Viridiplantae > Streptophyta > Magnoliopsida > Poales > Poaceae > Aegilops > Aegilops umbellulata. The sequence goes on from CP136060.1 coordinate 218,673,837, forward strand.
CTTTGAATGTACTCGCAAGCAACCCATGTTTTGGTTCAAGGTACAACAATGCATGATATAGGTAAATTTTTGCGGAAAGCTAGTTTTGAGTGCAATGACATGTTCAACAACTTGTAAGACATGCATCACGAGAATTCAAGTAACCATGAGGACAGGCTACAGATGTCAACATAAATAGAGTGGGCACCAACCCAACTCAATCATGTCAAGTCCTTTGACTTGACCCAAGTAGTTCTTCCCACACACACTGGTTTGTTAACAAGTGGACGTAGCCCAAGAGCGGTTACCCAACTGTCCTTGACCGTGGACACGGCTATTCGAATAGTTTTACACTCTGCAGAGGTTGCACACTTTACCCACACGATCCGGGGAACTTCCGTGTCATCCACGACCCGCGGTACCTCAAGTACCCGGGGAAAGCACCCGATCACTATCTTTCCCTAGACGACACTAACAAGGAGTCCACTCGTTGTTCTGTATCCTCACAATGTACATCATACGAGACTCGCTCGAGATAGTAACATCCGAGAGGGGACACAACGGTGTATCCGGTGCCCTGTAAAGACAGTCATTATCGCCCTACCTGGCACGACCCCGTCCCGAGAGAGAGCACCAACTCTCCCCCGTCACTAGTAATGCAGGCTCCAAGCTAGTATCATCCTAGGTAATCAATAATGCCCTTTCCCATATAAGGGTAGAGTGGTTGCGCATCTAAGGTTGGAATAACGGTCGCAACTTAAACCAATCCGTTTTGAAAAACAACACCCACACTTGCCTCGGTACACCACTTCGTCATCAAGTGGTTACCCAACTCATCATCTCCCTCGGGCATAAGTGGCACCCGATGGGGTTTTCGAAAAAGTCCTTTGAAAATACTCTGCCTCCATCACTATGCATATTCCCGTGCCTTTTGCGTAGCACTACTTTTGCATTCTATCTACTCCCACCGGCATAACCCTCATAAGGAGGTAGGGTCATGCATAATGTAGGTTTCAACGAGGAAGTAACGGAGGCAACCCACCAAAGTGGCTACCACCTCATCATGATTCCGTTGCAACAACAATAAAGTGCTATATGACATGCATAAAAAGGGTTTCATAGACATGGTCAAAGGGCTGCTTGCCTGGTTCATCAGAGTCTTGAAATCTTCTGGTCCCTTCTTCAAGTACTCCGTCTACTTCGTCAACTAACGTCGGAAACAAACACAATAAGCAACACAACAAGGCAAAAGTAAAAGTGCTCTAAAAATGTGAGTTGGACTTTTCTAGGATACCTCTGATCATATGAGGAATGACTAAGGTGATTTCATTGGAAGTGGATCAATGGATACTTCTAAACATTTCAATATGATGGAATCAATGGATTTGATGGATCCACAAGTTGTCCAGAGAATGCCATTTTATAAAAATGAGTAAAAGTACCCATTAATTCAGGCATGATTTTAGAAACATACAGAAATTGGTTTCACTGGATTTGAAGTTGAAATGAATATAATATGGATTTTTGAAGTGGACTTATGTGGATAAATGACCTTTTTAAAAGGTTCAGTGAAAATCAAGGACAACAAAAATGTTCACTGTGGCCTATTAAATAGCACTTGATTTATGGAGTCTGTGGAAATTTGAATCATCAAGTTTGGAGTTTATTTGACTTATTTGTGGATTTTACAAATTTACAGAAAAGAAAAAGGAAAAGGAAAGTGTTTTACCCTTATCCAGCGCACTAGTGAGAGATAGCTGTGGGCCGGCCCAGCGGCTCAGCTGCGCTGGCGACAGGGGGGGTGACATCGAAGACAGCTTCGCGGGAGTGCGCCTTCGCGCAGGGGAGGCGGATCCGGCCGAAGCCGTTTCCACTTAAACGGTGGGGCCTGCCCGCTGGGTCGCTGACGCGCGGGGCCCAACAGCAGTCCGTCTTCAACCTCCCGCCCGCGCTCCGACCACGGGGAGGACCGGCTCCCGGCGGCGATTGCCGGGGCTACAGAGCATCTCCGGCGACGCTGTGCCCACCGCCGTGCTCAGGGGACCCGGCCGCGTCCAACGGTGGGTGGCACGGTCGCCTAGGAGCATCGGGTCGAGCAGGGTGCTGGCCGCAGCGGACGAGGCCGGCGGTGAGATTCGGGCAAGGCGAGGCGGGCATGGGGAGGAAGGAAAGATGTGCGGGTGAGGCTCCTTGGGGCCATGGGGGTCCTATGGCGTGGTTCAAGGGGAAGGAGAGGTTCGGGACGACGCGAATTTTGGGGATGGACGGTGGCTCGGCTCCGGCCATGGGAAGCGGCGGAGCGGCTCTGGAGAGGAGGAGAGGGGTCTGGGCGACGTACAGGAGGGAGAGAGGGCGAAGGGGCTCTAGAGAGAGGCCTCGGGCGGCTTTATACGGCGAGGCGATGGTGCACCATGGACGCAGCTCACGGCCGCGGCCGGGGCATCCCCAGAGGCCAAACAGGCGCTCTGGTGCGTGCCTGGGGTGCTCATGGGCGTGGTCCATGGTTCTCTTAGGGGAGAGGAGAAGGAGAGCGAGCTCGAGGAGGTCCCACACGAGTGCGGCGACTGGCGGACGCGAGCGGCGCTCGGGCACGCGTGTCAGAGGTCGCCGGAGAGAGAAGGAGGAGGGGGCCAACCGTCTTGCGTGTCCCGGACGCCGAGGCGGCCTCAGGGGACACAAGGGGGAGGCCCTAGGTGGTCAGAAGCCTTGGGCAGGACGCGGCTACAGTGCCCTGGTGCACTGTAGCGCGCTCCAGAGCACGCATATGGCTGGCATTGGCATGTTTTTGGCGCCCAGGGCGTGGCCACTAGTGTCTAGGGGGTCAGGGGAGGAGTAAACAAATGGGTGGTGGCCTTGGGTGCCCTGGTGAGCCAGTAGGAGAGGAGAGAGGTAGAAGAAGAGGGAGAGAGGGGCTGTCCAGGGAGGTAAATGGGGGTATTTTACCCCTCAATCATTGAGAAATGGCCAGGAGAGAGTTACTGGAGGTAGGAGAGGACTAGGAGGAGCTGTGGTAAAAAGTTGAGCTCAAGGAGATTAGTGGAAGTGGTCAAAATGATGATTTTGGAAAAATGGCAAAAGGTGTTTGATGCTTGTTTGGGTAAGCAAGTGAACTCCATTTGGAATGAGACTCCACAGGGTGAAATGTAACATATAATTAGGGTGTTCCACCAAATTTGAGATCATTTGGTCAAAGTTGCCAATGCAACTTTTGTAAACCCTAGAAATTAGCAGAAATGAACTTGTGTAGATCTAGTTGAGAAAATCACTTCTCCTTGATGCACCACTTGGTGTAGTGGCCTCATTTGGTCATGTGAACATGCTCACAAAAGTTGGGGTCAAGGAGAAAAAGTTGGCAGTACAAACTTGTTCAAATTTGATTCTGGTCAGAGAGGGTTTTGGGGCACTTTGATCAAGATAAAATTATCTCCAACTTGTGCCATTTGGTCTAGATGCATTATTAAACCATTTGAGAGTGTGAACCAAGTTTGAGAGCATTTGGACATGTTTGACAGTGCAAAGCTGTTCAAACTTGAAAAAGGACACTAATGGTTTTGAGAGGGTTTGATGGGGCTATACTATTCTCCATGACATGGTACTTGGCAAGATCATCCAAAATGTCATATGTGACATGTTAGAATTTTCTTGGATTTTTATGAAAATATTTCTTGTAGAAATATTTCAAATCCTTGAAATGAGCAGAAATGGTTTTGGGGGGGTTTTGTCCAATATTTTGATCATGACCATGTGTTGAAACTCATATATATGGAAAATATATGTCCATTGAGTCTCCCTAATTTTTCTCAAATATTTTTAAAGCTTTAAAATAATTTTAACCTATTAATGACCATTTCTGGCCTTAAAAAATCCTTTAAATAAAATAGGAAAATAACTTTTAAAATTAATTTTTTGTGACTTCTGGGTAACCTATATCTAATAGGAGTCAAAAATATTTTTGGAAAGATTTTTACTGCCCTTAGTTAAGTACTTGCAGTGCAATCCTCAATTCAGGGGTTTTTGGAAAACTAATTTTTGAAAATACTTTTTGGCCAAATTATTTTTGTAAGAAAATACTATATTGCACTATACACATGGCATGATCATTGGGAAAAGGTTTTGGATCAAGGAGAAGGAGTATAAGAGTTGGAGGATTTATTTGATTTTTAGAGCACTTGCAAACAATAGTCAAACATCAAATCAAGCAAAATCCAAAACACTCAAAAGTTTTTGTCAAACCACATTTTATCATGTTTCATTAGCTTAAGTGTTGTGGCATGAAAATCAGGGTGTGACAGACCTACCCCCCTTACAAGAATCTCGTCCCCGAGATTCCCAGACTAAGCGCGGAAAAGAATACGGAAACTTGGATCTGGGGTAGTCTTCACGTCCTCATACTGCTTCGGCTTCCGTTTGGTGCTCCATTGAACCTTGAAGTACTCGATGGCGTGGCTTTGTGTTTGTCGTCCTGCTTGATCCAGATTGCAATTGGGGTCTGTCGTGTATGTCATATTGGGCTGGAGGTCGATGGCTTGGTGATCGATGTCCTTGTTGAGACCGGGCTAGTTAGGAATTTGGAAACACTTTCGGGGGTGTGCCGTGTGGAAAACGCTGTGCATAGTGGGTAACTCAGGCGGTAATCCTAACTGGTAGCCATCTATTCTTCGTCTTGCAGCGATCTCAGGGGGGGGTTGTCGAATCTTGGAGTGATCTCGAAGAGGGCCGATGAATCTTGGCGTGGGTTTCCTTGTCATGAAAATGCTTGGTTCCCTTGAGAGAAGTGCCTTGCAGATATGCCTGGTCTTTGATGCGGAGGTTTACTTCTTGACGATGGTGGTTGGTGTAGTTCTTCCTCCTTGACATGGCGGTCTTCAGATGTTCGCTAACGAGCTGAATGGTTCTTCTTCCGTCTTCGGGTAGGCAAGTATGTCATCAAGGAAAGATGGCAACTAACTTGTTCGAGTACTCCGTGAAGACTCGCCCACGGGGTACATAGGGTATAGGTTGGGGTATCGGTGGTGGTCAAGGTTGAGTGTTGGTCAGGGTCTACTTGACCCAGAGCCAAAGCCCATGGTTGTGATTCTGACCATGTTGTGGCTTGGTGGGGCTTGAGGGTTTCAAGGATTCTGGTGTGTGAGCAAACGTTTGTCACCTTATCCTTAAGCACGGTTCCTGAGATGCCAATTGTTCTATCTAGTCTTCCAAACAATCACATCATGTCACCGAAAGAATCATCCCGTAGGTCAACTCCAAACATCACTCATGTTATTCATATCCTCATGACTCTCGAGAGGAGGTCTAACAAAATCATATATGTCTACAATCCCCAAACTCATATGTATGGCTACCCCTAAAAATCCATGGGTAGAGCATATAAGCTGCTAAGCTTGAATTTAATCACCACAATCCAAGTGCTTAGTTTATTGATCCAAGGTCCATAATAAAGCATCTCTATCCTAAGGAAACACGTCGTAAGCCACTCCAAGATCTTGTTTCCTTCCTATGAATCAACCAACAGCCCATTAGCTTCCATCAATCACTACATAATCCATTTAATTCTACGAATCCAATGTTTATGATGTTCCACATGATCTCCTAAAGTCCATATAATCCCCAAATGCTTGAAAGGGCTGTCTCTACTATAGTAAGTCCATCAATTTCCATTATCATGATCAGGTAAACTCCAAGATCAAGCTCATACATATCCCTAGATAAACTCCAACAATTAATCCAATCTCCTAGTTTATTGTTGTAACGCCCCGGATCTGATGCGCCAGGTGTCCGCCAGTTATTCGCCGTCGTTGCCATGTCATGTGCTTGCGTGTCGCTCTTTGCCATGTCATCATCTACATTTCATATCATGTCATCATGTGCATCGCATTCGCATACGTGTTCGTCTCATGCATCCGAGCATTTTCCCCGTTGTCCGTTTCGCAATCCGGCGCTCCTATGTCCCCCGGCGTCCCCTTTTACCTTTTTTCCGTGAGCGGGTATTAAACTTTCTCGGAATGGACCGAGGCTTGACATGTGGCCTTGGTATAGCACCGGTAGACCGCCTGTCAAGTTTCGGGTCAATCGGAGGTCGTTTGATACTCCAACGGTTAACCGGGTATCCGCAAAGGCCTCTTTCGGTGCAGCCCAACACCCCTTCAAAGTGGCCCAAAACCCACCTAAGTCATCTCCATGTTATCGGGCGTTCGATCACGATCGCGTGGCCGAAAACCGCACTCCATTTGGAGCTTCCTAGCCCCCTCTACCTATAAATATGTGACCCCTCCCGAAATTCTCGCAGTCCAAACCCTAGCCTTTTCCCTCCGCGCCACCGGACAGATCTCCCCACCGCGCCGGACATGTCCGCCGCCCCGCAGCCACCTCACTCCGACCAATCGGAGGAGGCCACGTCATCGCCGCCGCCTCCTCGTCCAATAGCAAGCCGCCGCGTGGCACCCGCGCCTCTTCTCTCTCCTCCGCGCCCGCGCGGGCCCGGGAAGCCCGGATCCGGCCCCCTTGGCCCATCCAGCCGCGCCGCCGCCCCGCGGCCTGGGCGCCGCCCGCGCGCCCCGCGCGTCCCGTAGCCGCCGCCTTCGCCGCCCTCCGCCGCCACGCCGCGCCGCTCTCTCGCCGGCGTCGCCTTCCGCCGCCGCCTGCCTCGTTCGCCCCCGGCGCCGCTTGCCGCCCCCGATGCCGCTCCGCCGCCCGCCGGCGTCACGCGCCTCGCCGCCAAGGTCCGGTCACCGCGAGCCGCCGGCCCTCCGGTCGTCTTCAACCTCGCCGGCGCCGCCCCGCTCCGCCTCCCTCCGTCTCCTCGCGGTTCCCCGCGCCGCCGCCGGCCGGATCCGCGGGATCCCGACCACCGGCGCCGCCCCGGCCGCCCCGGGTCTCTCCTCCGACGAGATCCGCCGTACTCCAGCGATCCTCGAAATCCGTGCCCGCAGGTTGACTTTCTCCTCCCCCCGATTTTCTTCTAAGTCCCCAACATTCTATCATTATCATGCCCTGTTCATCTTGCCATAACTCTCTGCATGTAGCTCCGTTTTGGGCGTATAATATGTCAAATTGTTTGTCTCGAAGAGTACATCATTTCATTCCAGTGCGTAATTTTCCATTTGAGCTCATCTTGACGCCCGAAATGCTGTTAGAAGAGGGCTAGTTGATGTTAGTGGCTGGATCTTATCTGAACATGCACTTTTGTCATTTTTGCCATGATTGATGTGTACCTCCTATGAAGTTGGGTCCTACATGAGTTTTGTAATATGCCATGTTAACTTTCTAGAGAATTTTGCCATGTATTTTTGTGATCTATGTGGTGACTAGCACAAGCATGCAAACTAGGTATCTTGATGTTGCTGATTTCAGAGACTTGGTGATTTCACTAAGTCCCTGACTGCTGTTATTTTCATGCCATGTATTCATGTTGTTTCTGAGAGATCCATGCATATTTTGAGCATGATCAGTAAGGGTGTTTTGGACTTGAGTATTTTCTATATCCATCCATGCCTTTTTTTGCAGTTATGGTGTGCCATAGCTTGAGTCTATCGAGCTCTACTTTTGCTTCAAAAATGTTGCTGGCAGATTGTTTACATGTTATTCGATTTTGCCAAGCTTGGTGTAGTTGATCCTTGCATGCTATGATGTTATTATTGCCATGTATAGTTACTATGCCATGTCTTCTTGATGTATGTATGCTTAGTTTATCATGTAATGCTCTGTAGTGAGTGCATCGAGCTCGTAAACATGCCTACTTGTTATCTGTTTTTAACATGTCCAGTTTTCTGCTAAGTCTGAAACCTGTAACGAAACTTGCTTAATTGACATGGGTGTAATCATATTCTCTGTTCCTTTTTGGCTTATGGTCAGTAAGGGACTTTTGTAAAGTGATTTGAGTAGATTCATGCCGTGCCTTACTTTGCTATGTTCTGATCTGGTAGCATGTTGTTTCATTGCTCTAAACATGTCATCCTGATGTTAATTTCTGCCATGCTGTTATTTTCACCAAGTCTGTGAACCTGTCATCTTTTGCTCTTTTGCCATGCTTGTTTGAACCTGTTGTGGTGTGATTTGGCCGTAGCTCAGTGTTCATCTTTTGTCAAGCATCCTGAGTAGATCTCTGTCATATGCTTTGTTGATATGTTTGGGTGCAGTAGCTTAATTTCTTGTTGCTTGCTAAGTAGCATCATGCTGTTAATGGCAGATTCTAGTCATTCTTGTTTTGCTTGTCATTTGCAAACCGTGCATCCGATTCCGGTGATCTTTATATCAATTTCAACCGAAATCACCTCACCTTTCCAGTGGCATACTTGGTTTACCAAGTTTATGCCTTGTTCATTCTTTTCCCTTCCCGCGCATGCATATGCATTGCATACCACATCTCACATATCATGCCATGTTTATGTGTTGGTTGTTTACTATGTTGTTTGTTTCTTTCCGGGTTGCTTCTCGCGTTAGCTTCGGTTTCGTTCCGGAGTTATGAGGATTCGTTCGTCTTCGTCCGTTTGTCTTCTTCATGGACTCGTTCTTCTTCCTTGCGGGATCTCAGGCAAGATGACCATACCCTCGAAATCACTTCTATTTTGGCTTGCTAGATTGCTCGCTCTTTTGCTATGCCTATACTGCGATACCTACCACTTGCTTATCATGCCTCCCATATTGTTAAACCAAGCCTCTAACCCACCTTGTCCTAGCAAACCATTGTTTGGCTATGTTACCGCTTTGCTCAGCCCCTCTTATAGCGTTGTTAGTTGCAGGTGAAGATGAAGTTTGTTCCTTGTTGGAACATGGAGATGTTGTTCCTTGTTGGAACATGTTTACTTGTTGGGATATCACAATATATCTTATTTAATTAATGCATCTATATACTTGGTAAAGGGTGGAAGGCTCGGCCTTATGCCTGGTGTTTTGTTCCACTCTTGCCGCCCTAGTTTCCGTCATATCGGTGTTATGTTCCCGGATTTTGCGTCCCTAACGCGGTCGGGTGATTTATGGGCCCCCCTTGACAATTCGCTTTGAATAAGACTTTTCCAGCGAGGCCCAACCTTGGTTTTACCATTTGCCTCACCACCACCTACTTTCCCTTGGGAGTAATTAACCCAAGGGTCATCTTTATTTAGCCCCCCGGGCCAATGCTTGTCTAAGTGTTGGTCCAAACCAGAGCCACTTGCGGTGCCACCCCTAGGCAACTTGGGGTATCGTCGGTTGCCGTACGTAGTGTTCATCCGGTGTTGCCCTGAGAACGAGATATGTGCAGCTCCTATCAGGATGTCGGCGCATCGGGCGGCTTTGCTGGACTTGTTTTATTGCTGTCGAAATGTCTTATAGCCGGGATTCCGAGACTGATCGGATCTTCCCGGGGAGAAGGAATATCCTTCGTTGATCGCGAGAGCTTATCATGGGCTAAGTTGGGACACCCCTGCAGGGTTTTGAACTATCGAAAGCCGTGCCCGCGGTTATGTGGCAGATGGGAAATTGTTAATGTCCGGTTGTAGAAAACCCGAAGTTGATCTTAATTAAAATACACCAACCGCGTGTGTAACCGTGATGGTCTCTTCTCGGCGGGGTCCGGGAAGTGAACACGGTTGTTGGAGTTATGCTTGACGTAAGTAGTTCAGGATCACTTATTGATCATAGTTGTTCGACCGTGCTTTGCCGTCTCTTCTCGCTCTCATTGCGTATGTTAGCCACCATATATGCTAGTCGCTTGCTGCAGCTCCACCTCATACCTTTTACCCTACCTATAAGCTTAAATAGTCTTGATCTCGCGGGTGTGAGATTGCTGAGTCCTCGTGACTCACTAGATACTTCCAAACCAGTTTGCAGGTGCCGATGAAACCGTGCAGGTGACGCACCCGAGCTCAAGGAGGAGCTCGATGAAGATCTTGTCCTTTATGTTGTTTCGTTCAAGTCGATCAGTAGTGGAGCCCAGTTGGGGTCGATCGTGGACCTTTTGTCGCTTTTGGGGTTTCTTCTTTTATTTTGGCTCCGTAGTCGGGCCCTGATTGTAACTATATGATGTAATGTTTTATTCATGTAATTGTGTGAAGTGGCGATTGTAAGCCAACTATGTATCTTTTCCCCTTATGTATTACATGGGTTGTGTGAAGATTACCTCACTTGCGACATTGGTTTCAATGCGGTTATGCCTCTAAGTCGTGCTTCGACACGTGGGAGATATAGCCGCATCGAGGGCGTTACAATTGTCCTCCAAGAAACATGGTATCATAATCGAGATCATCAGTCTAAATCCAATTTACTCCGAACCATGTAGACTTACTCAACATCTATACTCAACTAGGATCACCTACTTAAATCCAAATCTCTTGTCCAACGAGAATTCCTACATGTTTCCACCAAGTCATTATTATAATGTCAACTATCTCCTATCAATATCCCCTGGCTAAGTCAAATCCTCATACGTCCAAGAATTCAGCTTGCGGTCTTAATTGTCCCACTAAATCCAATTTATCCAGGGTAAAGCTATGATACTCTATAATCATGATCAACCAGGTTCATCTACCAACATGAAAGCCTCATAATCCACCAAATAGCCTCAGATGATTCCTCAGAGTCATTGATATAAACTCATCAAGTCATTTGCCCTCTATTCCTATATCCTCAAATTGGTCTTCCCTATGGCATCGTCGGTTCTGGCGCTATATTAGGATGACAATGTGCTTGTTCACTATGTCCACTAGTTCCATAATGAACCCAGTGTTGTGTGAGGTTTACAGAGTCTTAACTGGTTCTCTTGCGGTTCTGTGGGTTAAGCACATGGTTAAGGACTCGAGCTGGGGTATCTCATGAAGTCTTGAGGGGTCTAGGAATGGGTTTCTAGTCTGGAGGGTCAAACATAACTCTACGGGGTTTCACTTGGTCGAGGAGGCTGCCGACGTGGAATTCTTGGTGCATCTCGTCTTGCTAGCCTTCAGTTGATGAGAGAGATGAGGGAGAAGTAGCATAGAGGAGGGGAATGCCTAAAGGGGGTTCCATAGTGCAGGTGCAAACAAACAAGTGCCAAAAAGGGGTCAAACAAAAGAAAACAAGGAAAGGTGATATAGTCGCGTACTTGTTGCCTAGGGCAAAAGGGCGACTAACAACAAAACACAACCAAATAAAAGCAAGAAACACACAATCATGGTTCTATTCGAACCATCATACGGACTCGACAGCGCATAGGGGGTACACGACCTATCCTACCCTAGGGTTCTCGGACTCAGTAATCGTGTCTTGAGCCTCGTGCAGTCTTCTGAGTTTTCCTCAGGTGTTGCTACGTCTCTTGTAGTTGTTCGATGAAACGATCCAGGTTGAGCCTGAAGATTCTTCAACAACTTCTTGCTTGTTGAAGTGATGGGGTGAAGGTGGCTCCTTGTAGCTGGCATTGACTCGGTCTTCTGTTGTCTTCTTAATCACGACGATCCCGTTTTGTCTTCTAAGGCGTCGGCGGTTCCAGGTGGCCAACCTTTATGCAATGACATTAACAAGGCATAATAGAGGTCCAATCCATCGAACACATTGTTGACAATATCGTCACCGAGAGCGGGGGATGAAGAGAACCGTTTTCCTGCTCACTATAGTGAGGCGGACCAAATGGCGAGGTTCTCATCCACCGGTGGTTGTTGATACAACAACGATAAGGACATGATTGCTTTATTAGAGATGTCTATCATTGTCTTGCATATCCTATGCCCTGATCGTCATAGGATAAGGTTGTATCATCTTGGGGCAGTGTCAAGGGTGTCACCATCTCCTGGGCCTTCAGGTCCTCATCCCTCGAGGATGTATCTTCTGTTGGTATCGTCTTGTTGTGATGTCGCCAATCTTGTGTTCAGGAGATGTGGGTGAATGTCTGGCAAGGCATCTTCCTTCTAGATTATCCACGAGGATTACAAGGAATCCAGTGGTCAGGGCATAAGGGTTCTAGCGACCAAAGGTTTTGAAGGGGAAGAGATCAATAAGGGAAGTATACCTTAGTTTTTTTCAAAAACTGAGAAGGGAAGAGAAGAATAGATAGTTTTGAAAGCTTGTAATAGTTTTTGGAAATAGTTTTACCCTAACTAACGACCATGCTAACTAAGGCTTCCTACAGTCAAGATGGCTCTGATACCAGCTCTGTGGGGACCCCGACTCATAAGTCGTGATCACCGAATGCACGTGTACAGTGATCCCAGAGATCAATGCTCACTGAACACATAGAAGCTGAATAACAAGAGTCTTACATCCATACATACCGTATTACACAAGTAGGACCATTATGGTCAAGTCTTGAGAATAACATTGCAGCGGAAAACTTCGTCGATGACTTGGACCCATGCCATCTGCCTTAACCCTATAGGCATTCTGACTGGGAAGCGTCCTAGCTCGCATGCTCGTCACCACAGTATTCTTCTGCATATCATGTTCTTTCATGCCTGGCCAATAAAATAACTAGTGGCAAGCCAATGAGTACTTTGAATGTACTCGCAAGCAACCCATGTTTTGGTTCAAGGTACAACAATGCATGATATAGGTAAATTTTTGTGGAAAGCTAGTTTTGAGTGCAATGACATGTTCAACAACTTGTAAGACATGCATCAGGAGAATTCAAGTAACCATGAGGACAGGCTACAGATGTCAACATAAATAGAGTGGGCACCAACCCAACTCAATCATGCCAAGTCCTTTGACTTGACCCAAGTAGTTCTTCCCACACACACTGGTTTGTAAACAAGTGGACGTAGCCCAAGAGCGGTTACCCAACTGTCCTTGACCGTGGACACGGCTATTCGAATAGTTTTACACTCTGCAGAGGTTGCACACTTTACCCACAAGATCCGGGGAACTTCCGTGTCATCCATGACCCGCGGTACCTCAAGTACCCGGGGAAAGCACCCGATCACTATCTTTCCCTAGACGACACTAACAAGGAGTCCACTCGTTGTTCCATATCCTCACGATGTACATCATACAAGACTCGCTCGAGATCGTAACATCCGAGAGGGGACACAACAGTGTATCCGGTGCCCTGTAAAGACAGTCATGGTCGCCCTACCTGGCACGACCCCGTCCCGAGAGAGAGCACCAACTCTCCCCCGTCACTAGTAATGCGGGCTCCAAGCTAGTATCAGCCTAGGTAATCAATAATGCCCTTTCCCATATAAGGGTAGAGTGGTTGCGCATCTAAGGTTGGAATAACGGTCGCAACTTAAACCAATCCATTTTGAAAAACAACACCCACACTTGCCTCGGTACACCACTTCGTCATCAAGTGGTTACCCAACTCATCATCTCCCTCGGGCATAAGTGGCACCCGATGGGGTTTTCGAAAAAGTCCTTTGAAAATACTCTGCCTCCATCACTATGCATATTCCCGTCCCTTTTGCGTAGAACTACTTTTGCATCCTATCTACTCCCACCGGCATAACCCTCATAAGGAGGTAGGGTCATGCATAATGTAGGTTTCAACGAGGAAGTAACGGAGGCAACCCACCAAAGTGGCTACCACCTCATCATGATTCCGTTGCAACAACAATAAAGTGCTATATGACATGCATAAAAAGGGTTTGATAGACATGGTCAAAGGGCTGCTTGCCTGGTTCATCAGAGTCTTGAAATCTTCTGGTCCCTTCTTCAAGTACTCCGTCTACTTCGTCAACTAACGTCGGAAACAAACACAATAAGCAACACAACAAGGCAAAAGTAAAAGTGCTCTAAAAATGTGAGTTGGACTTTTCTAGGATACCTCTGATCATATGAGGAATGACTAAGGTGATTTCATCGGAAGTGGATCAATGGATACTTCTAAACATTTCAATATGATGGAATCAATGGATTTGATGGATCCACAAGTTGTCCACAGAATGCCATCTTAAAAAAATGAGTAAAAGTACCCATTAATTCAGGCATGATTTTAGAAACATATAGAAATTGGTTTCACTGGATTTGGAGTTGAAATGAATATAATATGGATTTTTGAAGTGGACTTATGTGGATAAATGACCTTTTTAAAAGGTTCAGTGAAAACCAAGGACAACAAAAATGTTCACTGTGGCCTATTAAATAGCACTTGATTTATGGAGTCTGTGGAAATTTGAATCATCAAATTTGGAGTTTATTTGACTTATTTGTGGATTTTACAAATTTACAGAAAAGAAAAAGGAAAAGGAAAGGGTTTTACCCTTATCCAGCGCACTAGCGAGAGATAGCCGTGGGCCGGCCCAGCGGCTCAGCTGCGCTGGCGACAGGGGGGGTGACGTCGACGACGGCTTCGCGGGAGTGCGCCTTCGCGCAGGGGAGGCGGATCCGGCTGAAGCCATTTCCACTTAAACGGTGGGGCCCGCCCGCTGGGTCGCTGACGCGCGGGGCCCAACAGCAGGCCGTCTTCAACCTCCCGCGCGCGCTCCGACCGCGGGGAGGACCGGCTCCCGGCGGCGATTGCCGGGGCTACAGAGCATCTCCGGCGATGCTCTGCCCACCGGCATGCTCAGGGGACCCGGCCGCGTCCAACGGTGGGTGGCACGGTCGCCTAGGAGCATCGGGTCGAACAGGGTGCTGGCCGCAGCGGACGAGGCCGGCGGTGAGATTCGGGCGCGGCGAGGCAGGCATGGGGAGGAAGGAAAGATGTGTGGGTGAGGCTCCTTGGGGCCATGGGGGTCCTATGGCATGGTTCAAGGGGAAGGAGAGGTTCGGGACGACGCGAATTTTGGGGATGGACGGCAGCTCGGCTCCGGCCATGGGAAGCGACGGAGCGACTCTGGAGAGGAGGAGAGGGGTCCGGGCGACGTACGGGAGGGAGAGAGGGCGAAGGGGCTCCAGAGAGAGGCCTCGGGCGGCTTTATACGGCGAGGCGATGGTGCACCATGGATGCAGCTCACGGCCACGGCCGGGGCATCCCTAGAGGCCAAACAGGCGCTCTGGTGCGTGCCTAGGGTGCTCGTGGGCATGGTCCATGGTTTTCTTAGGGGAGAGGGGAAGGAGAGCGAGCTCGAGGAGGTCTCGCACGAGTGCGGCGACTGGCGGACGCGAGCGGCGCTCAGGCACGCGTGTCAGAGGTCGCCGGAGAGAGAAGGAGGGGGCCGACCGTCTTGCGTGTCCCGGACGCCGAGGCGGCCTCAGGGACACAAGGGGGAGGCCCTAGGTGGTCAGAAGCCTCGGGCAGGACGCGGCTACAGTGCCCTGGTGCACTGTAGCGTGCTCCAGAACACGCATATGGCTGGCAATGGCATATTTTTGGCGCCCAGGGCGTGGCCACTAGTGTCTAGGGGGTCAGGGGAGGAGTAAACAAATGGGTGGTGCCCTTGGGTGCCCTGGTGAGCCAGTAGGAGAGGAGAGAGGTAGAAGAAGAGGGAGAGAGGGGCTGTCCAGGAAGGTAAATGGGGGTATTTTACCCCTCAATCATTGAGCAATGGCTAGGAGAGAGTTACTGGAGGTAGGAGAGGACTAGGAGGAGCTGTGGTAAAAAGTTGAGCTCAAGGAGATTAGTGGAAGAGGTCAAAATGATGATTTTGGAA
The DNA here is from genome assembly GCA_032464435.1 of Aegilops umbellulata. Lineage (NCBI taxonomy): Eukaryota > Viridiplantae > Streptophyta > Magnoliopsida > Poales > Poaceae > Aegilops > Aegilops umbellulata. The sequence continues at coordinate 218,689,289 of CP136060.1, forward strand.
AAATGGTAGAAGGTGTTTGATGCTTGTTTGGGTAAGCAAGTGAACTCCATTTGGAATGAGACTCCACAGGGTGAAATGTAACATATAATTAGGGTGTTCCACCAAATTTGAGATCATTTGGTCAAAGTTGCCAATGCAACTTTTGTAAACCCTAGAAATTAGCAGAAATGAACTTGTGTAGATCTAGTTGAGCAAATCACTTCTACTTGATGCACCACTTGGTGTAGTGGCCTCATTTGGTTATGTGAACATGCTCACAAAAGTTGGGGTCAAGGAGAAAAAGTTGGCAGTACAAACTTGTTCAAATTTGATTCTGGTCAGAGAGGGTTTTGGGGCACTTTGATCAAGATAAATTTCTCTCCAACTTGTGCCATTTGGTCTAGATGCATTATTAAACCATTTGAGAGTGTGCACCAAGTTTGAGAGCATTTGGACATGTTTGACAGTGTAAAGCTGTTCAAACTTGAAAAAGGACGCTAATGGTTTTGAGAGGGTTTGATGGGGTTATACTATTCTCCATGACATGGTACTTGGCAAGATCATCCAAAATGTCATATGTGACATGTTAGAATTTTCTTGGATTTTTATGAAAATATTTCCTGTAGAAATATTTCAAATCCTTGAAATGAGCAGAAATGGTTTTGGGGGGTTCTGTCCAATATTTTGATCATGACCATGTGTTGAAACTCATACATATGGAAAATATATGTCCATTGAGTCTCCCTAATTTTTCTCAAATATTTTTAAAGCTTTAAAATAATTTTAACCTATTAAAGACCATTTCTGGCCTTAAGAAAAATCCTTTAAATAAAATAGGAAAATAACTTTTAAAATTATTTTTTGTGGCTTCTGGGTAACCTATATCTAATAGGAGTCAAAAATAGTTTTGGAAAGATTTTTACTGCCCTTAGTTAAGTACTTGCAGTGCAATCTTCAATTCAGGGGTTTTTGGAAAACTAATTTTTGAAAATACTTTTTGGCCAAATTATTTTTGTAAGAAAATACTATATTGCACTATACACATGGCATGATCATTGGGAAAAGGTTTTGGATCAAGGAGAAGGAGTATAAGAGTTGGAGGATTTATTTGATTTTTAGAGCACTTGCAAACAATAGTCAAACATCAAATCAAGCAAAATCCAAAACACTCAAAAGTTTTTGTCAAACCACATTTTATCATGTTTTATTAGCTTAAGTGTTGTGGCATGAAAATCAGGGTGTGACAGGACAGCTTTGGCGACTAGTGATCTTGAGGCCGCGTGGTGGCCGCATTCGCCTTGGTGAATGTCTTTGAGGATTGCTATGCCCTTCTCTTGTTCAACGCATCGCTGGAAGACTCCAGTGACGCTGCGCCTGACGAGCTCTCTGTTGATGATTGTGTATGCTCTGGCTCGGTGTTGGACTTGTCTTGCCTCTGTTTTGTCAGCCGACAGTTCTTGGTTTGTCAGAAAGTTGAGGATGGGCTGGGCCCATGATGGAGCTGTGACTTCTTCTATTGCCAACGCGGCTACTGCAACCAGGGTGGGCGGGCTGGGTTGTGAAATGCTGGGGTCGGCCGCCGCCTGTGGTGCTGGTGCAGTCCCCGGGCCGACTACCGCAGTCCCCGAGCCGGGTTCAGAAGTCCCCGGGTCGGGTGCGACTACGGAAGTCCCCGAGCCGCCTGCTGAAGTCCCCGCGCCGCCTATCGAAGTCCCCGGGCCGCCTGCTTGGCTCTTCAAGCCGGATCCGGCTGCATCGGGGCTAGGCAGCACGAAGATGGAATCGGACTCTGGAGACGGCTTGATAGACGGCTTGATGAGGCGTTGCAGAGAGACACCGGTTGGTATTGCCTGCCGAGTGGAGCCTAATCGAGCCAGGGCATCTGCTGGCCCGTTGTCGGCTCGTGGTACGTGGAGGAACTCGCATCCTTCAAAGTACCTGCTGATCTGCTGGACAAGGAAACGGTAGCTTGCCATGTTTGCGTCCTTGGCGTCCCAATCGCCCGATGACTGCTGGACTATCAGGTCTGAGTCGCCGTAACACAGGATCCGGCGTATGCCGAGTTCTTTGGCAAGCCGGAGGCCGTGTACGAGCGCCTCATACTCGGCCACGTTGTTGGAGGCAGCAAAGTGAATTTGCAGCGTGTATCTGAGCTTGTCACCTTTGGGAGAGGTGAGGATGACGCCGGCTCCCAAGCCGGTGAGCATCTTGGACCCGTCGAAGTGTAGGCGCCAGTGAGTGGAGTCGGGAGCTGGCGGCAGGTACTGGGTCTCGGCCCAGTCGACGAGGAAGTCGGCCAATGCTTGGGATTTGATGGCGGTGCGAGGCTGATAGAAGTTCATGTAAGGGGCCAGCTCGATGGCCCATTTCGCCACCCGGCTGGATGCATCCCGGCTGCCTATGATCTCGGCGAGTGGGGCGGTGCATACGACCGTGATGGGGTGCTCTTGGAAGTAGGGCTTCAGCTTCTTGGCGGCAAAGTACACGCCGTAGCACATCTTCTGGTAGTGCGGGTAGTTCTGCTTCGAGGTAGACAACACCTCGCTCAAATAGTACACCGGCCTCTGGACCGGCTGGGCTCGGCCCTCTTCTGGGCGCTGGACTACGATGACGGTGCTGACCACCCGGCTGGTTGCAGCAATGTAAAGGAGCATGGGCTCTTTCTCAGTCGGCGCCGCCAAGACAGGCAGCGTGGTCAGCATCTTCTTCAGCTCGTGAAAAGCTTGGTCAGCTTGGTCATTCCACTCGAAGTGAGTGGTCTTCTTCATGAGGCGGTAGATGGGGAGAGCCTTCTCTCCGAGCCGGTTGATGAAGGGGTTCAGGGAAGCCAAGCATCCGGTGAACTTCTGGACGTCTCGCAGCTTGGTGGGAATCGCCATTCTCTCAATGGCCTTGATCTTTACTGGGTTGCATTCGATGCCGCGTTCGGAGACCAGGAAGCCTAGGAGCTGGCCGGCTGGCACTCCGAACACACATTTCTCGGGGTTGAGCTTGATCCGGAATCGGCGTAGGTTCTCGAATGTTTCCTTGAGGTCTTCTAGCAAGGTGTTGTGCTTCTCCGTCTTCCCACAATGTCGTCCACGTAGACGTGGGCATTTCTACCGAGCTGCTTGAGGAGGCACTTCTGCATGCAACGCTGAAAGGTGGCACCGGCATTTCTCAAGCCGAATGTCATAGTCAGGTAGCAGAAGGCTCCGAATGGTGTGATGAAGGCGGTCTTCAGGCGGTCGGCCGGGTCCAGCTTTATTTGATGGTACCTAGAGTAAGCATCCAAGAAACTCAGAAGCTCACATCCGGCTGTGGAGTCTATCACTTGATCTATCCTTGGCAGGGCAAAAGGATCTTTGGGGCAGGCCTTATTGAGGCTCGTGTAGTCTATACACATGCGCCACTTGTTGTTCTTCTTCAGCACGAGGACCGGGTTGGCGAGCCACTTCGGAAAGAACACTTCCATGATGAAGCCGGCAGCCAGAAGCCGGGCTATCTCTTCTCCTACAATCCTTCTCTTTTCCCGTGACAGTTGGCGGAGGGGTTGCTTGACTGGTTTTGCACCTTCTCGGACGTGTAACTTGTGCTCGGCGAAATCCTTCGGAACACCCGGCATGTCCTTGGGGGACCATGCAAAGATGTCCCCATTCTCACGGAGGAAATCGGCGAGCTCGCCTTCCTATTTGCTGTTTAGGTTTGCCCCAATGACGGCAAACCTTTCCGTGTGCTCGGGGTCAAGAGGTATCTTCTTCGTTTCCTTGGCCGGCTGGAAGGAACCTTGGGCATCACACTCTTTGGGATCGGGGGACAGGGCCGGCTGCTTGCCAGCCATGGCCACGACCCGGTCCAACTTCTTCTTTTCTTCGGCAATCACAAGGGACTCGGCCAGCCGGCTGCTGGCTGCTGCACACTCAGCCGATTTCTTGTAATCACCGACTATGGTGACGATGCCCTTGGTGCTCGGCATCTTCATCTTGAGGTAAGCATAGTGGGGAACAACCATGAACTTGGCCAAGACAGGTCTGCCAAGTAGTGCATGGTAAGAGCTCTCAAGGTCCACCACTTCAAACAAGATGGCCTCCCTGCGGAAATGATCCTTGTGCCCAAAGAGGACATCAATCTTGATCTTGCCAATGGGGGAGCAGGACAGGCCGGGTACGATGCCGTGGAACACAGTCCGGGTGGGCGTGAGCTGCTTTGTCTTGACGTTGAGCTTCTTCAGGGTGTCAAGGTACAGGATGTTGATGCTGCTCCCGCCGTCTATCAACACGCGGGAGAAACGGGCTGCGCGTCTGTCTGTTGCAACGGTGGCATCCAGAACCAGTGCATAAGAGCCGGGAGATGGCATCACCTTTGGGTGGTCGGCCCGGCTCCAGCTGATGGGTTTTTCTGACCAGTGCATGTGCTCGGAGGGGCTGGCGGCAACCGCGTTGACTTCTTGGTGCTCTCGGCGCCTGCTGCGCCGGTCTTCAGGCTGGCTGGTGAAGACGACATAGGTGGCGTGCTCGTCGGGGAACTCGTCGTGCAAGGCCCCGACTGCTGGCCAAGCGGCCGGCTGCTGCGGAGCCGGAGGCGGCGGACCAGCAGGTGGAGGCGGCGCGAGCCCTTCGGCTTTGGAGATTCGGGTGAGCCAGTGGCACTTCCGGGTTGTGTGGTTGGACGGCTTCGCGCCGCTGTGGAACTTGCATGGGGCGTCGAGGGTTTGCTCGTAGGAGAAGGCCGGCTGCCAAGCCGGCCGGCCGCCTTTCTGCTTCTTGGGTGCGGGCCGCCCTTCGGGCTGCTCGTCCTCGACCGTGGCCACCTGCCGACTGGTGGAAGGCGGCATGGGGCCCTTGCGCTTGTGGTCGTTTTGGTACGGGCGTCGGCCGGAGTCCCCAGCCGGCGTCTTGGGCGCCGGGTTGAGTACCTTTTCGGACGCGTCAACCCGAAGTTCAGTCTTCATTGAGGAGTCGGCGGTGGCGTACTTGTCCGCTATGACCAGATGCTCGTCGAGGGTAGTCAGCTCATCGCAGAGGAGCTTGTGCTTGAGGAGGGTGCCCTCTCGGCACCCGGCCGTGAAGTATTCGATGGCTTGCACTTCGTGCACTCCTTCGCAAGAGTTGCGGAGCTCGGCCCAATGCGTGAGGTAGTCGCGAGTGGACTCGGCGAGGCCTTCTACGCACAAGGAGAGCTGTCTGGGCTTGGGAGCCTGCTTGTAGGTGCTGGTGAAGTTGCGGCCGAAGGCTTCTGTGAAGTCTAGCCAGCTATTGACGTTGTATGGCTTGAGGCTGTTGAGCCAGGTCCGCGCCGTGCCTTGAAGCATGAGGGGCACGTACTTCACGGCAACGCGCCTGTTGCCGTTCGCGATGCATACTGCGGTGGAGTAGTCGATCAACCAATCTTCCGGCTTCACGGAGCCGTTGTACTTGGGCGTGTCTCTTGGGAGCGAGAACCCTTTGGGGAAGGGCTCATCGCGGATGTGGGGGCCGAAGCAAGGCGGGCCGACATCATCTTCTTCTTCTAGCGCCAGGGATCGCGCTAGGCGGTCGATCCGATGGCGGGCGTCGTTCTCGCCGACTCCTTCGCGGCGACCTAGTCGGCCGTTGAGAGTCGGATGCGTGACAGGCGGTGGGGTGGGATACCTTTCCCCACGAGGCGGAGGCGGAGGCGGGTTGCCCCGCCGCTCCACGGCTCGAGGGTGGCCTTCTGCGTCTCACTCGATGGAGATCCGGGTTCGGCTTCGGCTGGCAGCCGGCTCTTTCTCGTGTCGCGCGCGGGTTCTACCCGCAGTCGGCGTCCGGGATGTCGCGCCGTGCTCTCGGCACGGTGGAGGGCTTTCCTCGCGGACGTCAGCTTCGTGCCGCTGCGCGGCTGCATCAATTAGCTGCTGGATGCGTCTGGTCATGTAGGGGAGCTCTTCGGCCCCCAGTCCATCCAGCTCATCTACGGCCGCCTGGGCGGCGCGCAGGTTCTCGAGTGGGGTGGCATAGACTGGGCGGTCGACTCCAAGCAAGTCGGCGATGACAGCGCCGCACTGTCTGACGACGCCGACTCGGCTTGGCCCGCCAGGAGGTGGCGTGCCGTAGGCGGCGCGGTCGACTTCGCGCTGGTGGGCCTCGGTGAGGCGTCTCACGGAAGCTAGCTTCCGGCCCTCCGCGAGGAGGGCGAGGCGGCGAGCCTCCAGTGCTTCGGCGTCGGCATCGGCCAGGAGGGGGACGGACTTATCGTGGATCGCCGCTTGCGGGGCATCGTGGGCGTTCTCGCTAGAAGCGCCACCGTGGCTGATGACCATCACCTCGGCGGTGGCAACGCCACAGCCATCGGCTCGGGGAAGCGGGTCGTCGTAGATCACGACGTTGGTGGGGAAAGCGTCGGGCGAGGCAGTGTCGGAGTCGACATGCATCGGATCGGTGGAGCCAATGGACTCCTGGTCCACAGCAGGCTCACTGGAGACGTGGAGCTGGCCGAGGAGGTCGACGAGGTGGTCGGTGCCCGCGTCGGAAGCGGGCTCGTCGGAGACGAGGGCCTCACCAAGGGGATCGGCGAGGTCGCTTGCTGCGCAAGCGTTGGTGACGCCTTGCAGCGCGTCGTGGCAAGCGCCATCGGGCGTGCCGTGCTGGCTACGCTCGCTGGGGAGGAAGAAGGTTCCCGTCCAGAACAGGTCTCCGGACGACGGTGCACCTGGCCCCATGGTGGGCGCCAAATGTCAGGTGGTTGGTGCGACATATGCCAACGGGTGGCTTATCTGTGTGGGAGCCAGTAAGACGTCGTCGGTGCCTGGAAGCGGGATAAGGCGAAGACTTGCACGCCGGCGAATCTTACCCAGCTTCGGGGCTCTCCGTGGAGATAACACCCCTACTGCTACTCTGCGGGGTCTCCGCATGATCACTCGATGAACAAGTAGCTACAAGGTGCTCCTCGAGCTGTTTGGCGAGAGGAAGAAGAAGGGCAAGGCTAGCTCTACTCTTCTCTCTATGTGTGATAAAACCTAGATGAGATCAACCCTTTGCATGGGTGCCCCGAGGGGTTTATTTAGGCCTACCCCCTGGGGGTACAATGGTAATCCGGCTGGGAGCGGGTCCCAGTCGTCAGTGTCTACGCTCGCCGGCTTCCGCGCCGGCTGCTGGGGCCCACCGACTGGTGGGCCCCGCCGGCTGCCGGCATCTTGGTCGACAGGCAGGCCCTACTGCCTAGGGCCCTATCGGCGGCCGATTACTGTTGCCTCAATCCTGATGATGAGGGCTTTGTCGAGGTAAGCGTGGCTGCAGCACCGCCGCCTGGCGGGCGATCGCTGTAGCCTCACGTCGTCTTGTCTTCTTAATGGGGCGCCTCCTTCGAGGGAAGGAGCGAGCCGTCTCGGGAAGCCGGCCATGTCTTGGGCCGACTGGGGGAGGCCTGGCCGCCTTCGAGTGTCTCTCTACCCAAAGGGGCCCACCGCCCGTGGGCTGCGCTGACAGCCCGCCGTGGATGGCGCCGTAGTCATCATGGCAACAGTGCCGCGCCGGACGGGTCAGAGCTACCCCGTACGATGCACTGTGCCAGGCGTGCTCCGGGTTTCGGGGGTGGCAGGCTTTACTGTAGCCACGCCCCGTCCCATCGCCGTCATGTGGTTGCGGATCTCGGGGGCACGATCTTGACCGCATCATTGGAGCCGGCTTCTTGGAGTCGGCCTTCTCGGAGCCGGCCCTCTCGCGGCTTCCTTCATGTGGGTTAAGGCCGGGCCGCCTTCCGACAGTCGGCCTGAGAGGCAGCCGGCAGGGGGAAGGCGGCCGCACGTCTTGGTTTCTTGGGGGCCGGATTGGCTTGTAATTTTTTTCTGAAGTGCCAATGGGAGCCGGCTAGGCTACCCGTGGTCATTTACCCCGACAGGTATGGTGGCTGTTTTGAGGAAGGTATAAGGAGGTTTATGTGTGATAGAGCGTATCATATCACGGGGTTTGGATGCACCGGTGAAGTTTGCATCAACTCTCAAGGTGAGAAAGGGCAATGCACGGTACCGACGAGGCTAGAAAATTGCGGAAAGGTAAGTGTGTGTATAATCCATGGACTCACGTTAGTCGTAAAGAACTCATATACTTATTGCAAAAATTTATTAGCCCTCGAAGCAAAGTACTACTACGCATGCTCCTAGGGGAAGGGTTGGTAGGATTTAACCATCGCGCGATCCCGACCGCCACACAAAGGATGACAATCAATAAATACCTCATGCTCTGACTTCGTTACATAACGGTTCACCATACGTGCATGCTATGGGAATCACAAACTCCAACACAAGTATTTCTCAATTTCACAATTACTCAACTAGCACAACTATGATATTACCACCATTATATCTCAACACAATCATCAAGCATCAAATTTCTCATGATATTATCATTAAAGAAAATTGCCATGCTGTTTTAAGACTCTCAAAATAATATAAGTGAAGCATGAGAGGTCAATAGTTTCTATAAAACATATCCACCGCCGTGCTCTAAAAGATATAATTGAAGCACTAGAGCAAAAACTATATAGCTCAAAAAATATAAGTGAAGCACATAGAGTATTCTAATAAATCCCGATTTATGTGTGTCTCTCTAAAAAGGTGTGTACAGCAAGTATGATTGTGGTAAACTAAAAAGCAAAGACTCAAATCATACAAGACGCTCCAAGCAAAACACATATCATGTGGTGAATAAAAATATAACTCCAAGTAAAGTTACCGATGGAAGTAGACGAAAGAGGGGATGCCTTCAGGGGCATCCCCAAGATTTGGCATTTTGGTGTCCTTAGATTATCTTGCGTTGCCATGGGCATCCCCAAGCTAGGCTCTTGCCACTCCTTGTTCCATAATCCATCAAATCTTTTACCCAAAACATGAAAACTTCACAACACAAATGTTAGCAGAAAATCTCGTGAGCTCCGTTAGTGAAAGAAACAAAACACCACTTCAAGGTACTGTATTGAACTCATTTTTTATTTATATTGGTGTTAAACCTACTGTATTCCAACTTCTCTATGGTTTATAAACTATTTTACTAGCCATAGATTCATCAAAATAAGCAAATAACACACGAAAAACAGAATCTGCCAAAAACAGAACAGTCTGTAGTAATCTGTAACTAACATGTCGGATCTTGGGTTCCGACAGACCCTTAAGGTTCGAACTCTGGGGTGCATGCGGAGATTATGCCATCTACCTCTCCGTCTCGCAAAGATCTAACTACTGAAAGAGCAACACAAGAGACACAAGGTTTATACTAGTTCGGGCCACCATTGTGGTGTAATACCCTACTCTAGTTTGTGGTGGGTGGATTGCCTCTTGGGCTGATGATGATGAACAATACAGGGAAGAACAGCCTCGCGAGGGTCTGTTCTTGGCTAGGGGGATGAACTGCTAGGAGGGGTTCAGCCGCCCTTCTCTCTCTCTCTCTCTCTCTCTCTACTGCCTGAGTCTTTCTAGCTGGTTTCTCCCCGATGCGATTGCTAGATCGCTCGATGCCTCTACCATGGGGGTGGTTAGTCCTATTTATAGGCAAAGGCCCTGGGCCTCTTCCCAAATATTGAGCGGGAAGGGCGCCAACAATTGGCCAATTCAAAGGGGAACATCTGGTACACTTATCCTGACTAAAGTTGGTCCTCGCCTGCCAAAGGCCCTGTGGTGACGCCGTTCTGGGCTCCACGATGACCTCCTTCCCACCGTTGGACTGGTCTTGGTCTCGTTGCACCGTAATGGATGCCTTTGCTTGATCCTCTCGCCTGCGCTTGCCCCCTTTGCACCAAAGAGGAAAGGGAGACACTGCGCGGACTGGCGTCCGCCTGGCACCCTTGGTCGTCATGGCTTGCGTCATGGGCACCTCGTGAGGTACCCCTCCTTGATCTCTCCGCCTCCTCCTGAGCCAGCCTGATGAGGCCGTGCCTGAGGAAGCACCGTGTCGTCCGCCCCGCGAGGCTTGGCCCCTCGCGAGGGTCTTGGGTCTTGTGTTGATGAAGATGGGCCGTGCTGGGCCCCCCTTTGAGCCACGCCGCAGGCCGGCAAGTCTGGGGACCCCCATTCCCAGAACGCCGACAGTAGCCCCCGGGCCCAAGGCGCACATGGACTTGGCCGTGCCGAGAAGAGAAAGGGCAAGGGCGAAGAGCCGCGGGCCCTAACAGCCTGCGGCCTTGGGCGCCGCGTGGCGGTTGATTGGACGTGGGCGTCTCCGCTTCCCCATGATGCCTCGATGATCGCGCGGATTGGACAAGTCCCTGCATGCAAATCGTGTCATGATTACCTGGGATCGTGGAGGCCGACGGTTGGCCTCCGCCGGCTATAAGTACGGCACCGCGCGTGCCCTTCCAGTCCATCTCTCCTTGCTTTCTCCTTCTCCTCCATGGCTCCATCGAGGCGGCTCTCTGCTGCGGAAAAGGGGAAGGCCCACCAGGTTGAGCCTGCCTCTCCTCCGCCCAAGCGCGGTCGAGGGCGCCCTCGTAAGCATCCCGTGGCCGCCCCGGCAGCGTTCAGTGGTCATGGAGACGGCTCCCAGCATGGTGGCGGGTGAGCCGCTGTGGCCGGGGGACGTGCCTGGGTTGCGCGCTCCCCCAGGCCGCGCTTTTGCGCTGTGCAGGTGCTGCCGGAGTTCGTCGTTTGTGCGGCGGAGCCGGCTAGCGCCCGGCTCCGTCTCCTTCGCTTCCTCCTTGGTGAGCTCCCTGCTGGTGCCCCGGGCGGCCTCTGGCTTCAGGCGGACGGCTGCTGCAGCCGGGCCTCGTGGGCTGCGCTGGAGGTCTCCGCCACCGGGAGCTTGGCCTTGACTCGTGGTTGGCAGGCGTTCGCCCGTGCTCGCGGCTTGGAGCATAGGTGCACCCTGCACTTCAGGTTTGACGGCGATGCCACCCTCTATGTGAGGGTGTTTGGGGAAGATGGTCACTGCGCGCGTGTTGCCCCGGGGACGACGACCGTGGCCGAGGGCCCCGCCCCGACGACGATGGAGGAGACAGCGCCCGCGCGGATGGCGGTGCCCGAGGCTCCCCAAGCTTCATCAACTCTTCTTCAAGCGACTCCTCCAGTGGTGGCCGCAGTCAGCCCCCACGCCGTTGAGCTTGCCTGGGAGGCGGCGACTCGTCCGCCCGTCGCCGCGCCCCGGTGAAGCGCGAGAGGGAGTCTGCCTGAGCCCCGGAGGCATCCCGAGTCACCTCCGCTGGCCGGAGCGAGGCGAGCCGCGCCGGGCTTGTCCTTTCTTTTCCTTTTGTTTCCTGCGTAAAAGAGAACAGCTGCATGGAGCCCCGCGGGGGCGTGTTGGGGGTTACTGCTGTTAACAATTACCTTGATTTAGCTTTCGCGCTTTTCAGCCGTGTGTCTGCACGTAAATAGTTCCCGGCCCCAGCCGTGGGGGGGGGGGGGGTGACCGACCCAGGCCCTGTGTGTGTGTCGCGGTGCCCGAGGGGCACAGACTGGAGGGGTGCTCCCGCAATGGACCCGGGTCGTGAAACCTTAGAACGATTAGAACAGGAACCCTCGCGAGGGCGTTTGGCTGCTCTCCCTCGTGAGGCCATTTGCAAGAGGAATCAAAAAGGGGGAGTGAAAATCGATGAAATATAAACCAACGACGTCAATAATTTCAATAAGACTTCAACTGCAAACAAAGCGAGCCAACTGCGGAAAGCAAATGAAAAGGCCGCGTCCGACACCTAATCTAGTCTTCGACGTCTTCTCACCAGCGCGGAGCTAAGTGCTGCCACTGGGCGTGGGAGGGAGCCCCAGGGCCTGAGGCCGGCGCTCCTGAGACTCCGGGGCGTGTATAGCCCCACTCATTATTACGTGAGAGTGTCACGGGCGGCGAGCTTCACAGGCGTTGGCCTTCTTCACAGGCTCCGGGCCTTTCTTCTTAGGGGTGATGAGCTTCACAGGCACTTGCATTCTTCACAGGCTCTGGGTCTTTTCCAAAAAGGGATGGTCTTCACAGGCGTTCGCCTTCTTCACAGGCTCTGGGCCTTTTCCAAAAAGGGATGGTCTTCACAGGCGTTCGCCTTCTTCACAGGCTCTGGGCCTTTTCCAAAAAGGGATGGTCTTCACAGACGTTCGCCTTCTTCACATGCTCTGGGCCTTTTCCAAAAAGGGATCGTCTTCACAGGCGTTCGCCTTCTTCACAGGCTCTAGGCCTTTTCCAAAAAGGGATGGTCTTCATAGGCGTTCACCTTCTTCACAGGCTCTGGGCCTTTTCCAAAAAGGGATAGTCTTCACAGGCGCTCGCCTTCTTCACAGGCTCTGGGCCTTTTAGGGGTAGAACCTCCGGAGGTGCTGGATGTTCCATGCGTTCTGGATCGGCTCCCCCTCCTGAGTCTCCAAGCGCACGGAGCCTGGCCTGAAAACACGAGCAACCTTGAACGGGCCCTCCCACATGGGAGAGAGCTTGTGCAGCCCCTCCCTGGAGAGGACCCGCGTGAGCATGAGGTCTCCTACCTCAAGAGTCGGGGGGCGGATGTTGCGGCAGTGATATCGTCGTAGCGCTTGTTGGTACATCGCCACTCGCAACGCAGCTTCTCGGCGGCGTTCCTCCCACAGCACGAGGTCCATCCCCCGCATGGCGCGCCAAATGTCAGATCTCGGGTTCCGGCAGACCCTTAAGGTTCAAACTCTAGGGTGCGCGCGGAGATTATGCCCTCTACCTCTCCGTCTCACAAAGATCTAACTACTGAAAGAGCAACACAAGAGATACAGGGTTTATACTAGTTCGGACCACCATTGTGGTGTAATACCCTACTCTAGTTTGTGGTGGGTGGATTGCCTCTTGGGCTGATGATGATGAACAATACAGGGAAGAACAGCCTCGCGAGGGTCTGTTCTTGGCTAGGGGGATGAACTGCTAGGAGGGGTTCAGCCGCCCTTCTCTCTCTCTCTCTCTCTCTCTACTGCCTGAGTCTTTCTAGCTGGTTTCTCCCCGATGCGATTGCTAGATCGCTCGATGCCTCTACCATGGGGGTGGTTACTCCTATTTATAGGCAAAGGCCCTGGGCCTCTTCCCAAATATTGAGAGGGAAGGGCGCAAACAATTGGCCAATTCGAAGGGGAACATCTGGTACACTTATCCTGACTAAAGTTGGTCCTCGCCTGCCAAAGGCCCTGTGGTGACGCCGTTCTGGGCTCCACGATGACCTCCTTCCCACCGTTGGACTGGTCTTGGTCTCGTTGCACTGAAATGGATGCCTTTGCTTGATCCTCTCGCCTGCGCTTGCCCCCTTTGCACCAAAGAGGAAAGGGAGACACTACGCAGACTGGCGTCCGCCTGGTACCCTTGGTCGTCATGGCTTGCGTCATGGGCACCTCACGAGGTACCCCGCCTTGATCTCTCCGCCTCCTCGTGAGCCAGCCTGATGAGGCCGTGCCTGAGGAAGCGCCGTGTCGTCCGCCCCGCGAGGCTTGGCCCCTCGCGAGGGTCTTGGATCTTGTGTTGATGAAGATGGGTCGTGCTGGGCCCCCCTTTGAGCCACGCCGTAGGCCGCAGGCAGGCAAGTCTGGGGACCCCCGTTCCCAGAACGTTGACATAACGCAAACTTATTGAACTAAAAAAATCTACCAAAAATGGAAGACCTATATAATTTGTTTATTGATCTACTTCAATTGGAATCAGTATTTTATCACGTTCTGGTGATTTTTAACAATTGTTTTCGTGAACAGAAAGTTTCTGGAATTTTCAGCAAGATCAAATAACTATCATCCAAGAAGATCCTATAGGTTTAACTTGGCACAAACACTAATTAAAACATAAAAAAAATCTAAACAGAGTCTAGATCAAATATTTATTCCTGAAGAGAAGCAAAAAAAACTAAAATAAAATTGGGTTGCTTCCCAACAAGCGTTATCGTTTAACGCCTCTAACTAGGCATAAAAGCAAGGATAGATCTAGGTATTGACATCTTTGGTAGGCTATTCTTCAATAAGGCGCCTATCACCCCAAGGAGTTTCTTATTTTTTTTATTAATAATCAAACTTCTAGGAACGAAATTAAAGGAATCTCTTGTGGTAAAAGGTTCCTTAAGGATAGCGAAAAAATCGTGGTGAACACTTATAGATTTGAGGTCCGCCTCCCCTTTGCTGGAAGTTTCACCTTTATTCTTAGGAACATACATTAACTTGGCAATATTAGCATTGGAAGGAGTGAAGAAAAGGCAGATCCTAGGTTAGTAATAATATCCTAAATTTTATCAATTCTAGTGGAATCTTGATCTATCCTTTCGTTAACCATAGGTCCCTTTTCTTTAAAAAATTTAAGAGCAACTCCTACCTTAGATCCGTATTGGGTAATTTTGTTATGGATCTTTTTATCCAAATTTTCAATCAACTCTACAGTGGCAATTTTATTTTCAATAATTTCAAGCCATTGCATCACATGTTCCATAGTTAAAATAGTTCCATTAACCAAAAGAGGTGGTGAGCCAAACAAATCTATCATAGCATTATAAGAATCAAAAGTATGGCTACCCAATAATTTTCCTCCGGTAATGGTATCAAGAACATATCTATGCCAACGGGTGACGCCAACATAAAAATTGCGAAGAAGAATGGTAGTAGATTGCTTTCTAGCAGATTTATTTTGAGCGTTGCAAATTCTATACCAAGCATCTTTTAGATTTTCTCCCTCCCTTTGTTTAAAATTAAGAACTTCATTCTCGGGAGAAAGATGAGTAGATAAAGGACTAGCCATGACGACAAGGGAGGCGAAAAAGAGGCAAACAGAAAGAGAGGGCGAATAAAATGGCAAGGGTGAAGCGGGGGAGAGGAAAATGAGAGGCAAATGGAAAATAATGTAATGCGAGGGATAAGGGTTTGTGATGGGTACTTGGTATGTCTTGAGTTGTGCGTAGACTCCCCGGCAACGGCGCCAGAAATCCTTCTTGCTACCTCTTGAGCACTGCGTTGGTTTTTCCTTGAAGAGGAAAGGGTGATGCAGTAAAGTAGCGTAAGTATTTCCCTCAGTTTTTGAGAACCAAGGTATCAATCCAGTAGGAGACCACGCTCAAGTCCCACACACCTACACAAACAATTAAGAACCTCGCAACCAATGCGATAAAGGGGTTGTCAATCCCTTCACGGTCACTTATGAGAGTGAGATCTGATAAATATGATAAGGTAATATTTTTGGTATTTTTATAATAAAGAGAAATGAAGATGCAAAGTAAAATAAACGACAATAGAAATAGCTAAGTATTGGAAGATTAATATGATGGAAAATAGACCCGGGGGCCATAGGTTTCACTAGTGGCTTCTCTCAAGAGCATAAGTATTATGGTGGGTGAACAAATTACTGTCGAGCAATTGATAGAACTGAGCATAGTTATGAGAATATCTAGGTATGATCATGTATATAGGCATGACGTCCGCGACAAGTAGACCGAAACGATTCTGCATCTACTACTATTACTCCACACATCGATCATAAGAAGAGAGTAATGCTTTACGTAAGATGACATGATGTAGAGGGATAAACTCATGCAATATGACATAAACCCCATCCTTTTATCCTCGATGGCAACAATACAATACGTGCCTTGCTGCCCCTGCTGTCACTAGGAAAGGACACCGCAAGATTGAGCCCAAAGCTAAGCACTTCTCCCATTGCAAGAAAGATCAATCTAGTAGGCCAAACCAAACCGATAATTCGAAGAGACTTGCAAAGATAACCAATCATACATAAAAGAATTCAGAGGAGATTCAAATATTGTGCATAGATAAACTTGATCATAAACCCACAATTCATCGGTCTCGACAAACACACCTAAAAAAAGATTACATCGAATAGATCTCCAAGAGAATCGAGGAGAACTTTGTACTGAGATCTAGAGAGAGAGAGAGAGGAGAAGCCATCTAGCTAATAACTATGGACCCGAAGGTTTGAGGTAAACTACTCACACATCATCGGAGAGGCTATGGTGTTGATGTAGAAGTCCTCCATGATCAATGCCCCCTTCGGCAGAGCGCCGGAAAAGGCCCCAAAATGGGATCTCATGGGTATAGAAGGTTGCGGCGGTGGAATTAGGTTTTCGTGGATGCCTCTGATGGTTTGGGGGTACATAGGTATACATAGGAGGAGGAAGTACGTCGGTGGAGATAAGTGGGCCCCACGAGGGTGGAGGGTGCGCCTGGGGGGGGGGGGGGTAGGCGCGCCCTGCTGCCTCGTGCTCTCCTCATTGCTTTCTTTACGTGGACTCCAAGTCCTCTGGATCACGTTTGTTTCGAAAATCACGTTCCCAAAGGTTTCATTCCGTTTGGACACCATTTGATATTCTTTTTCTGTGAAACACTAAAATAGGCAAAAAACAACAATTTGGGCTAGGCCTCAGTTAATAGGTTAGTCCCAAAAATAACATAAAAGTGTATAATAGAGCTATTAAACATCCAAAAAAGAATATAATATAGCATGGAACAATAAAAAATTAGAGATACGTTGGAGACGCATCTGTCGACAATGCCAGATCTAAGTCGGATTTATCTCATTAGGCTTATGCCTTGTTAGGACCCCGATTTCAAGTCACATCGACCCAGCCGGTAACACCTCATATCACCTTGCAGCCTCACGCATGGTAATCCCACGGGTGTCGCCTTACCATGGCCCGGGACCGTTTGCGCCTTTTGGCTCACGTATATGATAGTGTCGCTAGCATCCATATGACAGAGAACCCGGGCCGACATGGCTAGTCGTGAACCCAAAGCGGCACTAACCCATGGGGACAGGCATACATGAATCACATCGAGCACTGGGCTAACAGGACTCCGGTGAACCGGGCTGTAGCAGGCTAGGCAGGACTCCGGATGTCACCGCGTGACATTTCCCCGAAGGGACAGACACAGGAACGAAGTGAATCACATGCCGGCCAGTCAAGTGTCCAGAGCAGTAGTGCTGGGCTAGCAGGACTCTGGTGAACCGGGCTGTAGCGGACTACTATCGCTCAGGAAGCACTAGACTACATTTCCCCATATGAGAGGCTGCCAAGGATAAACAACTAGTTTGTTGGATCCCACTCATACCAAGCATTTCAATCATACACACAATATGCCCGATATGAGTACATACAACATGGCATCACATCAAAACTCTACAACTCAAAGTTCTTTATTTAAAAGGCTCCGAGGAGCCATACATAACATATTCATACAGATAGGGGTCACACGACCCGACACTCAAGTCAAAAAATCATACAAGCACATGCGGAAGCAACTTAGTCTGAGTACAGACACTAGAAAGGAAAAAGACTCGAGGAAGCCTATTTATCTATAGAGGGCCCTTCCAAGGCTTGGACCACCACCTGGGTGGCTAGTCAGTCATCGACATCAAGGTCTACATAGAACCCATCGGAGGGGGCGTTGTTGTCGTCTGAAAACATTAATTAAAGCAACGTGAATACGGAGGTACTCAGCAAGTCTTACAACAGAATCCTACTATACATGCACATTCTCAAGAAGGTAGTGGAGTTATTGCAGCAAGCCAGCTTTGACTCATGGCTAAGCTATCCTACGATAGACACAACTTGTAAAACATTTGTCGCACACGAGTCCACTAATCACCAACAAAATACTCCACCGTGGATCCTCTCTCGTCAACCTACGAGAGGGCCATCCGCGGTACTCACACTTCTTGAGGTTTTTAGTAGTATCCATTTACTTTTCTATGAACTGCATAGGTGACCAAGTAGTCCTTTACCGCGGACGTGGCTATTCTAATAGTTTCATACCCTGAAGGGGTGTACTTCTTCACACACGCTCTCACCACTTATCGCCGCTACACGATGTGTACTCGGCGACCTTCAAGCGGAAGCCCAGCGAGGGTGTCGGCCATGACCTGACTAAACAGACGAGTCTGTAGTCCAGTTTTATCGCCTATTCGGGTTCCATCCGCCGGGAGTCCGGCCGAGGTTTCCACTAACGGCCCCGAACGATGTGTGCAGGGTTCCCGAGACACCAAACAGGCGAATCGGTACACCGTGCCACGTGCCTACCGCAACACAGCCCACCCGATGGTCAGCGCTGCGTGCGGCCCCCAGCATACTACAAACACCAGAAACTACTTGCAACACCTGGACATAGGACAAGAGTGGTTAATAAGCCGAGGGGGTCCATTTGTTTCGGGCCCAATGCATGGTAGTGGCTGAATCTTAAATCACACACACAGATCTCAGTTCTTAGGGATGGCCTCAATAAAACAACCCACCATGTACTCCTACATGGCCTCTCATCGATACCTTTACCAAATCATGTTCAACACTTCACTCTCGTTATCGACACAACCTTTCACTCTAGTTCATCATCCCGATGAGCCAAACCTGACACAACTCTAAGCATAGCAAGCATAGCATGGTAGGGAACACAAATATGGCTCAAACAACTCCTACACATGCTAGTGGGTTTCATCTAGTTACTATGGCAATGACAGGTCATGCAAGGGAAGTGGGTTCAACTACCGCAGCACACAACAGTTTGAATCGCGTTGTCTTAATGCAGTAAACAAGAGCAGAAGCGAGATCATGGGTTTGTATCGGAATGAATAATGGTTGCTTGCCTGATGTAGTGGTAGTAGGGTACTGCCCTTCAGACGGATATTCGGGGTTATCCTCGGAGGCAGAACCTACCACGAAAAAAGCACACCGAACATAATCAATGCATGACAATATGCAACAATATGATGCACGCTATGACATAGCAATATGAATGTGTCTTGGCCTAATGCAAGCTAAAACAGAAAGGAATGAACTTATTTGAATCAAAGATTCAAATGTTAGTTCATTTAACATAGCCATATTAGTGCATTATCTTATTTTGCTGAAATAGCAAGGTTAAGTTGTTATGTCATGCATGAAACCTTTACCAGTGGATAGATTGAACTTTTTGATCAAAATTCATATATAAATCTTTTCATTTGGAGTTACAGATTAATTTCTATGAATTTTTGAAGTTTGCAACAATTTCTGGAATTTCCTATATAAGAATAAATCCAGAAATTAGTTATTGCGTCAGCAGTGCGTCAGGGTGACGTCAGTGGTCAAAGGGGAAGTCCAGGTCAACCTGAGCAGTGGGTCCCGCGTGTCAGCAATTAATTAAACTAACTAAATTTAGTTAAAACTAATCTGGTTAGTTAGCAGAGGGGGGCCCCACTTGTCATAGACTCAGAGGAGTCAACTTGGGCCCACCCAGTCAAGGTCAACGGGTCAAACCCGACGGCGTTTAGCCGCCAGCGAGGCCAGACGCGGCGGTGAGAGTGCATTAGCACGTTCCAGCGACCAAATGGACGGTGGAGACCATCTACGGGTAGCTGGGAGCAAGCCGCGGTGTTTGGTGGTGGTGCTTGAGCTCGGGGTGGCCGGAAACGTCGCCGGCGACGAGCTAGGCGGTCGCCGAAGTCGGGTGAACGTGAACCCGAGGCTACGGGGCACGGTGAGGTGTGTGGAGTGGTGCTACGGGTTCCTGCGGGTGCGGTGAGGGCGTTGGACAAGGTAGTGTGGCCAGTGGTTGGCCGGAGACACGTCGGTGACGAGCTCGGTGGTGGCGCGTGCGGTGATGCTTCGTGTAGTTGCTACAGTGCACGAGAAGGCAAACGGAGAGGATGGGAAGGTAGCTGAGCTCACGGCGGTCACGCAGAAACGGACGGCATGGTCGGGGACGAGCTGATGCGGTAGTGACGTCGAAGGGGATCTCCGGCGGTGGTCGACGAAGACGGGGTCTGTGGAGGTGTTGCAGAGCATGCGAGCGCTCGGCGCTCGGCCTGCTCGATGTAGTCGACGATGGCGGAGCGAACGGACACGGTAGCGCAGCACGGGGACGACGGAGGGCGCGACTACGTCGGCGGTGCGGCGGCAGGTGCGTCGACCATGGTGCGGGAGAGCGAGGGGGAGAGGCAGGGGGCGAGTGAGGGGTCCACGGGGTCAGGGCAGCGACGTGGAGCCTGCTCGGAGTCCAGGCGCGCGAAGCGGCAAGCTGCTGGCGCCGTGGCGAGCTCGCGCTCACCGGCGTCAGCTCTCTGCGTGCCTGGCGGGGACGAAGCAACTGGCTGGCATGGGCCAGCACAGCACTGGGCCGCCAGGTCGGCCGGCTGATGGACTGTGGCCAGGTAAGTTCTCTCCCTTTCTTTAATTTTCTGTGTTCTATTTTTCTGTAGGTTTGTGGCTTTATTAAAAATAGCTAGGCACTTCTAAAATTCCTGGAAATAATTGGAGGCTCTGTTTAGAATATATCTAACTGCCCACACTTATTTCCAGAATTATTTGAGCATTTAAAATATTTACTAGCATTTAAATGCCCAAATGCAAATTACATATGATTTAATTCAATGACCTTCTGTTGACCTAGAAATTTGTGCACCAATTTTGCCAAAGGTTCTAACCCAAGACAAAGAGGGTGAATTTTTTAGAAGGGCATTTCAGGTTCATTGAAAATATTTTTAGTAAACCCTAGTTGATTTCAGAGGGGGTGCTGGGGGTTCTGTCTTCCCCATTTCAAGTTCTGATCAAAGATAGACATGATGCAAAACTCTAATGCATGGACTAGCTAGGATGCGACAACTCACCCCCACTCAAAAGAATCTCGTCCCGAGATTTAGGATCCGTCGGGAAGAAGGTGGGGTACTCAAGTCGAAGACGGTCCTCCCTTTCCCAATTAGCTTCTTGCTCGGAATGGTGTGACCATTGAACCTTGAGAAACTTGATATTCTGGCGTCGAGTGGTACGCTTGGCTTGATCAAGAACATGAACGAGATATTCTCGATAGGTGAGATTATCTTGGAGTTCAAGCGTTTCATGGTCCACTCCACGGATAGGATCCGAGAAGCAACGCCTGAGTTGAGAAACGTGGAAGACATCATGAACTCTGGAATGATGCGGAGGTAGTTCCAACTGGTAGGCAACTTCCACTAATTTGGCAAGAATGCGAAAGGGTCCAATGTAACGAGGAGCCAATTTTCCTTTGATACCGAATTGATGGGTTCCCTTTAAAGGTGTAACCCGAAGGTAAGCCTTCTCGCCAACTTCATAAGTCATAGGCTTATGTTTGCGGTCATATTGGCTCTTTTGATGAGATTGGGCCGTTTTCAATTTCTCACGAATAACGCAAACCTGCTCTTCTGCTTCCTGGATCATATCCGGGCCAAAGAGTTGTCTTTCCCCGGTTTCTGACCAGTTAAGAGGCGTTCGACATTTTCTTCCATAAAGAACTTCGAAAGGAGCTTTGCCCACGCTAGCTTGATAACTATTGTTATAAGCGAACTCGGTGAATGGAAGGCACCTCTCCCAATTCATACCAAAAGCGATGACAGAAGCTCGAAGCATATCCTGCAGAATTTAATTGACTCGTTCTACTTGACCACTTGATTGAGGATGGAAGGCAGTGCTAAAGGAGAGTGGAGTCCCCATAGCATTTCGGAAACTTTCCCAAAATCGAGAAGTGAAGAGACTTCCACGGTCTGAGTTAATCTCCAATGGAACACCATGAAGAGACACTATGCGGGAGATGTACAGGTCAGCTAGCTGGCTAGCAGTTATGCTCTCACGAACGGGTAGGAAGTGGGCTACTTTGGAAAGACGATCGACAACGACGAAGATGGCATTATTCCCTCTCTTGGTCCTGGGAAACCCGGTAATAAAATCCGTACCGATTTTATCCCATTTCCATTCAGGAATTGCCAATGGTTGAAGGGTGCCAGCAGGCCGTTGATGTTCTGCTTTAACTAAACGACAGACGTCGCAATTAGCAATGTATTGAGCGATTTCTCTCTTCATCCTAGTCCACCAAAACCTCTGGCGTAGGTCTTGATACATTTTAGTACTATCGGGATGAATGGTGAGAGGGGATTCATGAGCTTCCTTAAGGATAAATCGCCTCAGGTTGCGCACCTTGGGAACCACTAAACGGTCTCCAAAGAACACAACACCTTGATCATCAATGGAGAAACAACCTGCGACTCCTTTCTTGATGTTTCTCTTGATACGGGAGATTCCCGGATCTACCTTCTGTGCCTTGATGATCTGATCCGTAAGGGTAGGTTTCACCACCAGAGTGGAAAGGAATCCTCGAGGAACAATGTGAAGGTTAAGCTTACGAAATTCCTCGTGGAGAAGTGGTTGACTTTGTTGTAACATCAGGTTGTTACAATAAGATTTACGACTTAGTGCATCAGCCATGACAATGGCTTTGCCTGGGGTGTAAGTTATACCCAAGTCGTAATCCGTGTTCAACTTGACCCAACGTCTTTGCCTGAGATTCAAATCCGGTTGGGTGAAGATGTATTTCAGACTTTGGTGATCGATGTAGATTTCGCAACGATTACCAAGAAGGTAATGTCGCCATGTTTTGAGTGCATGGACCACTGCTGTAAGCTCTAGATCATGTGTGGGATAGTTATCCTCATGTGGACGCAACTGTCGAGAAGCGTAGGCAATCACATGACGATCTTGCATGAGTATGCAACCTAGTCCTTGACGCGAGGCGTCGCAATAGATAACAAAGTCCTTAGAAAAATCTGGTGGTACAAGTACGGGAGCAGATGTCAGGCGTCTTTTCAGTTCTTGAAAGCTGAACTCGCACTGTGGGGTCCACTCGAAATTTTTATCTTTCTTGAGGAGTTCAGTTAGAGGTTTAGCAACCTTGGAGAAATTCTCGACGAAGCGGCGACAGTAGCTCGCTAGACCAAGGAAACTCCGAACTTGCTTGACTGTTTCAGCTGGAGTCCAATCAAGGACGGCTTGAACTCGTTCAGGATTGACAGCAATGCCCTTAACAGAGATTACATGGCCTAGATAGGTCACTTCTGGCAACCAAAATTCACACTTAGAGAATTTGGCATAAAGACGATGCTCTTGAAGTTTCATCAATACTAGCCTTAGATGTTCGGCATGTGCTTCCTCATTCTTGGAGTAGATGAGTATACCATCGAGGTATACCACGACGAATTTATCCAAATACTCCATGAAGATCGAGTTCATTAACCGAGAGAAAGTGGCTGGAGCATTGGTTAACCCGAAGGACATGACGGTGTACTCGTATTGGCCATAACGAGTAACGAAGGCTGTTTTCGGAATGTCCCCGTTCTTGATTTTGATTTGATGGTAGCCCAACCTCAAATCCATTTTGGAAAAGACTGAGGATCCAGCGAGCTGATCATACAGGTCATTGATCCTGGGGAGCGGATACTTGTTCTTGATGGTGACCAGATTGACAGGTCGGTAATCTACAACCATCCGATCCGTTCCATCCTTCTTCTTGACAAAGAGGACGTGGCAAGCCCATGGAGAAGAGCTAGGACGGATGAAACCCTTTTGCAAGGACTCATCGAGTTGTTTCTTAAGCTCGGCTAGTTCTAGGGGTGCCATCTTATAAGGTCTTATAGAGATTGGGACGGTTCCTGGAACAAGATCTATCACGAACTCGACATTCCTGTCAGGTGGAACACCTGTCAGTTCCTCTGGAAAAACATCCGGGAAGTCACGGACTACCGGAATATCTTCAAGGTCTGGAAGGGGGTTGGCATTTAAGGAGTAAAGTTGACGCTCAGACACTCGGGTCAAAACATTGACTGTCTTGTCCGATGGATGGGTGAGTTGAACAGTTCTAGTAGAGCAATCAATCTTAGCGTAATGGGCTGACATCCAGTCCATACCCAAGATGATGTTTATGTCCGAGGACTTGAGAGCTATTAGTGATGCAAGGAAGACCAATCTGTCGACAAGGATTTCATTTCCATGGATGATTCTAGAGGTTTGCCACTTAGAACCAGGGGTTTGAATTACCATGGAGGTGGGCATGTCACAAAATGTGGTGTTGTGCAGTCGAGCATAGCTCTCAGAAATAAATGAATGAGACGCTCCAGTATCAAAGAGAACAGTTGTTGGATGGGAATTAACAAGGAGCATACCGAGAACGACGTTGGGGTCCTCATGTGTCTCCTCGGCTGAAACGTAGTTGACATGGCCACGAGCAGTGGTGGCTGGCTTGGCGTAGAGCACCTTTCCTGTTGGCTTGCCATGGCCAACAGACTTGCCGAACTGGCTGGGATTGTTCTAGGGACACTCGCGGATGTAGTGACCCGTCTCCCCACACTTGAAACAAGTTATCACATTGGGGCGTGGAGCAGCATTAGCAGCGGGGCCACCATAGGTCTTGGGCGGTGCATACTGCTGGTTGGGGCGAGGCGCCTCAAAGGACGGCCTCGGAGTGAACCTGGGTGGTAGAGCAGTGTTTAGAATCCAGACCCGGCACTTCTGAGATCCAGAGCCGGATGAAGAGCCAAAGTCACGGGAGTGCTTGCGTGAAGCTTCAAAATCAGTCTGACCTGTCTCAGCACTGATGGCCTTGTTGACTAACTTCTGGAAGGAGGTGCACTCGTGCAGACGAAGGTCACGGCGAAGCTCGGGGCTAAGTCCCTTGCGAAACCTTGCCTGCTTCTTGGAGTTAGTGGATACCTCTTCAGGAGCATATCATGCTAGATTTCCAAACTCGCGACTGTATGCATCCACAGTCAGTCTACCTTGGGTGAAATTGCAGAACTCTTCCCTCTTACGATCCATGAGACCTTCCAGAATGTGATGTTCACGGAAAGCCGCACTGAATTCAGCCCAGGTAGTGATTTGGCCGACCGGGCGCATAGCCTCAAAATTTTCCCACCAAAGGCTAGCAGGGCCTTCGAGGTGATAGGCGGCAAAGGTAACCTTATCAGCTTCAGCTACGTTGGCAGAATGTAGCTTGTGGGTGATGCTGTGAAGCCAGTCATCCGCATCGAGAGGCTCGACAGAATGATTAAACTTCGGTGGGTACAACTTGATGAAGTCATTGATTGACACCAGGTCGTTCCTCGGCTGGCGTGCAGTATTCTGCTCAAACCGCTCCAGCAAGCAGTTGGTCTCACGCTTGTTTCGTTCTGCCTCCAGCATAACTTCGGCCAGAGAAGGCGGTTGAGGCAGATTTTCATTCCTAGCTGCGCTGGCTTCACCCTGCTCCCGAGCAGCAGGGTTGTTCCGGGTGTTGACCATCCTAGGAAACAAGACAACGGTTTAGACAAGGATGGCAAAATCTTGGCAAGGAAGTGCGGAATGTAATGGATAACATGGAATGCAGAGATGTTCATCCGTATGACATGGTAATATAGAAACTGCCATATATATACCAATGGTCATACACACCATTCATAGTTTAGTACAAGCCCAGGCTAAAGTACAACTATGGTGAAAGATGTTACATCTCATCAGAGGCATTCCAAACTCCTATACATTATTTTTCTACACCTCCGGAATTGATACACATATTCCACAGGTCACGCAGGACGGTGGAGATACAACTATTACAATACCAGTGATACTACTACTAACTCAGACGCTCCGTAATAGTCCTCATAGAAGTCACCTCCATAGCCTAGAAGTTCAACGTGATCATCCGGGAACAAACGGTCCTGAGGAGCCTGTGGACCAAAGGGGCTAGGATGAGGTCTTGGACCAACAAACGGTGGCCTGCGGGGACCACGGGGTGGGGTGATGCCTCCCACATCACGCCAATCCACCATGTCTGGCAGAGCAGATCTCACAGGATATAGATCCCTCGTATCCATACATCCAGCTTGCACAGCCGGTGCAAACCGAGTCAAAGTGGCCCAATGATCAGCACGGGTGTTGAAAAGCTCCAGTCTCAAGGCCCGATTCTCTCGGTCCTTATCTTCGAGCATCTCGGCAGTGGTGCGAGTAAGTGAGTCCTCATGTGTGGAGTCAGCATAGATAGCCTGGAGATACCCTTGCGCTCCAGGGAGCAAAGCTGGCATATAACGGAAGTCGGTGTTCCGAAGCAGACCAGTCCTGACTCGCATGATGGTCATCATGGAATAGGCAGCATCCTGCACAACCATCTCAATAGTGACCCCGAGTCCATAAGAACAGTGGAGGGGCTCGGTAGATACAGGATAAGAAGGAAATATCCTAACAGTGCAGAAATATTGGCTTTGATTAAAGTCTCGGAATTGCTCTTCGACAGTGTATTCGGGATACCATCGGTAACCCGTCTCGATCATAACCCGGACTAACATATCCGTATGACCGGGCACATCGAGGCACAGGGTCAGGCGAACCACTTGGTTTTGAGCACGAGTGGCCATCTGAAAGCACAACCACAATGCAAAGACATTAGAATTTCTAGGGAAATTTGGACAACATAACAGCTATAAATGCTCAGGAACAGATTGAGACATCCACAACAGTTTGCAATACCACTCAACAACATCATATCAAGGTTCTGGTTCAACTGGCAACAAACCAAAAGTAGTAGAAACTATACTGAGGCTGGTAACCAACAATCCTATAAGTTACTACGGATTAGTAACGCGTGAACCTGATAGAGAGAAGATAGCCTAGTCCTTAACCCACATAGAATGAGAAGAGAATGACACATATCAGAGGGCATAGGGTAAAGGAGTAAAAAGAGACTTACGTTCCCTCCCACAATCAATTCCCCTACATGTAACTAAAGCATTTATAGACTCGACATCGACCAGTTTGGCTTAGCGAACCTACAGGCAGTCCGGCTCTGATGCCAACATTGTCAGGACCCCGATTCCAAGTCATATCGACCCAGCCGGTAACACCTCATATCATCTTGCGGCCTCACGCACGGTAATCCCACGGGTGTCGCATTACCATGGCCCGGGACCGTTTGCGCCTTTTGGCTCACATATATGATAGTGTCGCTAGCATCCATATGACAGAGAATCCGGGCCGACATGGCTTGTCGTGAACCCAAAGCGGCACTAACCCATGGGGACAGGCATACATGAATCACATCGAGCATGTCGGTCATCAACGTGTGAATCCGGGCTGTAGCACTGGGCTAACAGGACTCCGGTGAACCGGGCTGTAGCAGGCTAGTCAGGACTCCGGATGTCACCGCGTGACATTTCCCCGAAGGGACAGACACAGGAACGAAGTGAATCACATGCCGGCCAGTCAAGTGTCCAGAGCAGTAGTGCTGGGCTAGCAGGACTCCGGTGAACCGGGCTGTAGCGGACTACTATCGCTCAGGAAGCACTAGACTACATTTCCCCATATGAGAGGCTGCCAAGGATAAACAACTAGTTTGCCAGATCCCACTCATACCAAGCATTTCAATCATACACACAATATGCCCGATATGAGTACATACAACATGGCATCACAACAAAACTCTACAACTCAAAGTTCTTTATTTAAAAGGCTCTAAGGAGCCATACATAACATATTCATATAGATAGGGGTCATACGACCCGACACTCAAGTCATACAATCATACAAGCACATGCGGAAGCAACTTAGTCTCAATACAGACACTAGAAAGGAAAAAGGCTTGAGGAAGCCTATTTATCTATAGAGGGCCCTTCCAAGGCTTGGACCACCACCTGGGTGGCTAGTCACTCATCGACATCAAGGTCTACGTAGAACCCATCGGAGGGGGCGTTGTTGTCATATGAAAACATTAATTAAAGCAACGTGAATACGGAGGTACTCAGCAAGTCTTACAACAGAATCCTACTATACATGCACATTCTCAAGAAGGTAGTGGAGTTATTGCAGCAAGCCAGCTTTGACTCATGGTTAAGCTATCCTACAATAGACACAACTTGTAAAACATTTGTCACACACGAGTCCACTAATCACCAACACAATACTCCACCGTGGATCCTCTCTCCTCAACCTACGAGAGGGCCATCCGCGGTACTCACACTTCTTGAGGTTTTTAGTAGTATCCATTTACTTGTCTATGAACTGCATAGGTGACCAAGTAGTCCTTTACCGCGGACGCGGCTTTTCGAATAGTTTTATACCCTGCAGGGGTGTATTTCTTCACACACGCTCTCACCACTTATCGCCGCTACACGACGTGTACTCGGCGACCTTCAAGCGGAAGCGCAGCGAGGGTGTCGGCCATGACCTGACTAAACACACGAGTCCCTAGTCTAGGTTTATCGCCTATTCGGGTTCCATCCACAGGGAGTCCGGCCGAGGTTTCCACTAACGGCCCCGAACGATGTGTGCAGGGTTCTCGAGACACCCAACGGGCGAAACGGTACACCGCTGCCACGTGCCTACCGCAACACAGCCCACCCCTATGGTCAGCGCTGCGTGCGGCCCCCAGCATACTACAAACACCAGAAACTACTTGCAACTACTGGACATAGGACAAGAGTGGTTAATAAGCCGAGAGGGTCCATTGGTTTCGGGCCCAATGCGTGGTAGTAGCCGAATCTTAAATCACACACACAGATCTCAGTTCTTAGGGACGGCCTCAATGAAACAACCCACCATGTACTCCTACACGGCCTCTCATCGATACCTTTACCTAATCATGTTCAACACTTCACTCTCGTTACCGACGCAACCTTTCACTCTAGTTCATCATCCCGATGAGCCAGACCTGACACAACTCTAAGCATAGCAAGAATAGCATGGTAGGGAACACAAATATGGCTCAAACAACTCCTACACATGCTAGTGGGTTTCATCTAGTTACTGTGGCAATGACAGGTCATGCAAAGGAAGTGGGTTCAACTACCGCAGTACACAGCAGTTTGAATCGCGTTGTCTTAATGCAGTAAACAAGAGCAGAAGAGAGATCATGGGTCTGTATCGAAATGATCAATGGTTGCTTGCCTGATGTAGTGGTAGTAGGGTACTGCCCTTCAGATGGATATTCGGGGTTATCCTCGGAGGCAGAACCAACCATGAAAAAAAGCACACCGAACATAATCAATGCATGACAATATGCAACAATATGATGCACGCTATGACATAGCAATATGAATGTGTCTTGGCCTAATGCAAGCTAAAACAGAAAGGAATAAACTTATTTGAATCAAAGATTCAAATGTTAGTTCATTTAACATAGCCATATTAGTGCATTATCTTATTTTGCTGAAACAGCAAGGTTAACTTGTTCTATCATGCATGAAACCATTACCAGTGGATATATTGAATTTTTCTGATCAAAATTCATATATAAATCTTTTCATTTGGATACAGATTAATTTCTATGAATTTTTGAAGTTTGCAACAATTTCTGGAATTTCCTATATAAGAATAAATCCAGAAATTAGTTATTGCGTCAGCAGTGCGTCAGCGTGATATCAGTGGTCAAAGGGGATGTCCAGGTCAACCTGACCAGTGGGTCCCGCGTGTCAGCAATTAAATAAACTAACTAAATTTAGTTAAAACTAATCTGGTTAGTTAGCAGAGGGGGCCCCCACTTGTCATAGACTCAGAGAAGTCAACTTGGGCCCGCCCAGTCAAGGTCAACGGGTCAAACCCGCCGGTGTTTAGCCGCCGGCGAGGCCAGACACGGCGGTGAGAGTGCATTAGCACGTTCCGGCGATCAAATGGACGGCGGAGACCATCTACGGGTAGCTGGGAGCAAGCCGCGGTGTTTGGTGGTGGTGGCTGAGCTCGGGGTGGCCGGAAATGTCGCCGACGACGAGCTAGGCGGTCGCCGGAGTCGGGCGAAGGTGAACCCAAGGCTACGGGGCAGGCGAGGTGCGTGGAGTGGTGCTACGGGTTCCTGTGCGGTGAGGGCATTGGACAAGGTGGTGTGGCCAGTGGTTGGCCGGAGACACGTCAGCGACGAGCTCGGCGGTGGCGCGTGTGGTGATGCTTCGTGCAGTTGCTACGGTGCACGAGAAGGCAAACATAGAGGATGGGCAGGTAGCTGAGCTCACGGCGGTCACGCAGAAACGGACGGCGCGGTCGGGGACGAGCTGATGCGGTGGCGATGTCGAAGTGGATCTCCGGCGGTGGTCGACGAAGACGGGGTCGATGGAGGTGTTGCAGAGCGTGCGAGCGCTCGGTGCTCGGCCTGCTCGATGTAGTCGACTATGGCGGAGCGAACGGACACGATGGCGCAGCACGGGGACGACAGAGGGTGCGACTACGTCGGCAGTGCGGCGGCAGGTGCGTCGGCCATGGCGCGGGAGAGCGAGGGGGAGATGCAGGGGGCGAGTGAGGGGTCCACGGGGTCGGGGCAGCGACGTGGAGCCTGCTCGGAGTCCAGGCGCGCGAAGCGGCAAGCTGCTGGCGCCGTGGCGAGCTCGCGCTCGCCGGCGTCAGCTCTTTGCCTGCCTGGTGGGGACGAAGCAGCTGGCTGGCATGGGCCAGCACAGCGCTGGGCCGCCAGGTGGGCCGGCTGATGGACTGCGGCCAGGTAAGTTCTCTCCCTTTCTTTAATTTTCTGTTTTCTATTTTTCTGTAGGTTTGTGGCTTTATTAAAAATAGCTAGGCACTTCTAAAATTCCTGGAAATAATTAGAGGCTCTGTTTAGAATATATCTAACAACCCACACTTATTTCCAGAATTATTTGAGCATTTAAATATTTACTAGCATTTAAATGCCCAAATGCAAATTACATATGATTTAATTCAATGACCTTCTATTGACCTAGAAAATTGTGCACCAATTTTGCCAAAGGTTCTAACCCAAGACAAAGAGGGTGAACTTTTTAGAAGGGCATTTTAGGTTCATTGAAAATATTTTTAGTAAACCCTAGTTGATTTCAGAGGGGGTGCTGGGGGTTCTGTCTTCCCCAATTCAAGTTCTGATGAAAGATAGACATGATGCAACACTCTAATGCATGGACTAGCTAGGATGTGACATGCCTCTTGTTATTTATGTTATAGACTGATTCACCTTCAAGATCTAGGATAAATAACCCATTCACAACGGGTGCAAAGCCATGAAACATATTATTCAAGTAAATAGAACAACCATTGTCCTTAATACTGAATTTATAACCTTGTCTCATCAAACATGAGGCAGAAATAATGTTTGGACTCAAAGAAGGAACATAATAACAATTATTAAGTTCCATTACAAATCTTGAAGGTAAATTAAGTTCCATAATGCCGACGGCCAATGCAGCAACTCTTGCTTTATTCCCGACGCGTATGTCGACTTCTCCTCTAGCGACATTCCTAGTTTTTCTTAGCCCCTGCATCGAGTTGCATATGTGAACAACCGATCTGGTATCATATTACCCAAGATCTACTAGAAACATCAGCAAGATAAATGTCTATAACATATACAACAAGTGTACCTGAAGAAGAAGTCATACTTCTAGTCTTCTTGCCCTTCTCGGCAAGCCACTTGCTGCAGTTCCTTTTCCAGTGTCCGGGTTCCTTGCAATGAAATCAAATAATCCCCGAGGCCGTCCCTGACTTAGGCGCAACGGCGGTAGTTAGAATTGCCTCCTTCTCCTTGCCCTTTGCCTTAGCCTTTTTCTTGGACCAGCTCTTCTTGAACTTAGCCGAGTTCTGCACCAGCAACACTTCATGATGCGTACCTTTCTTGATATCCTGCTCTGCCACTTTGAGCATCCCATGCAATTCAGTGAGCTTCTTTTCCATCCCATGCATATGGTAGTTCAAGATAAACGGCCCATAACTATCCGGAAGAGAACCCAAAATTGTATCTGTGGACAACTCATCCCCAAGTGGGAAGCCCAGCCTATCCAGAGCTTGCATGTACCCGATCATCTTGATCACATGCGGGCTCAGTGGATCACCCTCTTTCAGCTTACAATCCATCAAGGATCGCCAGACATTGAAACTTTCGGTCCTAGCCTGCATTTGAAACATGCTTTTAAGGTTCTTGATCATATTGAAAGCCTCAATATTTTTGAACTGCTGCTGCAGATCGGGCCCCATAGAAGCCAACATGAGACAGCTGATCTCATTTGATTCATCAACGAGTTTCTGGTAGGCACTTCTGGCTGTGGCATTAGCATTATCGGCAGGTTCCTCTAGAAGCGGATTCTCTAGAACTTGTTCCTTTTTCTCATGCCTAAGAACAATTCTCAGGTTTCTATACCAGGTGGTAAAGTGTGTTCCATTCAATTTATCTTTTTCCAGGATTGTTTACAACGCAAAAGGGGTAACTTGAGAAGGTGGTGCCATTGATCTACAACAGAAATATGCAAAACACTAAGACATGTATTCATGAAGAGTAATTTATATTAAACATTTTAATAAGATCATTACTCCCACTAAAATCAACATCCCTTGGTTGATACTTAGTGATTCAAGATCCAAGATCAATATGTTAACTAGTGAGCTTTTGCATCATCGCTAGAGGACAAGATCACTCGGTAAGAAACTCTTGCTAATCGTATCTCCATACGAATCTTGTTGTTGGGGACATCTCATGCCTCGCCAACTCCTATGCCTCGTTGCCCAAAACTGTTTTGATAGCCACGACAAGTTAACCAATGCTTCACATGTAAGTGTCCGACACAAACCCATCACTTCAAGGAGATCTAGTGGCACCCTAATTTCATAGGCCCGCCACTAAATATACTTGACATGTGAAGGTGCATCAATTGGGGAGGCATTTGTGCTTGACATTCTTTGAGGGATCACCCTACTTAAAACATCTACCATGCAAAAGAAGGGTGCGTAAAAGGGATAAACTTTCACATGCAGTTTATATATATGTGTGATATGATATAACCTCTTTTCACAGCGCATGGTGATCTCCATCTCCACGTGCGCGGTCTGCCCATGCATGGTTGTCCTCGTGGTGATCTCCATCTCCACGCCATGGTGTCAACCGCCAAGTGTTACATAAGATACTATGCTATTAAAAACTAATAGCTACTGAAAGTAAATTACATTACATGGCTTCTAATGTTGACACGCATGTCATTAATACAATAATGGGACAACCATATGGCTCCTTCCGGTTGCCGCACTCATGACACGCAGGTCATGAAACAATAATATACAAGAAACATACATGGGCTATACCAAATGACAGCCATTCCCTGCAAAAACGAGTCAGATGTTCTACCGCCGAAGATAAAACCTCCTGAAACTTTATCTTCCAAGCGGATTTATGCCTAGCCAGAAGCGCCTAAATCTTGTTTTGACATTTCTCCGCCAATCCAACTTTTCATTAGCTTCAGTTTGATAGGTCGTGCAGCAAAATCAGAGTTCGTATGCAAAAGTTACAGCCGTTTTACCGAGACCGCTCCAACAGATTTCAGCACCGCGGAAATCACATTTCCAAGGTGTTGATATATGTTCCGATTCGATCAATCTCAATGATCTTCGCATGCTCCATCTGGATTTACGTTCCACTATCCACCCAGATGGCGGAAACCGACTGTCACATCCCTAGCTAGGCCATGCATTACAGTGTGCATCATGTTTAAATTCTGTTAATTCTGAAATGGGAAATGCCAGAACCCCCAACACACACTTCCCCCCCCCCTGGAAATAACTAGGGTTTACTAAAATCTTTTTCAATGAACCTGAAATGCCCTTCTGAAATGTTCACCCCCTTTGTTTTGGGTTTAAACCTTTGACAAAAGTGGTGCACAATTTTCTAGGTCAACAGAAGGTTTTTGAATTAACACATAAGTATTTGAATTTGGGCATTTAAAATTTATAAAAAATATTTTAAATGTTCAAATATTCTCAAACAGAAATGTTTCATGTGGACTATATTTTAAATAGCAAACATGTGCAGTTTGAGGATTTTTGGAGTGGTCTAGGTATTTTAAATAACTCCACAAAGTTGCAGAAGAAATAGAAAAGGAAAGACAAAAACAAAAATACAACTAACTTACCTGGCGGCCCACCTGGCCGGCCCAGCCCACCAGCCGCGCCAGCGAGCTGCTTCGCCTCGCCAGCCAGGCAGGCAGGTGCTCGACGCCGGAGCAGGAGCTCGCCACGCAGCGCCCTGCCTCCCTGCTTCACCTTCCTCGCCGCCCGACGCGCTGGACGAGCTCCATGTCGTGCCCCCGACGCCCTGGACACGTCCATTCCCCCCCTGCCCTCTCCCTCGCTCCCCTTCGCCATGGCCGACGCCACCGCAGCTGCACCGTCGCCGTAGTCGCGCTCTCCGTCGTCCTTGCGCCGTCCCGACCTGTCCAGAAGCTCCGCCGCCCTCCTCTTCTTTGAGCTAGCCGAGCCCCGCGCGCTCGCTCGCTCTACAACGCTTCCCCGAGCTCTTCTTCAACCTTCGGCCGCCGGAGATCCCCTTCGACCTCACCGCCGCACCAGCTCGTCCCCGACTGCGACGTTCGCTTCCCCGAGACCGCTGTGAGCTCAGCTACCTCCCCATCCCCTCCATTCTGCGTTTCGTGCACCACAGCGACTGCACGATGCTCACCCGCACACACCGCCGCGGAGCTCGTCGCCGACGAGGCTCCGGCCACCCAACGGCTGCGCCACCCTGTCCCATGGCCTCACCGCAACCCCAGGAGGCCAACGCACTACCGCACGCACCTCGCCGTGCCCCGCAGCCCCGGTTCCACCTTCACCCGAGCCCCGGCGCCGCCAAACTCGTCGCCGGCGCCAACTCCGCCCACCCCGACCCCAACTGACTCCACCAGTAGTCGCGGTTCGTTCCCAGGAGTGCGTTGATGCCTTCCGCGCCTCATTTGGTGGCCGGAATGGCCAATTTCACTCTGCTCCGCCGCGTCTGGCCTCGCCGGCGGCTAGACGCCGGCGAGTTGACCCTGACCGTTGACTGTGGGCCCCTATTGACGCTGTTGAGTCAATGACAGGTGGGGCCCCCCTTCTGTTAACCTCTGGATTAGTTTAAAACTAATTAAATAAGTGAATTAATCACTGACCCCCTGGGCCCACTGGTCAGTTGACCTGGACCGGCTGTTGACCTGCTGAGGTCAGCATGACCTCATGCTGACGCAATAAGTAATTACTGGATTTTATTTTTATACAGGAAAATCCAGAAAATAGTTCAAACATCAAAATTTCATAGAAAATTATCTATAGCTCCAAATGCAAAGTTCTATATATGAAAAATTATCAGAAAAATCCAATCTATCCAATGGAACTGGTTTCATGCATGTTAAAACAAGTTAAAACCACTGTTTAGGCATTATAAGATATTGCACTAATATGATCTTATAAATGCACTACCATTTGAATCTTTGGTTCAAATGGGGTCATTTCCTTCTGGTTTAACTTGCACAAGACCAGGACACATTCATATTGCCATGTCACTGCATGCATCATATTGTTGCATATCGTCATGTATTGATTGTGTTGCAATGTGTCATTCATGGTAGGTTCTGCCTCCGAGGATATCTCCGAGTATCCAACTGAAGGGCAGTATCCCACCACCACTCCATCAGGCAAGCAAACCATTGATCATTCCGATACAAACCCATGTTCTCGCTTCTGCTCTTGTTTACTGCATTAAGACAACGCGTTTCAAACTGCTGTGTGCCGCGGTAGTTGAACCCACTTCCTTTGCATGACCTGTCATTGCCACAGTAACTAGATGAAACCCACTAGCATGTGTAGGAGTTGATTGAGCCAATACATGTGTATGTGTGTTCCTACCATGCTATGCTTGCTATGCTTAGAGTTGTGTCAGGTCTGGCTCATCGGGATGATGAACTGGAGTGAAAGGTTGTGTCGGTGACAAGAGTGAGGTGTTGAACACGATTTGGTAAAGGAATCGATGAGAGGCCATGTAGGAGTACATGGTGGGTTGTTTCATTGAGGCCGTCCCTAGGAACTGAGTTCTGTGTTTGTGATCCATGATACAGTTACTACCACACATTGGGATCCTTAATTGACTCTCTCGGCTTCTTGATCACGCTTGTCCTTTGTCCAGGAGTTGCAAAGTAGTTTCTGGTGTTTGTAGTATGCTGGGGGCCGCACGCGGTGCTGACCATCGGGGTGGGCAGTGTTGCGGTAGGCATGTGGCACGGTGTACCGACTCGCCCGTTTGGTGTCTCGGGAACCCTGTTCACATCGTTCGGGGACGTTAGTGGAAACCTCGGCCGGACTCCCTGCGGATGGAACCCGAATAGGCGATAAACCTGGACTAGAGACTTGAGTGTTTAGGTAGGCCGTGGCCGACACCCTCACTGGGCTTCCGCTTGAAGGTTGCCGAGTACATGTCGTGTAAACGGCGATAAGTGGTGAGAGCGTGTGTGAAGAAGTACACCCCTGCAGGGTTAACATCATCTATTCGAATAGCCGTGTCCGCGGTAATGGACTTCTGGGTTGCCTATATCAGTTCATAGACAAGTTAAATGGATACTACTAAAAATCTCAAGATAAGTGTGAGTACCGCGGATGGCCCTCTCGTGGGATGGCGAGAGAGGATCCACGGTGGAGTATTGTGTTGGTGTTAGTGGACTCGTGTGCGACAAATGATTTACAAGTGGTGTTTTCGTAGGATAGCTTAGCCAAGAGTCAAAGCTGGCTTGCTGCAATAACCCCACTACCTTCTTGAGAATGTGCATGTATAGTAGGTTCCTGTTGTAAGACATGCTGAGTACTTCTGTACTCATGTTGCTTTAATCATGTTTTTCAGACGACTGCACCAACCCCTCTGATGGGTTCTATGTAGACCTCGACGTTGACGAGTGACTTATCACCCAGGTGGTGATCCAAGACTTGTGAAGGGTCGTTGTAGATAGACAGGCTTCGTCAAGCCTTCTTTCTTTCTAGTGTCTGTACTCAGACTACTTTGCTTCCGCATGTGCTTGTATGTTTGTATGACTTGAGTGTTGGGTCATGTGACCCCTATCTGTATGAATGATATGTATGGCTCCTCGGAGCCTTCTAAATAAAGTACTTGAGTCGTAGAGTACTGTTGTGATGCCATGTTGTATTTACTCATATCGGGCATATTGTGTGTATGACTGAAATGCTTGGTATGAGTGGGATCCGACTATCTAGTTGTTTATCCTTGGCAGCCTTTCATATGGGGAAATGCAAGTCTTGTGCTTCTGAGCGATAGTAGTCCGCTACAGCCCGGTTCACCGGAGTCCTGCTAGCCCAGCACTACTGCTTGGACACTTGACTGGCCGGCATGTGTTTCACGTCGTTCCAATGTCTGTCCCTTCGGGGAAATGTCACGCGCTGATATTCGGAGTCCTGCCTAGCCTGCTACAGCCCGGGTTACCGGAGTCCTGTTAGCCCAGTGCTACAGCCCGAATAGATACGTTGATGACCGACATGTTCGATGTGACTCATGTATGCCTGTCCTCATAGGCTAGCGCCGCTTTGGGTTCATGACTAGCCATGTCGGCCCGGGTTCTCTGTCATATGGATGCTAGCGACACTATCATATACGTGAGCCAAAAGGCGCAAACGGTCCCGGGCCAGGTAAGGTGGCACCCGTGGGAGTACCGTGCGTGAGGCCGCAAAGTGATATGATGTGTTACACGCTGGATCGATGTGGCTTAGGATCGGGGTCCTGACAGCGTTGGCATCAGAGCCGGACTGCCTGTAGGTTCGCTAAGCCAAACTGGTCGATGTCGAGTCTAGAAATGCTTTAGTTATATGCAGGGGAATTGATTGTGGGAGGGAACGTAAGGCTCTTTTACTCCTTTACCTTATGCCCTCTATTCTGAGTCATTCTCTTCTCATTCTACGTGGGTTAAGGAACTAGGCTCTCTTCTCTCTATCAGGTTCACGTGTTACTAAATCCGTAGTAACTTATAGGATTGTTGGATACGACCCAGTTCAGTTCTACTAAAGTTTAGTATGTTGCCAATTGAACCAGAACCTTGATATGTTGTTGTTGAGTGGTTTCGCAAACTGTTGTGGATGTCTCAATTCCTTTTCTGAGCATTTACAGCCGTTATGCTGTCCAATTTCATCCAGAAATTCTAATGCCTTTGCACTATTTTGTGCTTTCAGATGGCTACCCGTCCCCAAAACCAAGTGGTTCGTCTGACCCGTTGCATCGGTGTATGTGGTCATACCGCCATGTTGGTTCGAGTGATGGTTGAGGCAGGATACCGATGGTACCCTGAATACACCGTCGAAGAACAGTTTAGAGATTTCAACCAGAGCCAATATCTGTGCACGGTTAGGATATATCCATCTTATCCCGGAGCCACGGAACCACTCCATTGTTCTTATGGACTCGGGATCACTATTGGGATGTCCGTTCAAGATGCAGCCTACTCGATGATGACCATTATGCGAGCTAGAACTGCCTTGTTGAGCAACACTGATTTTCGCTACATGCCAGCATCCCTCCCTAGGGCGCATGGTTACCTCCAGGGCATGTACAGTGATGCATCCCATGAGGACTCACTCCTTTGCACCACTACTGAGATGTTGGAAGATAAGGACCGTGAAAACCGGGCCTTGCGTATGGAGCTCTTTAATGCTCGTGCTGATCATTGGGCCACCTTGACGAGGTTTGCACCTGCTGTGCAAGCCGGATACATGGACATGAGAGACTTGTACCCTGTGCGGGCTAGTCTGCCAGACTTCATGGAATGGCGTGAGGTGGGAGGCATCACCCCTCCTCGTGGGCCTCTGCTACCGCCATCTGTGGGACCGAGGCCGCATCCAAGTCCCTATGGTCCACAAGCACTGCAGCACCGTCTGTTCCCAGATGACCATGTTCCGCTTCCAGGTCTGGGTGGTGACTTCTATGAGGACTTCTACGGAGTCGTCTGAGCTAGTAGTAGTCTCGCTAGTATTGTAATAGTTGTATGTCCACCGTCCTGCGTGATTGTGGAATATAACTTAGTGTGTATCAATTCCGGAGGTGTAGAAAAATAATGTATAGGAGCTTGGAATGCCTCCGATGAGATGTAACGTCTTTCGTCTTAGTTGTACCTCAGCTTGAGCTTGTACTAAACTATGTATGACGTGTATGACCGTTGGTATATATATGGCAGTTTCTATATTACCATGTCATACGGATGATCATCTCTGCATTCCTTGTTATCCATTACATTCCGCACTTCCTTGGCCAGATTTTGCCATCCTGGTTTAAATCATTGTTTTGTTTTCCCAGGATGGTCAACACCCGCAGCAACCCTGCTGCTCCGGAGCAGGGAGAAGCTAGTGCTCCTAGAGAGGAAAGTCTGCCTCAACCACCTTCTCTGGCCGAAGTGATGCTGGAGGCAGAGCGCAACAGGCGCGACACCAACCGCTTGTTAGAGCGGATTGAACAAAACACTGCACGTCAGCAAAGGGTCAATCCAGTGTCCATCAATGACTTTGTCAAGCTGTACCCGCCAAAGTTCAATCATTCCATCGAACCTCTCGATGCGGATGACTGGCTCCGCAGCATCGCCCATAAGCTACGTTCTGCCAACGTGGCTGAAGATGATAAGGTCACCTTTGCTGCCTATCACCTCGAAGGCCCTGCCAGCCTTTGGTGGGAGAATTATGAAGCTATGCGTCCGGTCGGCCAACTCACTACTTGGGCTGATTTCAGTGCCGCTTTCCGTGAGCATCATATCCCGGAAGGTCTTATGGACCGCAAGAGGGAGGAGTTCTGTAACTTCACCCAGGGAAAGCTGTCTGTGGATGCATACAGTCGCGAGTTTGGGAAGCTTGCACGCTATGCTCCCGAAGAGGTATCCACCGATGCCAAGAAGCAGGCAAGGTTCCGCAAGGGACTTAGCCCTGAGCTCCGACGTGACCTTCGTCTGCATGAATGCATTTCTTTTCCGAAGCTAGTCAATAAGGCCATCAGTGCCGAGACAGGACAGAATGATTTTGAAGCTTCACGCAAGCACTCCCGTGATTATGGATCTTCATCCGGCTCTGGATCTCAGAAGCGCCGGGTCTGGATTCCAAATTCTGCTATGCCACCCAGGTATACCCCGAGGCCATCCTTTGAGGCGCCTCGTCCCAATCAACAGTATGTGCCGCCCAAGACTTTTGGTGGCCCCACTGCCAATACTGCTCCACGCCCCAATATAACAACTTGCTTCAAGTGTGGTGAGCCGGGCCACTACATCCGTGAGTGTCCCCAGAACAACCCCAGCCAGTTCGGAAAGTCTGTTGGCCGTGGTAAGTCAACAGCAAAAGTGCTTGTCGCCAAGCCAGCCACCACCGCTCGTGGTCATGTCAACTACGTTTCAGCTGAAGAGACTCAAGAGGACCCCAACGTCGTTCTCGGTACGCTCCTTGTTAATTGCCATCCGGCAACTGTTCTCTTTGATACTGGAGCATCTCATTCATTTATTTCTGAGAGCTATGCTCGTTTGCACAACACCACTTTTTGTGACATGCCCACCTCCATGGAAATTCAAACTCCCGGTTCTAGATGGCAAACCTCTAGGATCAGCCATGGAAATGAAATTCTTGTCGACAGATTGGTTTTTCTCGCGTCACTAATATCTCTCAAGTCCTCGGACATAAACATCATCTTGGGTATGGACTGGATGTCAGCCCATTACGCCAAGATTGACTGCTCAACTAGAACTGTTCAACTTACCCATCCATCGGGCAAGACAGTTAATGTTTTGACCCGAGTATCGGAGCGTCAGCTCTACTCTCTAAATGCCAACCCCCTTCCAGACCTCGAAGATATTCCAGTAGTCCGTGACTTTCCGGATGTCTTCCCAGAGGAACTGCCAGGTGTTCCACCTGACAGAGATGTCGAGTTCGTGATAGATCTTGTTCTAGGAACTGTCCCAATCTCTAGAAGACCTTATAAGATGGCACCCCTAGAACTAGCTGAGCTTAAGAAACAACTCGATGAGTCCTTGCAAAAGGGTTTCATCCGTCCTAGTTCATCTCCATGGGCTTGCTCCGTCCTCTTCGTCAAGAAGAAGGATGGAACGGATCGGATGGTTGTAGATTACCGACCTGTCAATCTGGTCACAATCAAGAACAAGTATCCGCTCCCCAGGATCAACGATCTGTATGACCAGCTCGCTGGATCCTCAGTCTTTTCCAAAATGGATTTGAGGTTGGGCTACCATCAAATCAAAATCAAGAACGGAGACATTCCCAAAACGACTTTCGTTACTCGTTACGGCCAATACGAGTACACCGTCATGTCCTTCGGTTTAACCAATGCTCCAGCCACCTTCTCTCGGTTAATGAACTCGATCTTCATGGAGTACTTGGATAAATTCGTCGTGGTATACCTCGATGATATACTCATCTACTCCAAGAATGAGGAAGAACATGCCGAACATCTAAGGCTAGTATTGATGAAACTCCGAGAGCATCGCCTTTATGCCAAATTCTCCAAGTGCGAATTCTGGTTGCCAGAAGTGACCTATCTGGGCCATGTAATCTCTGGCAAGGGCATTGCTGTCAACCCCGAGCGAGTTCAAGCCGTCCTTGACTGGACTCCACCTGAAACGGTCAAGCAAGTCCGGAGTTTTCTTGGTTTAGCGAGCTATTGCCGCCGCTTCATCGAGAATTTCTCCAAGGTTGCTAAGCCTCTAACTGAACTCCTCAAGAAAGATAAAAAGTTCGAGTGGACCCCACAGTGCGAGTTCAGCTTTCAGGAACTGAAAAGACGCCTGACATCTGCTCCCGTACTGGTACCACCAGATTTCTCTAAGGACTTTGTTATTTATTGCGACGCCTCGCGACAAGGACTAGGTTGCATACTCATGCAAGATCGACATGTGATTGCCTACGCATCTCGACAGTTGCGTCCACATGAGGATAATTATCCCACACATGATCTGGAGCTTGCAGCAGTAGTCCATGCACTCAAAACCTGGCGACATTACCTCTTGGGTAATCGTTGCAAAATTTACACTGACCACCAAAGCTTGAAATATATTTTCACCCAACCGGATTTGAATCTCAGGCAAAGACGTTGGGTCGAGTTGATCTCGGATTACGACTTAGGAATAACTTACACCCCAGGCAAAGCCAATGTCATGGCTGATGCACTAAGTCGTAAATCCTATTGTAACAACTTGATGTTACAACAAGGACAACCACTTCTCCACGAGGAATTTCGTAAGCTTAACCTTCATATTGCTCCTCGAGGATTCCTTTCCACCCTGGTGGCGAAACCTAACCTTACGGATCAAATCATTACCGCTCAGCGGTATGATAGAGGAATATCTCGGATTAAGGAGAACATTGCTAGCGGAGTTGCTAAATGTTTTTCCATGGATGAACAAGGTGTTGTCTTCTTCGAGAACCGCTTGGTGGTTCCCAAGAAACAACATTTACGACAATTGATCCTTAAGGAAGCTCATGAATCCCCTCTCACCATTCATCCCGGTAGCACTAAGATGTATCAAGACCTACGCCAGAGGTTTTGGTGGACTAGGATGAAGAGAGAAATCGCTCAATACATTGCAACTTGCGACGTTTGTCGTCGTGTTAAAGCAGAGCATCAACGGCCTGCTGGCACCCTTCAACCATTGGAGATTCCTGAATGGAAATGGGATAAAATCGGTATGGATTTCATTACCGGGTTTCCCAGAACCAAAAGAGGGAATAATGCTATCTTCGTTGTTGTCGATCGTCTTTCCAAAGTAGCCCACTTCTTACCTGTTCGCGAGAGTATAACCGCTAGCCAGCTAGCGGATTTGTACATCTCTCGAATAGTATCTCTCCATGGTGTTCCATTGGAAATTAATTCAGACCGTGGAAGTCTTTTCACCTCTCGATTTTGGGAAAGTTTCCAAAATGCTTTGGGAACTCGACTCTCCTTTAGCACCGCCTTCCATCCTCAATCAAGTGGTCAAGTAGAACGAGTCAATCAAATTCTGGAGGATATGCTCCGGGCTTCTGTCATCTCTTTCGGTATGAATTGGGAGAAGTGCCTTCCATTCGCCGAGTTCGCTTATAACAACAGTTATCAAGCTAGCTTGGGCAAAGCCCCTTTCGAAGTTCTCTATGGACGAAAATGTCGAACGCCTCTTAACTGGTCAGAAACCGGCGAGAGACAACTCTTTGGCCCGGACATGATCCAGGATGCAGAAGAGCAGGTTCGCATTATTCGTGAGAAGTTGAAAACCGCCCAATCCCGGCAAAAGAGTCAGTACGACCGCAAGCATAAGCCCATGGCTTATGAAGTCGGCGAGATGGCTTACCTTCGGGTTACACCTTTAAAGGGAACCCATCGATTCGGTATCAAAGGAAAATTGGCTCCTCGCTACATTGGACCCTTTCGCATTCTTGCCAAACGAGGGGAAGTTGCCTACCAACTGGAACTACCTCCGCATCTCTCCAGAGTTCATGATGTCTTCCACGTCTCTCAACTCAGGCGTTGCTTCGCGGATCCTATCCGTGGAGTGGACCACGAAACGCTTGATCTCCAAGATAACCTCACCTATCGGGAATACCCTGTTCGTATCCTTGATCAAGCCGAGCGTACCACTCGACGCCACAATATCAAGTTTCTCAAGGTTCAATGGTCACACCATTCCGAGCAAGAGGCTACCTGGGAAAGGGAGGATCGTCTTCGACTTGAGTACCCCGCCTTCTTTTCGGAGGAACCTAAATCTCGGGACGAGATTCTTTTGAGTGGGGGTGAGTTGTCACATCCCTAGCTAGGCCATGCATTAGAGTGTGCATCATGTTTAAATTCTGTTAATTCTGAAATGGGAAATGCCAGAACCCCCAACACACACTCCCCCCCCCCTGGAAATAACTAGGGTTTACTAAAATCTTTTTCAATGAACCTGAAATGCCCTTCTGAAATGTTCACCCCCTTTGTTTTGGGTTTAAACCTTTGACAAAAGTGGTGCACAATTTTCTAGGTCAACAGAAGGTTTTTGAATTAACACATAAGTATTTGAATTTGGGCATTTAAAATTTATAAAAAATATTTTAAATGTTCAAATATTCTCAAACAGAAATGTTTCATGTGGACTATATTTTAAATAGCAAACATGTGCAGTTTGAGGATTTTTGGAGTGGTCTAGGTATTTTAAATAACTCCACAAAGTTGCAGAAGAAATAGAAAAGGAAAGACAAAAACAAAAATACAACTAACTTACCTGGCGGCCCACCTGGCCGGCCCAGCCCACCAGCCGCGCCAGCGAGCTGCTTCGCCTCGCCAGCCAGGCAGGCAGGTGCTCGACGCCGGAGCAGGAGCTCGCCACGCAGCGCCCTGCCTCCCTGCTTCACCTTCCTCGCCGCCCGACGCGCTGGACGAGCTCCACGTCGTGCCCCCGACGCCCTGGACACGTCCATTCCCCCCTGCGCTCTCCCTCGCTCCCCTTCGCCATGGCCGACGCCACCGCAGCTGCACCGTCGCCGTAGTCGCGCTCTCCGTCGTCCTTGCGCCGTCCCGACCTGTCCAGAAGCTCCGCCGCCCTCCTCTTCTTCGAGCTAGCCGAGCCCCGCGCGCTCGCTCGCTCTACAACGCTTCCCCGAGCTCTTCTTCAACCTTCGGCCGCCGGAGATCCCCTTCGACCTCACCGCCGCACCAGCTCGTCCCCGACCGCGACGTTCGCTTCCCCGAGACCGCTGTGAGCTCAGCTACCTCCCCATCCCCTCCATTCTGCGTTTCGTGCACCACAGCGACTGCACGATGCTCACCCGCACACACCGCCGCGGAGCTCGTCGCCGACGAGGCTCCGGCCACCCAACGGCTGCGCCACCCTGTCCCATGGCCTCACCGCAACCCCAGGAGGCCAACGCACT
Organism: Aegilops umbellulata; assembly: GCA_032464435.1. NCBI lineage: Eukaryota > Viridiplantae > Streptophyta > Magnoliopsida > Poales > Poaceae > Aegilops > Aegilops umbellulata. The sequence continues at coordinate 218,733,545 of CP136060.1, forward strand.
ACCGAACGCACCTCGCCGTGCCCCGCAGCCCCGGTTCCACCTTCACCCGAGCCCCGGCGCCGCCAAACTCATCGCCGGCGCCAACTCCGGCCACCCCGACCCAACTGACTCCACCAGTAGTCGCGGTTCGTTCCCAGGAGTGCGCTGATGCCTTCCGCGCCTCATTTGGTGGCCGGAATGGCCAATTTCACTCTGCTCCGCCGCGTCTGGCCTCGCCGGCGGCTAGACGCCGGCGAGTTGACCCTGACCGTTGACTGTGGGCCCCTGTTGACGCTGTTGAGTCAATGACAGGTGGGGCCCCCCTTCTGTTAACCTCTGGATTAGTTTAAAACTAATTAAAAAAGTGAATTAATCACTGACCCCCTGGGCCCACTGGTCAGTTGACCTGGACCGGCTTTGACCTGCTGAGGTCAGCATGACCTCATGCTGACGCAATAAGTAATTACTGGATTTTATTTTTATACAGGAAAATCCAGAAAATAGTTCAAACTTCAAAATTTCATAGAAAATTATCTATAGCTCCAAATGCAAAGTTCTATATATGAAAAATTATCAGAAAAATCCAATCTATCCAATGGAACTGGTTTCATGCATGTTAAAACAAGTTAAAACCACTGTTTAGGCATTATAAGATATTGCACTAATATGATCTTATAAATGCACTACCATTTGAATCTTTGGTTCAAATGGGGTCATTTCCTTCTGGTTTAACTTGCACAAGACGAGGACACATTCATATTGCCATGTCATTGCATGCATCATATTGTTGCATATCGTCATGTATTGATTGTGTTGCAATGTGTCATTCGTGGTAGGTTCTGCCTCCGAGGATATCTCCGAGTATCCAACTGAAGGGCAGTATCCCACCACCACTCCATCAGGCAAGCAAACCATTGATCATTCCGATACAAACCCATGTTCTCGCTTCTGCTCTCGTTTACTGCATTAAGACAACGCGTTTCAAACTGCTGTGTGCCGCGGTAGTTGAACCCACTTCCTTTGCATGACCTGTCATTGCCACAGTAACTAGATGAAACCCACTAGCATGTGTAGGAGTTGATTGAGCCAATACATGTGTATGTGTGTTCCTACCATGCTATGCTTGCTATGCTTAGAGTTGTGTCAGGTCTGGCTCATCGGGATGATGAACTGGAGTGAAAGGTTGTGTCGGTGACAAGAGTGAGGTGTTGAACACGATTTGGTAAAGGAATCGATGAGAGGCCATGTAGGAGTACATGGTGGGTTGTTTCATTGAGGCCGTCCCTAGGAACTGAGTTCTGTGTTTGTGATCCATGATACAGTTACTACCACACATTGGGATCCTTAATTGACTCTCTCGGCTTCTTGATCACGCTTGTCCTTTGTCCAGGAGTTGCAAAGTAGTTTCTGGTGTTTGTAGTATGCTGGGGGCCGCACGCGGTGCTGACCATCGGGGTGGGCTGTGTTGCGGTAGGCACGTGGCACGGTGTACCGACTCGCCCGTTTGGTGTCTCGGGAACCCTGTTCACATCGTTCGGGGCCGTTAGTGGAAACCTCGGCCGGACTCCCTGCGGATGGAACCCGAATAGGCGATAAACCTGGACTAGAGACTTGAGTGTTTAGGTAGGCCGTGGCCGACACCCTCACTGGGCTTCCGCTTGAAGGTTGCCGAGTACATGTCGTGTAAACGGCGATAAGTGGTGAGAGCGTGTGTGAAGAAGTACACCCCTGCAGGGTTAACATCATCTATTCGAATAGCCGTGTCCGCGGTAATGGACTTCTGGGTTGCCTATATCAGTTCATAGACAAGTTAAATGGATACTACTAAAAATCTCAAGATAAGTGTGAGTACCGCGGATGGCCCTCTCGTGGGATGGCGAGAGAGGATCCACGGTGGAGTATTGTGTTGGTGTTAGTGGACTCGTGTGCGACAAATGATTTACAAGTGGTGTTTTCGTAGGATAGCTTAGCCAAGAGTCAAAGCTGGCTTGCTGCAATAACCCCACTACCTTCTTGAGAATGTGCATGTATAGTAGGTTCCTGTTGTAAGACTTGCTGAGTACTTCTGTACTCATGTTGCTTTAATCATGTTTTTCAGACGACTGCACCAACCCCTCTGATGGGTTCTATGTAGACCTCGACGTTGACGAGTGACTTATCACCCAGGTGGTGATCCAAGACTTGTGAAGGGTCGTTGTAGATAGACAGGCTTCGTCAAGCCTTCTTTCTTTCTAGTGTCTGTACTCAGACTACTTTGCTTCCGCATGTGCTTGTATGTTTGTATGACTTGAGTGTTGGGTCATGTGACCCCTATCTGTATGAATGATATGTATGGATCCTCGGAGCCTTCTAAATAAAGTACTTGAGTCGTAGAGTACTGTTGTGATGCCATGTTGTATTTACTCATATCGGGCATATTGTGTGTATGACTGAAATGCTTGGTATGAGTGGGATCCGACTATCTAGTTGTTTATCCTTGGCAGCCTTTCATATGGGGAAATGCAAGTCTTGTGCTTCTGAGCGATAGTAGTCCGCTACAGCCCGGTTCACCGGAGTCCTGCTAGCCCAGCACTACTGCTTGGACACTTGACTGGCCGGCATGTGTTTCACGTCGTTCCAATGTCTGTCCCTTCGGGGAAATGTCACGCGCTGATATTCGGAGTCCTGCCTAGCCTGCTACAGCCCGGGTTACCGGAGTCCTGTTAGCCCAGTGCTACAGCCCGAATAGATACGTTGATGACCGACATGTTCGATGTGACTCATGTATGCCTGTCCTCATAGGCTAGCGCCGCTTTGGGTTCATGACTAGCCATGTCGGCCCGGGTTCTCTGTCATATGGATGCTAGCGACACTATCATATACGTGAGCCAAAAGGCGCAAACGGTCCCGGGCCAGGTAAGGTGGCACCCGTGGGAGTACCGTGCGTGAGGCCGCAAAGTGATATGATGTGTTACACGCTGGATCGATGTGGCTTAGGATCGGGGTCCTGACACCGACCGGTAGGGGTAAGTCGTGTCACGACCTCTGCGTCATGATCACGGAAACAAGATCACGAAACCAACCTTCAACACTGACGTGCGCGACCGATCTCATCGACCCGCACTTGAACCGATCTACATATCTCATATGCATATCATCTAATCTATCACCACACAGCGTAGGCTCTGATACCACTGTAGGAACACGCGGTACGCTACGCTAGCGCCAAATAAAATTTTCTACCGCGCACCCAAGATCATGCTGCTGGAAATAGATTACGAGATCGGGTTTACCACTAGACGCGCAGTCACCACAACAGAAGTAGATGTGATGCGTGTAGCCATCTCTCAGCCCGTCTCCTCCTTGCGTTCCCAATCTCCCACGAACAGCGAAGACCCGCGAACGGTGATCTCCCGCGAACGGTGATCTCCCACGAATGGCACCTCACGGTTCCCTCGAACGGTTCGTCCAAGCACCGCATATGCGATGCCTCCAAGGTATCCACATGTATGGGGGGCAGCGTCGAGCAGCGGACTGCTAGGTCCGGTCGCGCGGTATGGGCATGGGGAGTGGCGGTGGCTAACCAGGGTTCAAAAGATTAACCCTAAGTGGTGCGACCACTCCCCTTTTTATAGACCTCTGAGGTGGGCTCAACACTGGAGCCCACTACGAGTCCACATCCATTTTCCACTCGGATCCAATCCGAATGGGCCGTAGCCCCTTAAGTGTGCAACCCTATAGGTTCACGTACGCATGGACACGACCAAGTCGATAGTTGGTAGCTGCTCCTAGCAGAACGTGCCAACTCCCATGTGTGTGTAAAGTCGTTTGACGAACCTCGACAATGTGTCATATGCAACATTCCTTTTGCCTCACGATATTTGTTATCGATCTCACGGCGAGTACTTGTCATCCTTGTGATAGCTCGACCTTTCTTCTCGAAACCGTGATACAGATTCCCGAACAAGGTTAACACTTAACCCAAGTCGCATGGCCATGCTTTCTGAATCTGATCACTCGAGAGGGCCCAGAGAATATCTCTCCAAATAGGAGGGGCAAATCCCATCTTGGTCAACCATGTCTCGCGGCATGTCTCACGACTCACCTGAAAGCTACCTTTATAACTATCAAGTTACGGAGTAGCATTTGATAGACCCTAAGTGAGTCGATCCTCCTCCCGAGAACATGTGAGGACCTCAGGTCTAGGACATGGCATAGACATTGTACTTGAGACTAACAGATGACAATCTCTCGCTGCGTCTCAAAGTGGGTCTGTCCGACTCGGTGATCTCCATCCCCGAGTCCATACTATCGGTCTAGCATCTCCATGCACATGACTTGTGAAACATTGTCATTAATCGAGTCGTATACTAGTCAAGGATATGTGTCCGCATAACCTTATCAAGTAGGAACCATTAAAACAATCATCATACGATACATAGTTCCACAAACAAGTCGCATAATTATTGATACATATCATTGATGATGTTCAAGGACAATACAAAAGACTCATGAGTACATATGGAAATATCATCATCACATGATTTCCTCTAGGGCATATCTCCAATGGGAATTTCTTCACCTTGAAATTCCTCAGTGGTGAATTTGTAAAAATCTCCTATTCACCCCCTCTAGTCGATATAACACACTTTCAATTGGTATCAGAGCAAGGTACTCCCTTGTTTTATGTGATTTTGGTTTAACCGTCTGGAGTTTTAGTTATGTCGACTGCAGGTATGATCAAGGTCTCTGCTGGGTGTCCTACCTTCGATGGGACGAACTACCCCTACTGGAAGAATAAGATGCAAATGCATCTTGAGGCAATTGACAATGATCTCTGGTATGTTGTGGAAAATGGCGTTCCCTTCGTCACTCCCACCATTAACGCTGCTGATGTGAAGAGATTCAAGAAACTCGACTCTCATGTGAAGAATATAATTTTGGCCATCTGAGCAAAGGGCTGTATGACAGAGTGAGTGCTTTGGAGACAACTAAGCTCATCTGGGACAGGATGTCAAAGGTCAACGAAGGAGTCTCAAACAACGTGACTCTCGATTTGACGTTCTTCACAATATCTTCAACCGCTTCAAAAGACTTGACAATGAAAATGTTCAGCAAACCTTCGATCGCCTCACTGACATCTCAAATGAGCTTCAAGCACTTGGTGCCACTGACATCACCGACCATGAGGTGATGAAGAAATTGCTGAGATCACTTGATTCCTCATTTGACACTCTTGCACCGATGATACAAGAACGTGGAGACTACAAGTCACTTGATCTCGCTGATATCCCTGAGAGGATAAACACTCATGAGTTCCAACTTGCTGAAAAAACAGATCTCTATGGACCGGGCTATGGAAGATCACGAGCTCTGAAGGCCAAGGCAATCTCTAAATCTGAAGGTGAGGATTCAGGTAGTAGCCTTGGTGATCCTGAAGTACTGACTCAAGAGCTAGCAATGCTCATGAGGAAATTCCCGAAGTTCTCAAGGCGTGGTCGCTTTGGTAAATCCTCAAGAAGTGATGACATGAGATTAGATTGCTCATCCCGTGACTACAAGAAGAGAACTTGCCACAAATGCAAGAAACCTGGTCACTACCTTACTGATTGTCCTCAGTGGTAGAAGGAATCAAAGAAGAAGAAATACAAGGATTATAGTTCTGATGACGCAAAGAATAAGAAATCTTCAAAGTCTTCATCGACAAAATCTTCAAAGTCTTCGTCTCACAAGAAGAGCAGCTCCAAAAAGGCTCGGGCATTTATTGGCAAGGAAATGGACTCTGAAGCTGAATCTGAGGAAAATGAGGAAGAGGAGGCATCTGAGAAGTCAGACTCTGGTGTGGCGAGCCTAGCCCTTGCTATTGCTTTCGTCAGCAAGTTCGTCTTCTTCTTTGAGGAAAATGACTTCCCCAACACTGCTGACGACTGCGATGATGACCACACTCCCACCTACTGCTTCATGGCAAAAGGTGCTAAGGTACTCAAATACCCCTCCTCTGAATCAAGTGAGGATGAATCTGATGAAAACCTCAAGCCCCGCTATTCTAAACTTGCTAAACTTGTGGTGAAACAACAAAAGACTTTTGAAAAAGGTTCAAAATATGCTAGACAAAAGTGATGACCTATTGGGTGAAGAAAGGGATCGAACTCAAACTTTGACCAATAATCTTCAAAGACTTCAGTCCAAGTTTGACAACCTTGAAAGTCATCATAACACATTCTCATGAGAAGCTTTCTTATGAATTTCTTCAAAGAAAGCAAGATCTTGAAAATCTAAGGGTGAGTTATGAAGATCTTCAGAACGAGCATGATTCATTGCTTGCTCAACAGATCAGTGCCGCTCAGGATGAATTCATTCCACCATGTTTGAAATGCATTGAATGCGAATCTACTAATTCTTCACCTGAAAGTTCAAATGCTTCTATTGCTACAAATTCTTCAATTGTCTCTCCTATCACAAATTCCTCATCTGAGGATTCTACTAGTATCACTGACAATGCAGGGCTGAAGGAATTGTATGCGACAGGCATGTACAAAAGCCTCAAAGGGCATCAGGCTCTTTGTGATGTGCTTAAAAAGCAGATCCTCAACAAGAACCCTAGGAAAGAGGGTATTGCCTTTGAGAGGAAACTCAATGCTGATGGGACCTACTGTAACCTGAGCAGTATCCTGAAACCTCATGGGTTGCTGCAAAGGGACCTCCCATAGATCCATCCACTTTATCTGGCTTTATATGTGAATCTCCATATTCTTCTAATGAGTCATTTGACTCCAACTATAAACTTTTCAAGAATCAGAATGGTGAAGTATTTGCTAGATATGTTGGCACTAACTGTAGGAACGGTCCCCCTATGAAGAAAATTTGGGTTTCCGAAAGGTGCCTTGAAAGTCTCCAAGTGAATGTCATCATGACACCGCCTATGAAGAATAGGAACCTCATATCAAATTCTTCATATGGACCAAAGTCTTCATATGGATCCAAGTCCTCATATGGACCAAATTCCTCATGTGGATCAAATTCCTCATATGGTTCAAAATCCTCATATGAACATCATCGTGCTAACACTTTTGTTTGGCAGGGAAAGCCTAAGGGCTACGAATATGTGCATTATTCTTCAAATCATTATGTTCATAAGTCCTCGAAGTATTTCTCTGCTTATTCATATGCTTACTCTGACCCCTCTTTTGTGAAACAAAGTGGACTGGCTTCTATGCCACCTTTCTCGTATGGAGCTCCCAGAATGATAAACTCTTTACCACCCCTCCAGATGTGGGTGGTGAAGAAAAAGAACTAATCTCTTATGTAGGGTCAGGTCTCCAGACGAACTTGAACGTCTGATGAATTTGCTGGAGACCTGAATATGCTTGAAAGGATGCAAGCTAATCATGAAGAAATGAGTTTTCATTTCTGACGTCCTCATACTGCTTTATCTATTGTATTGCTTGATGAAATTGATCTGATGAACTTGATGTCATATTATTCCCTGATGAAGTATATGAGTTTGTAAGATGCACTAATTCATATGAAGGATGATCAACCCAAAGCTGCTGAGTGGGTCCTCGGCAGTGGATGTACAAATCACATGACTGGTGACAAGAACTTATTGATGGACACTGCTTTATTTCCATCCCATCTGAAGCATATCACCTACTTTGACAAAGGCAAAAGCAAGGTATTGGGTCTATGTAGGTTTGCGATCTCAAAGGATCGACGCATGGACAAAGTCATGCTTGTCGAGTCCCTAGGATACAACCTCATGTCTGTCTCAATGCTTTGTGATCTTGATATGGTTGTTGTCTTTGGCAAGTATCGTTGTGTTGTGATCATGGAAGCTGACCATTCCAAAGTCTTTGAAGGCTTTAGGGGAGGAGACTTGTATATTGTTGATTTCTCTACAGGACCACAACCTGCTACATGTCTACTTGCAAAAGCTTCAGAAGGCTGGCTATGGCATCGACGACTTGGTCATGCTGGCATGAGGAACTTGCACATGCTCGTGAAGAAGAAGCATGTCATTGGCATCTAGGGCATCAAATTCCTCAAGGATCACCTATATGGATCTTGTGAAGCTGGAAAGATGACCAAGGCCAAGCATCCCTCAAAGACTATCATGACTACCACTCGTCGATTTGAATTGCTTCACATTGATCTCTTTGGCCCTACTCATTATGCCACATTCACAAATGCCGCATCTTTATATGGCTTTGTTACTGTTGATGACTATTATCATTAAACATGGGTGCATATCATCACTTACAAAACTGAAGTGCAGGAAGTCTTCAAACGATTTTCCTCTAGGGCTTCAACCAATTTCGGTGTGAAGATCAAGCACATTAGAAGTGACAATGGGACCGAGTTCAAGAATACTGGTCTTGATGACTATATTGATGAACTTGGTATTACTCATGAGTTATCTGCTCCTTATACTCCTCAGCAGAATGGCGTCGTGGAGCGCAAGAACATGACTCTTGTTGAGATGGCTCACACTATGCTTGATGAATACAAGACGCATCGACACTTTTGGCCTGAGGCAATTGATACTGCGTGCCACATCATCAATAGGGTTTATCTTCACAAATTCTTCAAAAAGACCTCATATGAACTCCTCACGGAGAAGAAACCCAATGTGAGTTATTTCAAAGTCTTCGGTGCTAAATGTTGGATATGAGATCCTCATCACAATTCTAAATTTGCACCGAAAGCACATGAAGGTTTTATGCTTGGTTACGGAAAGGACTCGCACACCTACAGATTCTTTAACACCGTTCACCGCAAGGTTGTTGAAACTATAGATGTGTGGTTTGATGAAACTAATGGCGCTCAAAGAGAGCACCTACCTCCTGTGCTAGATGAAAAGTCACATGAGGAATCCATTAAGTTCAAGGCTACTGAGGATGCCATTCCTACAGAAGAATCTGCTGAAGAAGTCATTCCAGATTGTGAAGAACATCATGCTGGTGCACCTGAGGAAAATGGCTCTGAAGAAAATGCTGAGCCAACTCAACGTCGTCAACCTGCTCATCCTCGCATTGCAAATGAAATGCAGATCGAGAAAATCATCAGCTATATCAACACACAGGTCCTCTCACACACTCAAAGGCTTCACATTTGTCTAACTTTTGTGGGCACTTTGCTTTTGTCTCTATCACAGAGCCCACCAAAGTAGATGAGGCATTTCTGGAGCTTGAGTGGATTCAAGCGATGCAAGAGGAATTACATCAGTTCGAGCTCAACAATGTCTGGGAACTTGTCAAGCGACTAGACCCACGCAAGCACAATATCATCGGCACCAAATGGATCTATCGTAACAAGCAAGATGGAAATGGCCTTGTGGTGAGGAAGAAGGCACGGCTTGTAGCTCAAGGCTACACACAGGTTGAAGGAATTGATTTTGATGAAACTTTTGCACCTGTTGCTAGACTTGAGGCTATTCGCAAATTTATTGCTTATGCTAACCATCATAATATCATCTTATATCAAATGGATGTGAAAAGTTCATTCCTCAATGGTAAGCTTGAGGAAGAAGTATGTGTTGCTCAACCCCCAAGTTTTGAAGATCCAAAGCATCCTGAAAAAGTCTTCAAACTTAATAGGCCCTCTATGGCCTCAAGTAGGCCCCACGGGAGTGGTATGATACTTTGAAGGAATTCCTCATGAAGAAAGGCTTCAAACCCGGTTCACTTGACCCAACCCTTTTCACCAAAACCTATGATGATGAATTATTCATGTGCCAAATATATGTTGATGATATTATCTTTGGTTGTACTGACCAACATTACAGTGACGAATTTGCCTATATGATGAGTGAGGAATATCAAATGTCTATGATGGGAGAATTGAAATTCTTCTTAGGTCCGCAAATTCAAATGTCTATGATGGGAGAATTGAAACTGCAGTGTTTGCTAAAACTGAGATGTAAACTAAAGGAGTTTGTGATTTGCAGAAGCTGTAGCATACTCCAACAAGTGATAAATGCACTCAAAAGTTCACTAAGAAAATGCAGATGCTTCTCACTTGTTACTGATAGTTTTCTGGAGTGATAAATGCATGCAAAAGAAGTTCAGTTAACTGTTACTATTGCTGTATGAATTCCAACCAGGTCAATTTGCTGACAATTGCTCTGTAATACTCAACTAGGTTTATGCAAAATGAATGTCAACCATGTTTATGTAATAGATCAAATTGCAACAGATTATTTGCAGTGGATCAAACTGTAGTAGATTACTCAATATTCTTGCCATTTGTTGATAGGTTATAAATATTGACCATAAATAAGAATGAATATTGACCATTTGTTGCTGCTAGCACATGTTGAAGTGTACCTGATGATGCTTCTGTAGAAAATTCAGTCTTCCTCCTCAGGCATGTGTTGTGTGACCTGACAAAATATAAATGTGTTGTGTGCCATGTGTTGGTAATTCAGTAAAGTCAAACAAGCACTGGATTTAGGCATGTTGCTTGCTGAACTTGTAGCAGCAACAACAACTATGGATGAATGATGAACATGTTATAGTGGTCAGATTAGTTCAGCAACAACAACTATTTTCAGTTTGTCTTCTGGGTCATTTATAGTGGTCAGATTAGTTCTGCATTTATAGAGATAAATACTAGTAAGTCAAGGGCACCAGAATTTGATCATGCCTCTTTTGAGAAGTATGTCTATTGATTCAAAATTGCCATGGCAAAAATATGTTTCAGAAAATGACATGGACTAAAATGTTCTATAGATCATGATCCATAGACAAAAAAATGCCATGCTCCATACAGTATAAATTCCATGATGCATAGGCTATATTTTCCATGGGAGATGGCAATTTTGTTGGATCATGATCCAGATATTAAAAAAATGCATAGACTATAATTTCCTGGCATGATCCATAGAATAAAAATATAGAATAAAAAATGCCATGATCCATACACTATAATTTTCATGATGCATAGACTATAATTTTCTATTCTTTCTGTGTTTGTACAGACTTGCTAAACTATTGATGATTTTTTGTTGGGTGACCTATTATATCTGGAATGGAAGCTCACATAAGTTGAGCTAATTTTTGTCCATATGAAAGCAGAGGACCATATGGTCTGTGGCTGGGTTTTGTCTCCGACCATTGTGTCGTGATGAATTTGCAGGTACCCCGAGAGGCCCTTGAGTTTGCCGGAATGTCGATTAACTTCTGTTCCGGCAAATTTGGGTACTCTAGTCCTATTTTCAGCAAAGGTCATGCTAAAATCTTCTTCTTCTTCTTCTTCTTCTTCTTCTAACTTCTTGTTTATCATTTTGCAGATTTGATTTAATTCACGGAAGCTTGCATGGATGGAGTGCTTCTTTTCCATTTGTGTTTTTATTTTGTATCAATGTGAAACTTTTGTGAATTGATGGATAACGGTGTTGAATCAACATTGTGAAACTTTTGTAATATGTAACGATGGAACTATGTGTTGGCTTGATGAAACTTGTGTGTTGGATATGATCTGGTGGACGCAGGTAACATCGTTACATATGGCCCCCTGTATGTAAGCTAAGCAGATCTGTGTTGTATGTTATCTCTAATATTTTGTAACTTGTGAATATATCAGAAATGAAAAAAAATCCCTAATATTCATACTAGTGGCGCACCACACAAGACACTAATGGCGCATTGGATAATCACACTAATGGCGCATCACCCAACAGTGTGCCATTAGTATGCCAAAGCACATGGTTAAATATGGCCCCCTGGGAGGCATACTAATGGCGCGTGGTGTTCTATACTAATGGCGCACTGCATGGTGCGCCATTAGTATACCAGATACAAATGGCGCACCGGTGGTGCGCCATTAGTAATAAATACTAGTGGCGTGATACTAATGGTGCACCGGTAGTGCGGCATTAGTAGGCAAAACTGGTGTGCCATTAGTAGGCCTTTTCCTAGTAGTGTCTCTACTGTGATAATGAGACTGCCATCAAGATTGCTCACAACCTAGTTCATCACTCGAAGACAAAGCACATCCAGATCGGTCATCATTTTCTTCGAGATCATGTGTTGAAGGGCAACATCTCTATCGAGCACGTGAAGACTGAAGAACAGCTAGCCGATATCTTCACAAAGCCCTTGGATGAGAAGAGATTTAGCAAGTTGCTATGTGAGCTAAATATCTTAGAATCTTCGAATGTTCTTTGAAAAGGACACACATCCTAACACTTATGCAAAATTGATGACTTAGATGTGCAAAACACGAAGTAACGTTTTTCGTCGATCAATGAAGACTAACCCTCTAAGTGTGAAGAAATTAATGAAGAATTTGATTCTCAGAGCCCTACGAAAATTGTACGCGGCGTCTGAAATCGTTATTCTTATACAGTGGGTCACGCCACGAACAAAAGTTGAAAATCTTCAATTTGAGTTTTTTTTTAAATTCCCCAGTTGTTCAAATTCGTAAAATTTGCATTGTCTTCACTCTTTACGACTGTGTTCTTCATTGACTATATATATTTGAGTTTTCTGTCCTCTAGAGCATTCACTTATTGCCAATTCTTCAAGTTGACTTTTTTGCTAAGTGAATGTGATCGGACCCGTCCCCTTCTATGCTAAACTCAACCCAGTCTGTTCACAAATTCTTCATGTGCGTTCTATTTGAAACCCGTTCAAAATCATCACTGTGTCCTTGACAACTGAAGAATTTGTGAACGAAACTTTAAAATATTTTTATCTGAATTTTCGGCTTTTGCCTCTCAAACCATTCCACACCCGTTGATATGATTATTATATTCACCCATAATCTCACATGATCTCCACTTAATAGTACGTGGGTGACACATGTCGCTAGGATGAGAAGGGTCAGGGGCACGTTCGTCCATTTTCCTCGGACGAGCAGTTTTTCGCCTCGGCTATAAATACCCCTCACCCTCCTCAGACCGCATTTGCCCCGCTCGACCTCACTTCCATCACTCGAGCTCGTTGACCTAGCACCGCCGCTACTTCCATCGTTCCCGGTGAGGAAGAGCTTCAATGATTCGACCTCATCGCCGTCGTTCTCGCGCCGGCCCCAGAAATCTTCACTCCGCCGCCGCCGTAGCTGTCTTCCGCCGCCAAGTTAGGGCGTGGAAGATCTGAACGGATGAACTTCTCAACTCCTACACCCAGTTGGTCGTGTTCTTCGTCAAGGGTAAATAAAACCTAATTTTACTACCCTTGTTGATTCTGATGATTTCCATAAAATCTTCAAAAGGTGTTTATTCTTCAACTTCCACACTCGTAAACACCACACTTGCATCTGTTTCTTGATTTGTTTATGTAAGCAACTTTTTTCTTCAAGATTCCTAAATTGTGTGGATTTTCAATCTATACAACTCTGGAACCTAAGTCAAAGACCGCTTAGTGAAATTCCTCAAGACACTCCTGGTCAAATTCCTCAAACTTGTTTCTTTTGAAAAAATTCTGAGAACGCATATGACCTCTCCAAATTCATCTCACCTATACTCTGTTCACAGGTACACATGTCCGCTGCTGAATCTCTAGGTTCTCATCAACTTAACTCATTTGCAGCGTTCCTTGAAGACAAATTGCATACCTCGTCAGAGAATTCTATTGTTCAAAATCCTTAGCTGAAGAAAATGGCTGATGGAAAGAGACCTCATAAGGGAGGCAAGAGACCAGAAGTGAATAAAACTTTTGTGATCCCTAATGACATTTATGAGGAATATTGTACTCTTGATGAAGCCAAAGATGGAAAGGAGAACAAAAATCAGAGCAAGGTGTGCATTCAGAGGATCGAAAGGAGATGGGCACGAGAATGGAGGGAGTACAGATATGTAACTCCAAAATACATGAAGAAATTCGCCTTACACCCTCTGTCGGTGTACTAAAGTAGGGGTACCTTAGTATCCCGAACTTGTGCACAGGCAGTCGTAGCACCCCGCGGCAAGGCTTGCCAGGCGATCGCCAAGACTCTCCGTGGTCCCTTTTTGGGCCATCCAAGAACAAAGTATTTGAGCCAAGGCCCCGGCAGGAGGAGCCTGCCGGGAAGGCCACCCGAAGAGAGCCAGGCCCCGGCAAGAGGAGCTTGCCGGGACGACCGCTCGAAGCACAAGACCCCGGCAGGAGGAGCTTGCTGGGAAGGCCAACCACGGCACGACAAGGACCTTGCCACGGCGCGTCCCGCGCTTCAGCAAGGCCCGGTGAGCGACAAGCTCCCAGGCGCGACAAGGCATCCACCGCGGCAAGGCGTCTGCCGCGGCAAGTTACCACCCCGTGCCTGCGCTCCAGCTCACCCACCAACGTGTCGCTCTGGGGGCATTCCAGGCGCACGTGGCGGGCGGTTGTGCAGCCACGGGCATGCGGTGGCGAAGCGAAGCTGACAGAGTAGCCATCGTGGCAAACGGTGGCGCTCCTGACGGTCCACTTCCCTGCATCGTCTGGGCGACGCGGACGGGCATTTAATGCCCGTGTCCCCCGCCGTCAGAGTTAGGTATGATAGCACTGTACAGCCACTGTGCAGGCAGCTGTACCCACTACAACACTCTCCCATTTTTGCCCCCACCTGCGCTGCCACCTGTGGGTAACCCCTTGAGCATATAAAAGGAGGCCCCATGCGCACGTAGCAGGAGGAGGACACCCATTGCCACACTCGGTCTCGCCAGCGGCTCGTGTGTACTGTAGCACCACGCGCTCCCGAGCAAGAACACAATACAATCCACAAAGCAGCAGTAGGGTTTTACGCATCCTTGCGGCCCGAAGCTGGGTAAAATCCCTTGTGTGCATCGCCTCGATCCGCTCTTCGTTCAACCTCCGCCCCCCGCCGAACCAGTAAGGGGCTCGGTCCCTATAGGTGTTCGAGGAAGCCGATTCCCCCCGACATCTTTGGCGCGGCAGGTAGGGGGCGTCGAAGTTGTGCGAACCTGATCCGGCGTCTGCACCAGCTAGATCTCCATCATCTTCGTCGACATGCCACCGAAGAAGAAGGCTCCGGAGGTGGCCGGTCCGTCCGCGTCGAACCCGCCGCCCTTGGAGAAAACGGGCAGTGGGGACGGCACCGACGGCGGGACGGGCGTCGTCGAGCCAGCTCATGGCGCCACGGCGTCCGAACATGCACCGCGCCCCTCTCAGGAGGCACGGGACCAGCAGCGTCTTGGCGCCCACGGTACCATACGCTCGCTGGACCCAAATCGAGTCGGCGAATACCAGGGCGCTCAAGGCCAGCACTCACACCAACGTGCTGGCACGAGCGTGGCGCGGCTGCCTGGTCCGGGTGTTGCTCCTTCTAACGTAGTTAGAAGTTCGAGCACATCCCGCTCCACGTGCCGTTCGCCACCACTGCCCACCACTCCAGCAGAAGCTCTGGCGCGAGCTCAACTGCTCCTAGATTACCCTCCAGCGGCGGACAAGCTCGACGACTGGAGGGCCACGATATAGAGCCTCATCGGTTTCGCTAACGGCGACACCCCGCGGCAGCACAGCGCATCGCAACCGCAGCGGGACGGCCAGGCGAGAACCGATGGCGCCAGGGCCGGCAGGGGTGCGACCACCGTGCACTCCCCGCCCCAGAGGCCAAGGTCGCCGACTCGCCGGAATCATCACGACAATGACTCCACCACGTCGTCGAATCCGCGAACTCGTCGCGATCAACGCCAAGTTCTTCACGAGCGAGAGCAAGAGGACGCTCGTACTCGGATCGAGCGTCGGAGAGAAGTGCGGCGTCAATCAGACCACCGCGCTGGGCCCTCTATCGACATGCATGCACCAGGGGAACCAGGCGACCTGCCGTACGTGGTTGGCTGCCCTGCGTTCACCCGTGAGCTGCGGCAAGTCCAGTGGCCCAGCACGAAGAATTTCAAGCCAGACATACCAGAGAAGTACGACGGCAAGTCGCATCCGTCGGTGTTCCTCAGCATCTACACCATTGCGGTGCAGGCTGCTGGAGGGCGAGACGACAAGATCCTTGCCAACTACTTCCCGCTGGTACTCAAATCCAACGTCAGATCCTGGCTCATGCACTTGCCGGATAACTCCATAACCTCCTGGACAGACTTGTGCCATCAGTTTGCTGGCGCCTTTACGGGCGGCCACAAACCCCATGGCCAAGCGAGCGACCTTCATCTGCTCGTCCAGAAGGAAGGGGAACCCCTGCGCAAGTTCATCCAGAGATTCAGCCGTGTACACTACAACATCCCAGACGTCCACCCCGCCGCGGTCATCAACGCGTTCCATCAGAACGTGCGTAACCGCAGGATGCGGGAGGAGATGGCGATGTGCATGATCAAAGACGTCAGTGAGCTATATGTCCTGGCCGACAAGTGTGCCCTTGCTGAGGAAGGGAGGAAACTCCCCGAAGAGAACACTGGAGCAGGAGAATCTGACAGTGAGGATACCGCCCCGGCAAGGAAGGGCCGGCGGCGGAGCAACAGGAAGAAGAAGAGCCAAGAAGTACTGGTTGTTGAGCAGTCCGGCGATGAAGACGCCGCCAAGAAGGCCCAGGCTGGTAGCTCTGGCAAGGATATTGCCGGATGCACCCACTGCCAGGCTGTGGCGGTCGCCGACAAGCGGGACGGCACCAACAAGCAGTACTGCAAGATCCACCGCACCAAGGGCCATGACCTCCAGAGCTGCAAGCAGGTCGAGCGGCTCGTCGAGCTGCAAAAGGCCGAGTACGAGCGGCACGACA
Source organism: Aegilops umbellulata (assembly GCA_032464435.1). Taxonomy (NCBI): domain Eukaryota; kingdom Viridiplantae; phylum Streptophyta; class Magnoliopsida; order Poales; family Poaceae; genus Aegilops; species Aegilops umbellulata. The sequence goes on from CP136060.1 coordinate 218,750,150, forward strand.
AGGAGAGAGCCCGTGGAGGTGGTGGAGGATCAGGCACGAAGCGCCCCGGCCAGGGAGGACGCCGCGACAAGGACAAGCAGCGGCAAGCGGACCGACCTCCCCGCGGCCGCGACAAGAACGAAGACGACGACGAAGACGAAGACATGGATGACGTCGAGACCAGTGAGCAGGAGTTTCAGAAAGCCACAGAGGTCTTGTGCGTAGACGGCGGTGCCTCCTTGCATACTTCTCACCGCCAGCTCAAGCAGTGGGCGCGGGAAGTCAATGCAGCGGAGCCACCCATCGAGTCGCGCAAGCCTCTGAAATGGTCTAGTACGCCTATCATCTTTGATATTGAGGACCACCCTGATCGCACAACGGCGATCGGGTGGTTGCCGATGTTGGTCTCACCAACAGTCCGCAACCTCAAGGACACTAAGGTGCTAGTTGACGGCGGGGCCGGCTTGAACCTGATCTCCTCCGCTGTGCTCCGGAAACTCCAAGTCCCCGACAGCGAGCTCGAAGAGACCGGCACGTTCCAAGGAATCAACCCGGGAAGGAGCAAGCCTAAGGGGAAAATAACATTGCCAGTGACATTTGGCAGCGAGCTGAACTTCAGGACAGAGAGGATCACTTTTGACGTTGCCGATTTTCCGTTGCCTTACAATGGAATTCTCGGCCGTCCAGCGCTCGCCAAGTTCACGGCGGCCTCTCACTACGGCTACAACATGCTCAAGATGCCAGGCCCGATAAGCGTCGTCTCTGTCCCCGGCGACAAGAAGGATGCCCTTATCTGTGCCGACAAGATCTACCGGGAAGCAGCAGCCGCAGCGGATCACAAGCCGCTTGCCGCTGAAGCTCCCGGAGGGAAGAAGAGGACCAAGCCCGGCAAGTGCTCTGGCGCCCACTCCGGCAAGCGCACCTCTTCGGAGGGCTGCGCTACCGTCGAGGACGCGCCATCGAGCTCCACCGGCAAGAGTAAGAAGACAATGGCAGCTCCGCCAACGACCAAGAAGGTGCCCGCCAAGGAGGACGGCACTGGTGGTACCTTCTCCATCAGTGCCACGCTCGACCCCAAATAGGAAAGCGCGCTCGTTGCTTTCTTGCGGGCGAATGTCTATGTGTTTGCCTGTCAACCATCCGACATCCCCGGCGTTCCCAGGAAAGTGATTGAGCACCACCTCGCCGTCTGTCCTCACGCGCGGCCCGTCAAGCAGAGAGTCAGGAAGCAAGCAGTGGAGCGCCAAGAGTTCATCGCAGAAGAGATCGAGAAGTTGGAAGCGGCAGGCCTCGTCAGAGGTGTGCTCCATCCGACGTGGTTGGCCAATCCTGTTGTCGTGCGCAAAGCAAATGGGAAATGGAGGCTTTGCATCGACTTCACTGATGTTAACAAAGCTTGTCCCAAAGATCCCTTTCCCTTGCTGCGCATTGACCAGATTGTCGACTCCACGGCCGGATGTGACCTGCTTTCATTTCTTGACACCTACTCAGGATATCATCAGATCTTCATGGCTGAAGAAGATGAAGAGAAGACCGCGTTCATCACTCCATGTGGCATGTACTGTTTCGTACGGATGCCTTTCGGACTGAAGAACGCCGGTTCAACATTTGCGAGGGTTGTCCCCACCGCTTTTGTGCCACAAATCCACAGAAATGTGGAGGCCTACATGGATGACATAGTGGTCAAGAGCAGAGACAGGGCAACCCTGATTCAAGACTTAGAAGAGACCTTTGCGAACCTGCGCAGGATCAGCCTCAAGCTCAACCCCGAGAAGTGCATGTCCGGAGTCCCTTCCAGCAAGCTTCTCGGGTTCTTCGTGTCTCAGCGAGGAATAAAAGCCAACCCAGACAAGATCAAGGCCATCGAGCAGATTGAAGCACCAACACGTGTCAAGGACGTACGAAGGCTTGCCGGCTGCGTCGCGGCTCTCAGCAGGTTTATTTCCAAGTCTGCAGAACGCGCCCTGCCGTTTTTTAAAATTTTGAAAAAGGCGGGTCCAGTAAAATGGACTCCGGAAGCGGAGGCTGCGCTGCATGACCTGAAGAAATACCTGTCCTCCGCTCCAATACTTGTCGCGCCTAAACCACAAAATAAGTTACTGCTATACCTAGCGGCAACCAATCAAGTGGTTAGTGCTGCGTTAGTAGCGGAGAGGGAGGCATATGATGAGCTAGCAACCGCGGCAAGCACGTCCAACGACAAGCAGGAGGCTTCCCCGACAAGCTCTGGCCCAGACAAGGATGAATCCGTGCAGGAGCAAGTGGAGGTGCAGAAGAAGAAAATGGTGCAGCGCCCAGTTTAATTTGTCAGCTCCCTTTTGTAGGGGGCTAGGTCAAGGTACTCTGGTGTGCAGAAATTGCTTTTCGGCCTCCTCATGGCCTCAAGAAAGCTGCGCCATTACTTCCAAGCACACGAGATTACAGTTGTCACCCGCTTTCCGCTGAAGAGGATACTGCAGAATCCAGAAGCAACAGGCAGGATTGTCGAGTGGGCACTAGAACTGTTGAGCTTCGGTCTCCAGTTCGAGAGCACCTCGACTATCCAAAGCAGGGCATTGGCAGAGTTCATAGCGGAGTGGACACCGACACCGGACGAAGTTATCCCAAAGACGAGTATCCCCGCCAAAGAAGCAAGCAAAGAGTGGCTGATGTACTTTGATGGTGCTTTCTCGCTGCAAGGCGCCAGTGCTGGCGCGTTACTCGTCGCGCCCACCAGAGAGCATATCAAGTACGTAATGCAGATGCACTTCCCCAAGGAGCAAGCAACCAATAATACTGCAGAGTATGAAGGTCTGCTCGCCGGTCTCAGGATCGCGGCAGAACTTGGGATCAAGAAGCTCATTGTCAGGGGTGACTCGCAGCTTGTCATCCGCCAAGTGAACATGGATTACCAGAGTCTGTTGATGGAAGCGTACGTTGATAAGTGAGGAAGCTGGAAGAGCACTTTGACGGCCTGCAAATGGAACACATTCCAAGAGCTGAGAATGACATCGCTGATGGCCTATCGAAGTGCGCAGCATTTAAGTTACCTGTGGAACCAGGAACCTTTGTGCTCAAGCTGACTCAACCATCCGTAACGCCATCAACCAGACAGAGCAAGAAGAGGAAGTTGGTCTCCGGCGACTATCTTCCGGCAGAGTTCCCTGGAGCCGCCACCAAGAAGGTCCCCAAGATCGACGCCAAGAGCGCTGAGGAGCCGTCTGCTCCGGAAAACCCCAGGGTTTGTTCCGTAGAAGCAGGCGATCCCGAAAAGTTTTGCTTCGGCAAGCTTGCCAGGGAACGTCAAGCTCCGGCTGAGCCCCAGATCCTCGCCATAGAAGCGGACGTTCCCGCAGCAGCAGAAGTGCCTTCAGTCCTTGTCGTCGAGCCGCAGGCTCTAGCATGGGCGCAGCAGACTGTCCATTTCCTCCAGCACGGAGAACTTCCCGAAGAGCAAGAAGAAGCGGAAAGAGTAGCCCGGCGCTCGAGTATGTACCAGTTCATTGACAACACACTGTACAGAAGAGGGCGCAACGGTGTGAAATTGAAGTGCATTTCCCGGGAAGACGGACATCAGCTGTTGGCAGAGATACATGGAGGCATATGTGGTCACCACATCGGCGCAAGAGCACTAGCCGGCAAAGCGTCCTGGCAAGGTTTCTTCTGGTCGACAGCCCTCCAGGATGCAACTGCACAAGTAACCAAGTGTGAAGCGTGCCAGTTCCATTCCAAGCAGATACACCAGCCAGCTCAAGCTCTCCAGACGATCCCTTTATCCTGGCCATTTTCGGTCTGGGGGCTCGACATCCTCGGCCCCTTCCCCCGAGCTGTCGGGGGCTTTGAGTACTTGTACGTCGCAATCGACAAGTTCACAAAGTGGCCGGAAGTGGAACCAGTGAGGAAGGTGACAGCACAGTCAGCCATCAAGTTCTTCAGGTCGATTGTCTGCCGCTTCGGGATCCCCAACAGGATCATCACCGACAACGGTACACAATTCACGAGCCGCGCCTTCATGCAATACGTCCAAGATCTCGGCACCAAGGTCTGCTTCGCTTCTGTTGCTCATCCCAGGAGCAACGGTCAAGCTGAAAGGGCCAACGCCGAAGTACTGCGCGGGCTCAAGACCAGAACTTTTGACAGGCTGCACAAGTGGGGAAGAAACTGGATTGAGGAGCTGCCAGTGGCTCTTTGGTCGATCAGAACGACGCCAAATCGAGCCACTGGCCAGACACCATTTGCTCTAGTCTATGGATCAGAAGCAGTTACCCCCACGGAACTCGTATACGGGTCACCTCGAGTGCTCGCTTATGATGAGCTTGAGCAAGAGCGGCTGTGTGAAGATGACGCGCTGCTCCTTGAGGAGGATCATCTTCAGGCTGCTGTGCGAGCCTCTCGCTACCAGCAAGCTTTGCGTCGCTACCATAGCCGCAAAGTTAAAGCCAGAAGCTTCGAGGAAGGCGACCTTGTTCTTCGGCGCGCCCCGTCCGCCCAGAATCATAACAAGTTGACGCCGAAGTGGGAAGGCCCTTACCGGGTGAGACGAGTCACGAGGCCCGGCGCTGTCCGCCTCGAGACCGAAGATGGCACTCCGGTGAGCAACTCCTGGAATATTGAGCATCTTCGTAAGTTTTACCCGTAAGGCGCGGTTGTCGGGCCCCGCCCGGCAACCATCCTTTTGTACAAGTCTTGCCGCAGTTGCATGTAATCCTTTGTACAAAGCCAGGCGCAGACCCTGAGCAGCAGAAATGAAGCGCTGGCGCCCTAAGTTTTAGCATGCATGTTGAGTTGAGTCTCGTCCTTGGTTAGGGTTGATAGTGCCTAACAGCTGCTAACCCCTAGCTTAGAGGTCGACTCTGCATCCTTTTTCCGGTTCCTTCGTTTCCTTTGGTTCGCAGGGTTTTGCATAACCTGGCCAGGCCGCTTAAGGACGAAGAAGAGAAGAAGGGCGGACCAGCATCTGGTCCCCGACAAGCCAGTATTGCCGGAGGCTGCAAGTACGAAGATTCGCCCGCGACAAGCCAAAGTTGCCGGAGGCTGCGATCCTAGAGAAGTTTTTGCATCCCTTGTCATGCATTCTCTTATGAACTGTGGAATACGAAAACCTTGTTTCCTCCTAGAAGCTACCGTGCTCCCTTAACGACAGGCCCCAGAGCGCGTTCCTGGGGCCCGTTTTGGTAGTAGTCGCGGCGGCAAAGGGGCGGAACGAGGGGCCCGAACCCGCTTCATCCCTTCCTCCGCCAAAGGCGTGAGAGAGGTCGAGTGGCGCGGGAAGACGGCAGGGCCTGTTGCCGGGCAAAGAAGCGTCTATCTTAACGATATAAAGGATTCGTTCCTTGGTGTGGGTTTTACCCACGGGACAAATGGCCCGGCAAACATCCCCTTTTCATTAAAAACATTCCGCTCAGGTACAAGTTCAGAGAGAATGAAAAACATGAAAAGATGGGATTACAAGTTTTAAACACAGCTAAGGCCCGAGGGCTTACAGATTAAAAAAAGATAAGATGCCCGTAATTCCTTTCTTGTCTCTCTCCTCAGGAGGTAGGACAAGGAGGCGAAAAGGGCAAAAGGAGCGCCTAGGCGAGCTATGGGTGGCAGAGGACACCAACAGAACGCCCCGGGGGCTGGATGAAAGCTGGACGGTGATGGCGGCGCCGGAAGAAGGGCCCGACAAGGCGGCAGGGCGTCAGCACGCTGTCGAGGGCGCCGTGCCCTCGTACTCCGAGTTGACGGCCTTGTCGCCAGCCCTCTTCCTCTTCCGCAGCCTCGCCACGCCAGCCGCCAAGGAGGCGACCCCGGGAAGCTCAAGGGGCTGGCGACCCAGATGATGGGGTCGCCGGTGCCACACGGAGCTGCGACCGGCGCCTAGTCGGACCCGTCATCCCGACGACCGCTGCCCTCGTCATCGTTGTCGCTCCCCTCCTCGTCACTCTCGCTCGAGGAGGATCTTTCGCTGTCGGAGGAGCTATCCACGCAGCACCGGGCCCGGGTCCCGAAGTCCCTGAAGGCCATGACGGAGAGGAGATCGCCCTCCATCAACTTAAAATGGAGGGTGAACCCCTCCGTCAAGGTGTGGATGCGGGCGAATGTCTTCCACCCTCGGCCAAGATACACTACGCCGGGGGCTGGGAACTCGACGTGGACCCGCGTGCCGCTGATCCCGCAGCCCTTCATGCGCAGCCTTAGCGTCTCGGGTTGCTCCATCTCCATCACGCTTGCGAAGGGAGCCGGGAGGCGGAGGCGGGGCGAGGCGCCCGGCGCAGCCTGACGAAGAACTCGCAAGGATCGTCCCCGAGGTGGACCGCCATGGGAAGAGGAGCCGCTGGCGGAGGCGAGGCCGGCGTGTCGCCCCGCCTGCCTCTTCCCTGAGCGCCGCGGCCTCGTCCACGCCCTCGTCCACGACCTCGACCCCTCCCCCTTCCCCTTACGGCTGGCTCCGCCACCGCGGGTGCAAGGGGAGGAGGGGCGCGCTGCCTGGCGCCAACCCTCGCCGCCACCGATGAAGGACCCGGATTCCCTTTCTCCATGGGGAATGGAGAGAGGGGGTCAGAAGATGAAGAGGAGAAGAGATGGAGGAGTGTGGGTTCCCGTCGCCCCCTCTTGCTCTTTATAAAGGAGCAGGGTGGGGGATCGACCGCCCCGCTCAGCCAATCAAGACGCAGGAAGGCCAGGCGACTGGGGCCGACCTGCTGCCCCGACCCGCGACGGCCCGGTCTCCTGCCTCCACCTTCCGCAAGCCCGGGTGCATGGAAGCCGCGTGGCTGACGCGCAGGACCGAGGCGACGGATGAGGCGACCTCTCCCCACCCCATGATCGTGGGGAACGGGCGCCTCGGAAACCGTGCCTCGGCCCCGTCCAGCGAACAAGCCACGCCTCCACGCCTCCCTCCACTTATGGAGCTAGCGTGAACCGTCCCCCTTTATGGTGACGTGACGCATGCCTGCAGGGTTCGGCCCCGCGCACGCCACCCACGTCATGCACGCCTCTCCCCACGATGCCGCGTTTGACGCGTGCCTTTCGGGGAGGACGTGGTGGGCGCAGAAGCAGATGCAACGTGACCCAAGCCGCGCGTGCCCGTGCACTGTTTTGGGCCTGGCCCAACAGCGCTCGGCACCGTGTATGGCCCAGGCCCGGGGGCTCCTGTCGGTGTACTAAAGTAGGGGTACCTTAGTATCCCGAACTTGTGCACGGGCAGTCGTAGCACCCCGCGGCAAGGCTTGCCAGGCGATCGCCAAGACTCTCCGTGGTCCCTTTTTGGGCCATCCAAGAACAAAGTATTTGAGCCAAGGCCCCGGCAGGAGGAGCCTGCCGGGAAGGCCACCCGAAGAGAGGCAGGCCCTGACAAGAGGAGCTTGCTGGGACGACCGCTCGAAGCACAAGACCCCGGCAGGAGGAGCTTGCCGGGAAGGCCAACCACGGCACGACAAGGACCGTGCCACGGCGCGTCCCGCGCTTCGGCAAGGCTCGGTGAGCGACAAGCTCCCGGGCGCGACAAGGCATCCACCGCGGCAAGGCGTCTGCCGCGGCAAGTTACCACCCCGTGCCTGCGCTCCAGCTCACCCACCAACGTGTCGCTCTGGGGGCATTCTAGGCGCACGTGGCGGGAGGTTGTGCAGCCAGGGGCATGCAGTGGCGAAGCGAAGCTGACAGAGTAGCCATCGTGGCAAACGGTGGCGCTCCTGACGGTCCACTTCCCTGCACCGTCTGGGCGACGCGGACGGGCATTTAATGCCCGTGCCCCCCGCCGTCAGAGTTAGGTATGATAGCACTGTACAGCCACTGTGCAGGCAGCTGTACCCACTACAGCACTCTCCCATTTTTGCCCCCACCTGCGCTACCACCTGTGGGTAACCCCTTGAGCATATAAAAGGAGGCCCCATGCGCACGTAGGAGGAGGAGGACACCCATTGCCATGCTCGGTCTCGCCAGCGGCTCGTGTGTACTGTAGCACCACGCGCTCCCGAGCAAGAACACAATACAATCCACAAAGCAGCAGTAGGGTTTTACGCATCCTTGCGGCCCGAAGCTGGGTAAAATCCCTTGTGTGCATCGCCTCGATCCGCTCTTCATTCAACCTCCTCCCCCTGCCGAACTAGTAAGGGGCTCGGTCCCCATAGGTGTTCGAGGAAGCCAATTCCCCCCGACACCCGCCTTGCCCAAGACCTCCATTGGCACCTTGCCAAGTTGCTGACGCCACTAGCATCACGCATGGTGAGGACTTTCCACAAGAATGGGCCAAGCGACAAGCCAAGTTGGCCAAAATAGCCAAAGAAGTAGTGAGGAAATTTAATGAAGATTCTACTGCAGCCGCTGCTGAGGCCTCTACTAGCAAGCCTAAGAAGGCTATGCCAAAGAAGCCTGCTCACAAGACGAGTTCCTCAGCAATGCCCTCATGGCCAAGCTCATCAAAGCCCTCACTGTTGGAAATATGCCCTAGAGGCAATAATAAAAGGATTATTATTATATTTCCTTGTTCATGATAATTGTCTTTTATTCATGCTATAATTCTGTTATCCAGAAATCGTAATACATGTGTGAATACATAGACACCAACATGTCCCTTGTAAGCTTCTAGTTGACTAGCTCGTTGATCAACAGATGGTCATGGTTTCCTGACGATGGACATTGGATGTCATTGATAACGAGATCACATCATTAGGAGAATGATGTGATGGACAAGGCCCAATCCTAAGCATAGCACAAGATCGTATAGTTCGTTTGCTAGAGCTTTTCCAATGTCAAGTATCTTTTCCTTAGACCATGAGATCGTGTAACTCCCTGATACCGTAGGAGTGCTTTGGTGTACCAAATGTCACAACGTAACTGGGTGACTATAAAGGTGTACTACGGGTATCTCCGAAAGTGTCTGTTGGGTTGACACAGATCGAGACTGGGATTTGTCACTCCGTATAATGAAGAGGTATCACTGGGCTCACTCGGTAATGCATCATCATAATGAGCTCAATGTGATCAAAGTGTTTGATCACGGGATCATGCATTACGGTACGAGTAAAGTGACTTGCCGGTAACGAGATTGAACGAGGTATTGGGACACCAACGATCGAATCTCGGGCAAGTAAAATACCGATTGACAAAGGGAATTGTATACGGGGTTGCTTGAATCCTCGACATCGTGGTTCATCCGATGAGATCATCGAGGAGCATGTGGGAGCCAACATGGCTATCCAGATCCCGCTGTTGGTTATTGGCCGGAGAGTTGTCTCGGTCATGTCTACGTGTCTCCCGAACCCATAGGGTCTACACACTTAAGGTTCGGTGACGCTAGGGTTGTATAGAAATGAGTATGCAGTAATCCGAAAGTTGTTAGGAGTCCCGGATGAGATCCCGGACGTCACGAGGAGTTCCAGAATGGTCCAGAGGTAAAGAATTATATATAGGAAGTGCAGTTTCAGCCATCAGGAGAACTCGGGGTCACCGGTATTGTACCGGGACCACCGGATGGGTCCCGGGGTCCACCGGGTGGGGCCACCCATCCAGGAGGGCCCCATGGGCTGAAGTGGGGAGGGGAACCAGCCCATAGTGGGCTGGTGCACCCCCCTGCCCCCCCTGCGCCTAGGGTTGGAAACCCTATGGTGGGGGGGCGCCCCACTTGCCTTGGGGGCTACTCCACCCCCCTTGGCCGCCGCCCCCCAGGAGATCCAATCTCCCAGGGCCGGCGCCCCCCAGGGGGCCTATATAAAGGGGGGGAGGGAGGGCAGCCGCAACCTAAAGTCTTGGCGCCTCCCTCTCCCCTGTTACACCTCTCGCTCTCACAGAAGCTCGGCGAAGCCCTGCTGCGGTGACTGCTGCATCCACCACCACGCCGTTGTGCTGCTGGATCTTCATCAACCTCTCCTTCCCCTTGCTGGATCAAGAAGGAGGAGACGTCATGCTGACCGTACGTGTGTTGAATGCAGAGGTGCCGTCCGTTCGGCGCCAGGATCTCCGGTGATTTGGATCACGACGAATATGACTCCCTCAACCCCGTTCTTTGAACGCTTCCGATCGCGATCTACAAAGGTATGTAGATGCACTCCGATCACTCGTTGCTAGATGAACTCATAGATAGATCTTGGTGAAACCGTAGAATTTTTATTTTCTGCAACATTCCCCAACAGTGGTATCAGAGCTAGGTCTATGCGTAGTTCTCTTTGCGCGAGTAGAACACAATTTGTTGTGGGCGTAGATGTTGTCAACTTTCTTGCCGCTACTAGTCTTATTTTGCTTCAGCGGTATTGTGGGATGAAGCGGCCCAGACCGACCTTACACGTACGCTTACGTGAGACAGGTTCCACCGACTGACATGCACTAGTTGCATAAAGTGGCTAGCGGGTGTCTGTCTCTCCCACTTTAGTTGGAGCGGATTCGACGAAAAGGGTCCTTATGAAGGGTGAATAGAAGCTGACAAATCACGTTGTGGCTTTCACGTAGGTAAGAAAACATTCTTGCTAGAACCCTATTGCAGCCACGTAAAACTTGCAACAACAATTAGAGGACGTCTAACTTGTTTTTGCAGCAAGTGTTTTGTGATGTGATATGGCCAAAGTTGTGATGAATGACGAATTATATATATGTGATGTATGAGATCATGTTCTTGTAATAGGAATCATGACTTGCATGTCGATGAGTATGACAACCGGCAGGAGCCATAGGAGTTGTCTTTATTTTTTGTATGACCTGCGTGTCATTGAGAAACGCCATGTAAATTACTTTACTTTATTGCTAAACGTGTTAGCCTTAGTAGTAGAAGTAATAGTTGGCGAGCAACTTCATGGAGACACGATGATGAAGATCATGATGATGGAGATCATGGTGTCATGCCGGTGACAAGATGATCATGGAGCCCCAAGATGGAGATCAAAGGAGCTATATGATATTGGTCATATCATGTCACTATTATTTGATTGCATGTGATGTTTATCATGTTGTTGCATCTTGTTTACTTAGAACGATGGTAGTAAATAAGATGATCCCTCAAAATAATTTCAAGAAAGTGTTCGCCCTAACTGTGTGCCGTTGCGACAGTTCATTGTTTCGAAGCACCACGTGATGATCGGGTGTGATAGATTCTAACGTTCACATACAACGGGTGTAAGACAGATTTACACATGCAAACACTTAGGTTAACTTGACGAGCCTAGCTTCTACAGACTTGGCCTCGGAACACAAGAGACCGAAAGGTCGAACATGAGTCGTATGAAAGATACGATCAACATGGAGATGTTCACCGATGATGACTAGTCCATCTCACGTGATGATCGGACACGGCCTAGTCGAGTCGGATCATGTTTCACTTAGATGACTAGAGGGATGTCTAATCTGAGTGGGAGTTCATTAAATAATTTGATTAGATGAACTTAATTATCATGAACTTAGTCTAAAAGTCTTTGTATAAATGTCTTGTAGATCAAATGGCCAACGCTCATGTCAACATGAACTTCAACGCGTTCCTAGAGAAAACCAAGCTGAAAGATGATGGCAGCAACTATACGGACTGGGTCCGGAACCTGAGGATCATCCTCATAGTTGCCAGAAAACAATATGTCCTAGAAGCACCGCTAGGTGAAGCACCCATCCCAGAGAACCAAGACGTTATGAACGCTTGGCAGCAACGTGCTGATGATTACTCCCTCGTTCAGTGCGGCATGCTTTACAACTTAGAACCGGGGCTCCAAAAGCATTTTGAGCAACACGGAGCATATGAGATGTTCGAAGAGCTGAAAATGCTTTTCCAAGCTCATGCCGGGGTCGAGAGATATGATGTCTCTGACAAGTTCTACAACTGTAAGATGGAGGAAAATAGTTCTGTCAATGAGCACATACTCAAGATGTCTGGGTTGCACAACCGCTTGTCCCAGCTGGACATTAACCTCCCAGACGAGGCGGTCATTGACAGAATCCTTCAGTCGCTCCCACCTAGCTACAAGAGCTTTGTGATGAACTACAATATGCAGGGGATGTAAAAGACCATTCCTGAAGTATTTTCAATGCTGAAATCAGCGGAGGTAGAAATAAAAAAGGAACATCAAGTGTTGATGGTCAATAAAACCACCAAGTTCAAGAAAGGCAAGGGTAAGAAGAACTTCAAGAAGGATGGCAAGGATGTTGCCGCGCCCGGTAAGCCAGTTGCCAGGAAGAAGTCAAATAATGGACCCAAGCCTGAGACTGAGTGCTTTTATTGCAAAAGGAAGGGTCACTGGAAGCGGAACTGCCCCAAGTACTTAGCGGACAAGAAGGCCGGCAACACTAAAGGTATATGTGATATACATGCAATTGATGTGTACCTTACCAGTGCTCGTAGTAGCTCCTGGGTATTTGATACCGGTGCCGTTGCTCATATTTGTAACTCAAAGCAGGAGCTGCGGAATAAGCGGAGACTGGCGAAGGACGAGGTGACGATGCGCGCCGGGAATGGTTCCAAGGTCGATGTGATCACTGTCGGCACTCTACCTCTACATTTACCTACGGGATTAGTTTTAAACCTCAATAATTGTTATTTAGTGCCAAGTTTGAGCATGAACATTGTATCCGGATCTCATTTAATACGAGATGGATACTCATTTAAATCTGAGAATAATGGTTGTTCTATTTATATGAGAGATATGTTTTATGGTCATGCTCCGATGGTCAATGGTTTATTCTTAATGAATCTCGAACGTGATGTTACACATATTCATAGTGTGAATACCAAAAGATGTAAAGTTGATAACGATAGTCCCACATACTTGTGGCACTGCGGCATTGGTCACATTGGTGTCAAGCACATGAAGAAGCTCCATGCTGATGGACTTTTAGAGTCTCTCGATTATGAATCATTTGACACATGCGAACCATGCCTCATGGGAAAAATGACCAAGACTCCGTTCTACGGAACAATGGAGCGAGCAACCAACTTATTGGAAATCATACATACTGATGTGTGCGGTCCAATGAGCGTTGAGGCTCGCGGAGGATATCGTTATGTTCTCACTATCATTGATGTCTTGAGTAGATATGGGTATGTCTACTTGATGAAACACAAGTCTGAGACCTTTGAAAAGTTCAAGGAATTTCAGAATGAGGTAGAGAATCAACGTGACCGAAAAATAAAGTTCTTACGATCAGGTCATGGAGGAGAATATTTAAGTCACGAATTTGGCACACACTTAAGGAAATGTGGAATCGTTTCACAACTCACGCCGCCTGGAACACCTCAACGTAACGGTGTGTCCGAACGTCGTAATCGCACTCTATTGGATATGGTGCAATCTATGATGTCTCTTACTGATTTACCGCTATCATTTTGGGGATACGCTCTAGAGACGGCTACATTCACTTTAAATAGGGCACCGTCTAAATCCGTTGAGACGACACCGTATGAATTTTGGTTTGGGAAGAAACCTAAGCTGTCGTTTCTAAAAGTTTGGGGATGCGATGCTTATGTCAAGAAACTTCAACCTGAAAAGCTCGAACCCAAGTCGGAAAAACGCGTCTTCATAGGAAACCCTAAGGAAACCATTGGGTATACCTTCTACCTTAGATCCGAAGGCAAGATCTTTGTTGCCAAGAACGGATCCTTTCTAGAGAAAGAGTTTCTCTCGAAAGAAGTAAGTGGGAGGAAAGTAGAACTCGATGAAGTACTACCTCTTGAACCGGAAAGTAGTGCAGCTCAGGAAAATGTTCCTGTGGTGCCTACATCCACTGAAGAGGAAATTAATGATGATGATCAAGGTACTTCGAATCAAGTTGCTACTGAACTTCGTAGGTCCACAAGGACACGTTCCACACCAGAGTGGTATGGCAACCCTGTCCTGGAAATCATGTTGTTAGACAACAGTGAGCCTTCAAACTATGAAGAAGCGATGGCGGGCCCAGATTCCAACAAATGGCTTGAAGCCATGCAATCCGAGATAGGATCCATGTATGAAAATAAAGTATGGGCTTTGACAGACTTACCCGATGATCGGCGAGCGATAGAAAACAAATGGATCTTTAAGAAGAAGACAGACGCGGATGGTAATGTTACCATCTATAAAGCTCGACTTGTCACTAAGGGTTATCGGCAAGTTCAAGGGGTTGACTATGATGAGACTTTCTCTCCCGTAGCAAAGCTGAAGTCCGTCCGAATCATGTTAGCAATTGCCGCATACTATGGTTATGAGATATGGCAAATGGACGTCAAAACGGCATTCCTTAACGGTTATCTTAAGGAAGAACTGTATATGATGCAGCCGGAAGGTTTTGTCGACCCTAAGAATGCTAACAAGTTATGCAAGCTCCAGCGATCCATTTATGGGCTGGTGCAAGTGTCTCGGAGTTCGAACATTCGCTTTGATGAGATGATCAAATAGTTTGGGTTTATGCAGACTTATGGAGAAGCCCGCGTTTACAAGAAAGTGAGTGGGAGCTCTGTAGCATTTCTCATATTATATGTAGATGACTTACTTTTGATGGGAAATGATATAGAACTTTTGGACAGCATTAAGGCCTACTTGAACAAGAGTTTTTCAATGAAGGACCTTGGAGAAGCTGCTTATATATTAGGCATCAAGATCTATTGAGATAGATCAAGACGCCTCATAGGTCTTTCACAAAGCACATACCTTGATAAGATATTGAAGAAGTTCAATATGGATCTGTCTAAGAAGGGGTTCTTGCCTGTGTTGCATGGTGTGAAATTGAGCTCAGCTCAATGTCCGACCACGGCAGAAGATATAGAAGAGATGAGTGTCATCCCCTATGCCTCAGCCATAGGGTCTATTATGTATGCCATGTTGTGTACCAGACCTGATGTAAACCTTGCCGTAAGTTTGGTAGGAAGGTACCAAAGTAATCCCGGCAAGGAACACCGGATAGCGGTCAAGAATATCCTGAAGTACCTGAAAAGGACTAAGGACATGTTTCTCATTTATGGAGGTGACGAAGAGCTTGTCGTAAAGGGTTACGTCGACGCTAGCTTCGACATAGATCTGGATGACTCTAAGTCACAAACCGGATACGTGTATATGTTGAATGGTGGAGCAGTAAGCTGGTGCAGCTGCAAGCAGAGCGTCGTGGCGGGATCTACATGTGAAGCGGAGTACATGGCAGCCTCGGAGGCAGCACATGAATCAATTTGGGTGAAGGAGTTCATCACCGACCTAGGAGTCATACCCAATGCGTCGGGGCCGATCAAACTCTTCTGTGACAACACTGGAGCTATTGCACTTGCCAAGGAGCCCAGGTTTCACAAGAAGACCAGGCACATCAAGCGTCGCTTCAACTCCATTCGTGAAAATGTTCAAGATGGAGACATAGAAATTTGCAAAGTGCATACGGATCTGAACGTCGCAGATCCGTTGACTAAACCTCTTCCGCGAGCAAAACATGATCAACACCAGAACTCTATGGGTGTTCGATTCATCACAATGTAACTAGATTATTGACTCTAGTGCAAGTGGGAGACTATTGGAAATATGCCCTAGAGGCAATAATAAAAGGATTATTAATATATTTCCTTGTTCATGATAATTGTCTTTTATTCATGCTATAATTGTGTTATCCGGAAATCCTAATACATGTGTGAATACATAGACACCAACATGTCCCTAGTAAGCCTCTAGTTGACTAGCTCGTTGATCAACATATAGTCATGGTTTCCTGACTATGGACATTTGATGTCATTGATAACGAGATCACATCATTAGGAGAATGATGTGATGGACAAGACCCAATCCTAAGCATAGCACAAGATCGTATAGTTCGTTTGCTAGAGCTTTTCCAATGTCAAGTATCTTTTCCTTAGACCATGAGATCGTGTAACTCCCGGATATCGTAGGAGTGCCTTGGGTGTACCAAACGTCACAACGTAACTGGGTGACTATAAAGGTGTACTACGGGTATCTCCGAAAGTGTCTGTTGGGTTGACACGGATCAAGACTAGGATTTGTCACTCCGTATAACAGAGAGGTATCACTGGGCCCACTCGGTAATGCATCATCATAATGAGCTCAATGTGATCAAAGTGTTTGATCACGGGATCATGCATTATGGTACGAGTAAAGTGACTTGCCGGTAACGAGATTGAACGAGGTATTGGGATACCGACGATCGAATCTCGGGCAAGTAAAATACCGATTGACAAAGGGAATTGTATACGGGGTTGCTTGAATCCTCGACATCGTGGTTCATCCGATGAGATCATCGAGGAGCACATGGGAGCCAACATGGGTATCCAGATCCTGCTGTTGGTTATTGGCCGGAGAGCTGTCTCGGTCATGTCTACGTGTCTCCCGAACCCGTAGGGTCTACACACATAAGGTTCGGTGACGTTAGGGTTGTATAGAGATGAGTATGCAGTAATCCGAAAGTTGTTCGGAGTCCCGGATGAGATCCCGGATGTCACGAGGAGTTCCAGAATGGTCCGGAGGTAAAGAATTATATATAGGAAGTGCAGTTTCGGCCATCGGGAGAATTCGGGGTCACCGGTATTGTACCGGGACCGCCGGATGGGTACCGGGGGTCCACCGGGTGGGGCCACCCATCCCGGAGGGCCCCATGGGCTGAAGTGGGGAGGGGAACCAGCCCATAGTGGGCTCGTGCACCCCCCTTGGCACCCCCTGCGCCTAGGGTTGGAAACCCTAGGGTGGGGGGGGGGCGCCCCACTTGCCTTGGGGGGCACTCCACCCCCTTGGCCGCTGCCCCCCAGGAGATCCAATCTCCCAGGGCCGGCGCCCCCCAGGGGGCCTATATAAAGGGGGGAGGGAGGGAAGCGGCAACCTGAAGTCTTGGCGCCTCCCTCTCCCCTGCAACACCTCTCCCTCTCGTAGAAGCTCGGCAAAGCCCTGCTGCGGTGACTGCTGCATCCACCACCACGCCGTTGTGCTACTGGATCTTCATCAACCTCTCCTTCCCCTTGCTGGAACAAGAAGGAGGAGATGTCACGCTGACCGTACGTGTGTTGAACGCGAAGGTGCCGTCCGTTCGGCGCTAGGATCTCCGGTGATTTGGATCACGACGAATACGACTCCCTCAACCCCGATCTTTGAACGCTTCCGATCGCGATCTACAAAGGTATGTAGATGCACTCCGATCACTCGTTGCTAGATGAACTCATAGATACATCTTGGTGAAACCGTAGAATTTTTTTATTTTCTGCAACGTTCCCCAACACTCACGGCATATTCCTCAAGCAGATCAAGTCCCCACTGTTGCAAAACCTTCAGCTGCTGCTCCAAATCCTCGACACCTACGCATCTCGCCTCTTCCCAAAGGACCACTGGTATCTCTATTGCTTCAAGAGCATCTACAAGTTCTTCAGCTCCTACTCTGTCTTCAATAGGACCAACTCTGCTGAAGAAAAAGGCCACTGCTGAACGATGCACAAGGCCAAGTCCTCACAAGAAGCAGGTTGCCTTCCAAGTGCCGTCTAGTGAAGATGAAGCTGATGATGAGGAATTAGAAGGAATCATCAAAGACAGATAGCAAAGGGCCGCTAGAGCCAAAGGCAGTAATGTGCCTCTTCTGCTGGATCCCAAGCTGATCCTGGACTTCATTGATCTCTGGCACAAGGACCCCAACACTCCTATGCCTGAGTTCAATCTCACACCTGGGCAAAGTCATATGTTGACAGCCTTCATAGGCGAAGAAAAATGGAAGTTTGAAAAGGCCAGGCAAATGAAGAAAGCTCAGTACAAGAAGGAGTGTTTTCTGAAGAAAAATGTTGTCGAAATGACTCCTGACAAACTTGTGTCCATGCAAACTAAGATCAAAGCAGTCAGTGACGAATTTGACGCATACCGTGTAGATTGGCTAGGAACCAAAGTCCGGTTCGTCAGAATGGCGAAGGGATTTACCTCAAATATTGCAGCTTCAGCACAACATGAAATTCCTCAGGATGAGGCATCTGCTCAGCCTACTGAAGAACATGCAAGCACAACTGATGAAAATCAGGCTGTTGAAGAAAATGAGAGCACCAGGGCTGACGAAGATATTCCAGCCGCTGAAGAAACTGCCAGGGTAGCCTCTAGTGTTGCGCCTGAAGAACAAGCCAGGCCAGTTGAAGCATCTACTACTGCGCCTGAAGAGACCGAACATGTCAGGGCATCTGCATCAGTTGCGCCTGAAGAAATTGCACCAATTTCCTCTGCTCCTCCTGCATAGACGATAAGTTCTCACCTTCCTTCTGCATCAGAAGCGAAGAAAATCAAAGCTGCATTGCGAGCAGCTGTGAAGAGAAGGAAAGCATCTGCATCCTCAGAGTCTTCAGCTCCAAAGAAAGTGAAGACTTTGACAAGCTCTTATGAAAATCCCATAGATGTTGTTCCTATATCAAGCATGCCATCAAAGGAGATTGTTCCCTTTGGTGAGGAATATGTGATTCCAAGTGAATCAGATGAAGAAGATCCTTCTGCTGCTTCGTCAGAGCAGTTGGATGAAGACATTGAAGTGGATGATATCCCTTCAACTCCTCTGGTATCATGTCCCATGCCTCAGTTCACAGCTGAAGAGGCAGGCGTTGAGGAAATTGATGAAGAAGACGGGGACGTGGACATTGGGTCAACAACGCCAATTCTGAATGATGACTATTGGGAAAGTCATCACCCCAATTATCCACTTACCACACCAATTCACCAACTTCCTCGGTCCCCAGTCCAAACTGAAGAAATTCATACGGGCTCTAAAGAACGTCAAGCTTCTCTTCTCACTATTCCTGAAGAAGTTCCAGCCACTAGTGTTGATGTAAATGTTGCTGAATAAAATGGAATCCAAGGTTGTTGCTGATGACATTGCTCCTGAAATTCCACAGCCTGTGGCTCCAGAGACTGTGATTCAAGACGCTATAAAGACTTCAACTGCTAATCTTCAGCACAAGCCACAAAATCCTCACTCCAAGAAATAGAAGTTCAAGCCTGAAGACTTCTTCAATGAGCTTCACTGACTACAATCCTTATGATGCTGCTCGACTTCATCGCAAGCGCTTTTGAACTTCTATTCCTCGCTACTATTTGATAAAGACAAGATTATTGACCATGAGCAAATTTCTCATGTGGACATGGAGTCTCTACCGTGCTTCACCCCAGTCCTCAATGTTCTTCATGACGCTGGGCTGCTCAACTTCTGCACCGACATCTGCGACTTGAATGAAGAACTCATTCTTCAGTTCTATGCCACATTGCACATCACTCGCAACGTTGAAGATATGAATTCATGTATACTAGACTGGATGACTGAAAACACTCACTATAAAGCTCCGGCCTCTGAATTGCTTCATGCCGTCCGAGTCAGTCCCCCCGTTGAAGGTGCAAGGCTCATCTATGCTGAACTTGAACTCTCGGATCATCTGATGCAAGTGCTGATGAAGCCTTTGAAGCCAGGCCAAGCTCCAAGGACCAAATTCTTCGTTAAGGAATTGCTCTATGTGCCAAGGACAGTATACATAATATTGACCAAAACCCTCAGTCCGATCAAGGGCCACAACTCCAATGAAGAAGAGGTTGTTGGCATCATGAAGAATCTGCTTTTCAACATCATACATGGTATTCCTATCAACTACCATGATTTCTTTATGAGGACTTTGGCCAATGTAGCTCTGTCACCATTTGAATTGAAGCCTTACACTCACTGGATTATGAGATTCATCAGATCAAGGTCTTCAATCAACTACAAGGCTGACGTTCTAAATCATCACAGCTACTTGCCCCCAATCGAAGTCCTCTAACGACCTATTTCCTCCGCTGATGAGAAGGGCAAGGATGTTGTTATTGATGAAGGCACTCGTCCATTGGATGGACAGTTTCGCAAAGCTGCATCCTACTCCACCAATGATGACTCTGCCACACATGATACTGCCGCAAATACTTCAAAGCAATATCCTCATGCCACAACTCCGCGTGTGATGACTGATCGTGAGGTTCTCCTCAGTGTTCATCAGAAGGTCGATCGCAATCACAAGTGGGTCAAGCGCCAGTTTGGTTCAATTCTTCAGAACATGACAATCACGCAAAACACTGTGAAGGAGAACCAGTACTATCTGCATGAAGTTTTTGATCGCATTTGGGCTGTATTGTCTCACCTCTATGGTGATGAAGATCTCAAGAAAATGGGCTTCAAACAGGACTTTGAATGGTCTCAACCGCCTTCGAAGAAAATCAATAAGGTCAAAGTTCCCCATGTGGTGGCCAACTCATATTCTTCATCGCGCGAGACAGATGAAGCTGAAGATTTAAAATGACACCGCGACAGGCCCTACTCCAACGGACGACCCCAACAATGCTGGTGCTCCTCCATCGACATCATGATGATATTCTTTAGGGGCGTTAGTCCTTATTTTTCATCCCTTTTGGTCATTCGATGACAAAGGGGGATAAATTTGAGTTAGACTTCAAGCGGGTCTATTTATGGGCATTTGTTGTTAAGTTAGAACTCTCGTTCTTCTAAAGTATTTGTTGGACCAAGTTGTAACATTAAGTCCTATGGTGGTCTGATACTTTTTCTCTCTTTCTCTGTATGCTATTTCCTCAAGTTAGTTAATGCACGCATATTGAATTTCAACCGTCACCATATTTCATCACGCATTTCAAATTCTTCATATCATATGTTAAATGCGTGTATGAATTACAAGATATAGGGGGAGATCTCCATGATTCTACTCTACAATGTGCATTTGCTATTCAAAGCAAATTCCTCACATATGCACATCTTCAGGGGGAGTTCGTCTATATCTTGTAATCCAATTCCTCAGTATCAGTATTTACACTTCATATGTTTATCCCTGTTGAAAACTTAACCTATATTGTCATCAATCACCAAAAAGGGGGAGATTGTAAGTGCATCTAGTGCCCCTTAGTGATTTTGGTGTATTGAAGACTTATAGGTTAAGGGACTAATGTGTTTGTGAGTGTACACAGGTCTATAAGTCTATGAGGAGTTTGATATTTACGATGAAAGTCGGCCCCTAAAAATGAATGTCCTCAACTGAAGACTTTGGCTTTCTGAAGACTTTGAAAGTGAAGAAATTGGTGTGACCATGAAGACTTGATATTCATGCGAGGAATATGAAGCGTGAAGACTTTTGTTTTCGTAGTTTCATTTTCCTCTTCCTTGAGTCATAGGAAACACCGTATTGTTAAAGGGGGTCGAGGTAAAACTAAGGAAAAGTTTCAAAGTGATGCTCATCTCAAAATCCTACACCTACCAAACCTTTCGAGTGAAGCCATTGGAAATCTCATATAGTTTAGTAAAGTTCTTCAGTGACAGAGACGAAGATCTTCTAGTCTCTGAGGAATTTGTTCTGACTAAGGAGTTAGGAATTCGCCAGTGCGGATCGCCTACAAGTGAGGAACATGATAGCCCCTGAGGAATTTGATAGATCAAATATACGACCGTTGCTGTGCTATGCACCAACTGTCCCAAAGTATCTACCCACCTAACATTCATATCATTGAAGGGCATTTAAGTCATATCATGTCGGGCTGCTCCCTAGGCTATAAATAGCTGCCCCCTACAACCACTAGCTGGTTGGCTGCTCCGAGAGAAGCTGACACTTGTCATTTAGAGCATCCTATCATTCGAGGACTTTGAGCGAAAATCATCAAGTGAGGAAGACGCAAACCCAAACACCTAAAAACCAAAAGTGGTTGAGCATCACTGAAGAGATTGTTCCTATGTGGAACCAAAGCTTGTTACCTTTGAGGATTGTGCATCCTCTAGACGGTTGGGCGTCATGGTCTAGAGCATCCAAGAGGGAATTGTGGATCGCTGAGTGACCGAGTCCGTGAAGGTTTGGAAGTCACCTGAAGACTTACCACGAGTGATTGGGCGAGGTCTGTGTGACCTTAGCTCAAGGAGAATACTGTGAGGACTGTGTGTCCGGCACTGTGTGTCCTCAGGTTTAAATACCTAGCCGCTCCAACAAGACGTACGACTGTCACAACAGTTGGAACTGGTCTACCAAATCACTGTCTTCACCGAGCTACTTGTTCTATTTCCTCAACCCTTCCATTTCCTCATTCATATACTGATGTAATTGATCGTTACTGTTTGAAGACTTTGACTAAAGACTTTCTCAATTTCCTCAGTCCTAATTCTTTAGTCACTCTGTCTTCAGCCTGCTTATCCTGTGTTTACGCTACTTGTACTCTGTGATTGTTTTCATTTCATCATGATGACTGTGTTATTGCTCTGTTATGCTTGCATCTGATTACTTATTCCACTGGTAGTTGTTCGTGACTTAGGAATTTCCTCATTTTGAAATTTCTAAGTGACGAATTTGTAAAATCGCCTATTCACCCCCCTCTAGTCGATATAACGCACTTTCAGCGAACCGCGCCCGTCCGCGCGTTTTGCTCACCATTGAGGCGGCCGTGGCACGCTCCACTTTGGCGTCCCTGCGCCTGATGTGCTTGCCGTTGAGGCAAATTTACAATGGCAATGGTTAATAATTCTTAATAATTTTCTTACATATGCCGGATAATTTAAAATGCCACATGCGGCAAGGCCGAGAACACTCATGACCTATCATGAGCGATACTCCTAGCCACCGCAAGCAACTAGTTTGCATTTTTCAAAGTTTTTTGTACACACAGAATCACACATGAACTAACTGTATTAACCGCCTGTGTTGTAATTTCTCATCGCAAGCAGTTCATCCGAGTCGGCTGTTTGCCACGTATCACACACATCTTGTTAAGTTGAACCGTTTTTGTTGTGTTCCCTAATCGAAAATTGTTCGTCCGAGTGAACCGTATGCCGTATATCACACACACCTTGATCTGGCTAACCGTTTCTGTTGCACTCCCTAATAGCAAATAGTTCATCGAAGCGAACTATATGTCGTATATCGCACACATATTGATATGACTGCCCGTTTCTGTTGTTCTGCCTCGTTGCAAACAGTTCGAATGGATTAACTGTGTGCCCTCCATTGCACACACAACTAAAATCTGAACCATGTTTGATGGTTGTGCCATCGCAAACGTTTTGCACCTTTTTTGACGATTTTTTTACATCCCCATTTGTGATTAATGCATTGCACACAGTTTCGTCAAAGGGTCTCTGATCGTAGTGTCGCGTTAGCAGCATCCTGTAGTAGTGAAAACAGTTATGTCAGTGAACACATACTCAAAATTTCTATGCATCATAACCACTTGACTCAGCTGGGAGTTGAACTTCCGGTTGATAGTGTTATTGACAGAGTTCTTCAATCACTGCCACCAAGCTACAAAAGCTTCATGATGAACTATAATATGCAAGGGATGAATAAAACGATTCTTGAGCTCTTCGCAATGCTTAAGGCATTGGAGGTAGAAATCGAGAAGGAGCATCAAGTATTGATGGTTAACAAGACAACTAATTTCAAGAAAAAGGGCAAGTGAAAGAAAGGGAACTTCAAGAATAATGGCAAGCAAGTTGCCACTCCCGGGAAAACACCCAAAGCTGGACCTGATACGTCACCAATGTATCTATAATTTATGAAGTATTCATGCTGTTATATTATCATCATTGGATGTTTTAGAATTACTTTATAGCAACTTTATATCATTTTTGGGACTAACCTATTGACCCAATGCCCAGTGCCACTTGTTGTTTTTTGCTTGTTTTTTACATCGCAGGAAATCAATACCAAACGAAGTCCAAACACCGCGAAACTTTTTGTGGATTTTTTATTGACCAGAAGACATCCATTGGGCTAGAGCAGCACCTGGGGGGTGCCCCGAGGGGGGCACTACCCACCAGGGCACGCCTGGGGGCCCAGGCGCACCCAGGTGGTTTTTGCCCACCTCGATGGCCTCCCGCACCCCTATTTACCCTATAAATTCCCAAATATTCCAAAAACCCTCGGGGTTACTCTAGATCAGATGTTCTGCCGCCGCAAGGCTCTGTAGCCACCGAAAACCAATCTAGACCCCGTTCTGGCACCCTGCCAGAGGGGAAAATAATCACCGGTGGCCATCTTCATCATCCCGTCGGCCACCACGATGAGGAGGGAGTAGTCCACCCTCGGGGCTGAGGGTTTGTACTAGTAGCAATGTGTTTAATCTCTCTCTCTCTCTCTCTCGTGTTCTTGAGATGTCACGATCTTGAGGTATCGCGGGCTTTGTTAATATAGTGGTATCATATGGTGTTTTCCCCTCTTTATCTTGTTGTGATGAATTGAGGTTTCCCTTTGAGATTTCGCTTTATCGAATTGAATACTTTTATGGATTTAAGAGCACTTGATATATGTCTTGCATATGAATACTCGTGGTGAAAATGGGGTATCATATTGATTCACTTGATATGTGTTTTGGCACTCAACTCGCGGATTCCCGAGGTGACTTTGGGGTAATCTCCGCATAGGGGTTGATGCACCTTCTTGTCTTTGTTTCTCTGGTAGAAATCTTGAGGCACTCTATTAGGTTCTTTGTGTTGGACTGAGTATTATGAATCTGAAATTATTTAGTGTTATTGTAGTACAAACTCTTGGATAGATCAATCCGAAAGAATAGCTTCGAGATGGTTTCATATCCTACAAACGATTTCTTCTTATGTTCTCCCTAGATAGGAACTTTGGAGTGATTCTTCATCGCACTTTGAGGGGTAGTTATATGATCCAATTATATTAGCACTGTTGACAGATTCCACTAGCGAAAGTACGAACCCTAGGTCTCATTTTCAAGCATTGCAATACCATTTGTGCTCCATTTTTCCTACTACAAAAATCAATATCTACTATCCATATTACACTTGTATCACCATCTCTTCGAAGAACTAGTGCACCTATACAAATTACCATTGTATTCGGTGTGTTGGGGACACAAGAGACTTTTTATTATTTGGTTGCAGGGTTGCTTGAGAGAGACCGTCTTCATCCTACACCTCCCACGGATTGATAAACCTTAGGTCATCCACTTGAGGGAAAATTTCTATTCTCCTACAAAACTCTGCGCTTGGAGGCCCAACACGAGTCTACAAGAATAAAGTTGCATAGTAGACATCAAGATCTTTTCTAGCGCCGTTGCTGGGGAGGTGAGTGCATGAAGGTATATCTTCATATCTTGCAATTGAATCTTTAGTTTCTTGTTTTATCACTAGTTTGGTTTAGAAAAATAAAATAAAAAAATGGAATTGAGGTTACATCATACTATTCATCTTTATAATGTCTTTCATGAAAATGATGGAAAGGAAAATTGTGATGAATTTATAGAATAAGACTTCGATAGAATGTTTAGTATAAATGATGAGCATGATTGCAATGTTGTTAGTATGAATTCTTTGAATATCCGTGATGCTAATGATATTTTTGAGGAAGATGATATTTTTAGTCCCCCAAGATTTGATGTGCAAATTTGTTATAATGATTGCATGCCTCCTATCTATGATGATTATAATGATGAAAGTGGATTTGGAGAGGTCATGACCTTATTTAATGATGAATCACTATTTTGGATGAGGCTTCAATTGACTATGATAACAAAGTTGCTATCTATGATGATTATGGTGATGACATGTATGCTATAAAGAATAATGATAACCATGAAACTAGTCATCATGATTTTAATTTTCACTCTCATGATAGTTATTTTGTTGAGTTTGCCCCCATCACTATGCACGAGAATAAATTTGCTTATGTGGAGTCTATGCTTGTGGATCATGAAAAGAATGCTTTATGTGATAGTTATATTGTTGAATTCATTCATGATGCTACTAAAAATTATTATGAGAGGGGAACATATGCTTTTACATATTGCAATAATATCAAGTTTCCTCTCTTTATGTTGAAAGTTTTGAAGTTATGCATGTTTTGCCTTCCTATGCTAATTGATTCTTGTTCCCATAAGTTGTTTGCTCACGAAATCCCTATGCATAGGAAGTGGGTTAGGCTTAAATTTTCTAGTCATATGCTTCATGATACTCCCGTTATGTTTCAATTCTTATCTTTTATGTGAGCATCGTTGAAATCATCATGCCTAGCTAAAAGGCATAAAAGAAAAGCGCTTGTTGGGAGACAACCCAACACTTTTACCTACTGTTTTTGTAGTTTCACATGATTATGCTACTGCAGTGATAATGTTTTATTTCTTTTGTTTCAATAAAGTGCCAAGTAAAGCTTTTGGGATAGTGTGGATGATAGTTGACTTGAATCTGTGAAAAAGTAAAACTTTTGCGTCCAGTGCAGAAATTCTCATATTTTACTGGAATGTGGAAAAATTCTGAAATTTTCCAGGTGATAGATATACAAATTTTCTAAGTTGTCCTAATTTTTTAGAATTTTTGGAGTAGCAGAAATATGGTTGGAGTACAGATTACTACAGACTGTTCTGTTTTTGACAGATTCTGTTTTCAATGCATAGTTTGCTTGTTTTCTAGTTTCTATGGCTTATATTGCTCAATATAAATTGTGGAAATGATATGCTATAGTAGGCATTGTGTGGAAACAATTATGAATCTTGTCTTTGACAGTACCAAAGTGAAATGGTTTGCTCTTTATCATACTAACCTATCTCACGAAGTTCCATTAAGTTTTGTGTGATTGAAGTTTTCAAGTTTTGGGTGAGATGATATGAGGAGAATAAGGAGTGTAAAGACCCTAAGCTTGGGGATGCCCAAGGCACCTCAAGTTAATATCCAAGGAGGATCCAAGCACTTAAGCTTGGGGATGCCCTGGAAGGCATCCCCTCTTTCGTCCTCAACATTATCAGTAACCTCACTTGGAGCTATGTTTTCATTCGTCACATGATATGAGTTTTACTTGGAGTGTCATTTTATTTTGTTAGGATTTGCTTGCTATTATTTATGATATTTTTTTGCATCTTTATTTTCAATAAAAATGTCAAGGATAGCCTTTACCATGCTTAGTTTGCAAGTCTACATGTTGCTGTTTCAAAACAAAAAGTTTATCGCTGTTGCAAAAATTCCCTAGAAATGTCAGATGTGATAAAATGCTAAAACGTTTTGCACAATAATCTTTGATAAATTTTCTGCAGTGTGGTAAATGTTCATAATTTTTGGAGTTAAAGAAGTATTGATACTCTTGCATTCTTTACAGACTGTACTGTTTTGGCAGATTGCTATTATGTTTGCATTGTTTGCATATGTTTGCTTGTTTAATGATTCTGTTTGAGGATAGGAGTATTAAATATGCAGAGGCATTTAGTGTGCAATGTTGAATAATAATTTTAGTGATTTGCTAAAGTGGAGAATGATAAAGTTTTTTACATTAGTTTATACTAACTTATCTCACAATTTCTTGTTGACTTTTGTGTGGATGAAGTTTTTAAGATTTAGAGAAACCGTGATATAAAAGGAATTAAGGAGACAAAAAATCTCAAGCTTGGGGATGCCCAAGGCATCCCAAGATAATATTTCAAGAAGTCTCAAGCATCTAAGCTTGGAGATGCCCCGGTAGGCATCCCACCTTTGTTCACCAACAATTATCGGTTAGTATCGGTTGATCCTAAGTTTTTGCTTCTTCACATGATGTGTGCTATTGTTGGAATGACATTTTATTTTATTTTGCTTGATGTTTTAATAAAATTCTTAGATCTGAAACTTTTAAATAAGAGAGAGTCCTCAAATAGCTACCCATTTACATAACTACTCGCTTGATCTTCACTTATATCTTTTTGGAGTAGCTTGTCATTTACATTTGTGCTTCTATGAGTAGATTGTTGAATGAATTGAATATCATGAAGTTGAAATTATATCATGCCTAGTGGTAGCTTCACATTGGGTTTAGAAAGTGAAATCTTTTGAAGCTTGACAATCACAATATTGGTCATACAAGCAATTCACGAATGATTAGTAGAAGGAAAAGAACTTTCACAACCAGATACACTATGTTGGAAATCTTTTGTGATTGTGAGCCCCCATAAAAATACTATATGCTAAAATTGTTGACGTTGGAAAAGGAAGACAATGTAATGGTTTACGTTTGTTCATATTCACATAGAAGTTATATTGTCATAGATCCTTCAACATGTGGTGCTTGCCCCCCATCTTTGCTAGCCAAAAATTCCGCACCAAGTAGAGATACTACTTGTGCATCCAAAAACCCTTAAACCCAAATCTTATCTTCAAGAGTCCACCATACCTACCCAAGGATTGAGCAAGATCCTTCAAGTAAGTTGTCGTTGGTGCAATAAGGCAATAAAAATTGCTTCTAAAAGTGTTAGATCATTTAGTGTAAGAGAAACTTGAGCGTTGTACGAACTTGGGATGGCAAAGAATAAAAGCGATAGACTGCATAATAAAGGTTTCTATCATAAGGGGAAATATAACGTGATGTTCTTTTGTACTAAGGGGTTGAGCATAGAAACAAAAAGCGCATGGCAACCTCTGTTTTCCTCTGCGAAGGGCCTATCTTTTACTTTTATGTATTTACTTTCATCCAAGAGTCAAAGTTTTTCTCTCTATTCCTTTTTATTTCTCTCATTTGGCAAGCATCATGTTGTGAGGAAAGATCTAGGCACATATATCCAGGTGGATATGGGTACACTACTAGGGAAAACCTTATACACAGAACTTTAGCAGTAGCGCTTGTTAAAAAATGGTGCTACTGCTAAACAGCAGTAGCACGTGCAGGATAAACTCGTTGCATACACAAACGTAGCAGTAGCACATCTACTTTCAAAAGCGATACTACTAAAATTCTCACTACTAAGCCGATAGGCTACATATAGTCGTAGCGATCTTCTAGAAAGAGCGCTACCGCTAAGTTTATTTTAGTAGCGCGTTTACTGTGAAACGCGCTACTGTTAATGAAAAGAAAATTAAATGAAAAACAAATAGAAAATTAAATGAAAATGAAAGAAATAAAAAAAAGGAGAAAGGGAAAAAAATAAAATGTAAAGAAAAATAAATGAAAAAGGAAAAAAGGAGAAATGAATAGCAGTAGCGTCTGTTCATCAGAGGCGCCATAGATAACTTAGCAGTAGCGCTTGTTTAGACCCCCGCTATAGAAAGAGAAAGGGAAATAAGAAAAGAAAAGGAAAGTACATAGCTATAGCAGTAGCGCGTTTACTGAAAAGCGCTATAGTTAACTTAGGTGTAGCGCTTTTACAGAAACACGCTATTGCTAAGTTTGACTCAACCCAAAAGCGGGTTCCCCCCTCGACCACCACTTCTCCCCCAAATCTCTCGCCCCACTTCACCGCTGTCTCCCCAATTCGTCGTCGCCCTACTTCGCCGCCGTCTCCTGCCGACGTCAACGCCCCCGGAACCACCAGAGCCGCGCGCCGTTGACGCCACCGGAGCCGCACGGCCTCATCAACACCACCGAAGCCGCCCTCGGAGCCGGTGGAGCCACCCTTGACGCCCTGCCTCCCTTGCCGCAATTGCCTCCCTCGCCGTCACCGGAGACGCCCCTGCCTCCCTCGCCACGACTAGAGCCATCCTCTGTAAGCCTCCACCCCTCCTCTCTCTCTCATGTATAGCACAAACATTGGATAGAGAACTAGCTAGCTAGGTTAACTAGTTTAATTAGGTTAATTATCTAGGTTAGTGCAAAAATTTAGTTAGGGCTTTGACAGAGAACTAGTTAGGTTAACTAGTTTAATTAGGTTAATTATCTAGGTTAGTGCAAAAATTTAGTTAGGGCTTTGACAGAGAACTAGCTAGGTTAACTACTTTAATTAGGTTAGTTATCTAGGTAAACTAGGTTAACTAGCTAGGTTAACTAACTAGGTTAACTAACTAGGTTAAATAGCTAGGTTAATTAGGTTCGTTGGGTTAACAAGCTAGGTTAACTAGGTTCGCTAGGTTAGAGGAAAAATTTATTTGAGAGCATTAGGTGAGAAGGGTTAGAGAAATGGAGTTCCTTTGCAATTTAATTGGGTTCTGTCCTAGGCAGAGAAGCGTTAGAGAAAATAAGGTTTGTGTGTGTGTGTGAGAGAGAGAGAGAGAGAGGAATAGCTAGAACAGAATTTGGGTTCTGTCCTAGGCAGAGAAGTGTTTAGTGAGGTCATTTCGCAAAGGTTTTTGATTTTTGAAAAGACCACTATTTTTCTAGGAAAAGAATTTAGGCAAGTTTTATTTTAAAGACAATCCTTCCTAGACTTTTATTGTTGATTTTATCTTTTCATTGAAGTGGTCATGTTATATCTTTTCATTGAAGTGTGGTTCGATTGTGCCCATGTGGCCTATTGTTGTTTCCAGGCAATTAAGCGCGGGTGGCCTATGTTTTGCAGGAGTGTTGATTCATTTCCATTCCGGCAAATTTCAGGTTCTCGATTTGTCCACTTTTTAGCAAAGGTCATGCCGAAATTTTTCGTGAACGCATGACTTGTGCTACAAACTAGGACATATCGAGTGCCCGCGATTTGCCCACCGGGAAGGACTCAACGTTCCTACAAAGCATAGGCCTTTTTATGTTATTATTCATTTTATTAGGTCTAGAATTAATTGACTAGATTTAATCGTAGGAAACATGACTAGCAATGATGAAGGACAGGGTTCTGGTGACTACGACAACGTCTACCTGGCGGCAGATGAATTTTTGAGGGAAGCCGACAATCAAGAGTTGATGTTGCTGGGTCCACCTGTCACATCTGAGATTGAAACCGACATCGAGACCGGTGCTGAGACCGAGACTGGCACTGAGTCTGAGACCAGCATCGAGACCGACGCTCAGACAGAGACCGACGCCGAAACTAGCAGAGCCGATATAGAACCGAAAGCAAAGAGGCAACGGCTTCCTAACAAGCTCAGGACTACTAAACTGGTGGTCACAGAGGTGGACGATGGCAATTTTGAGCCAAACGCGCCCGTGGAAGCGCGCGCGTGCTACAGCAATCAAATAGGCTGCATCATACGGACAACCGCCACCATCAACGATGAGAAACTACAAAAGATAGATAATATGAGGCCCTCCCTCCTAAAGAAGTTGCACCAGATATTCTTGTTCCTGGGCCGGAATGAAAAGGATTATAAAGATCCAGATAAGGACCCGGCAATGAAGAAGACAAACAAACACACCATGACCAAGTTTAGCGACGCGTTAGCCGCCTAGAAATCAAGGGTGAAATATCGGATCGTCAACAAAAAGGAACCCTACTCCGAGATTGTAAAGGATAATCCGACAATCATGACAGAGCACTTTGAAATATTCAAGGCGCCTTGCGAGGCCGAAGCTGCCAAAAAAGTCGAAGTACATGAAGGGGCTTCAACAGAGGAACATTGGGTGCCACCACCTCGGAAGCCGTGGTTACGGCGGGAAGAGGTCCATATGGGCCAAGGAGGACGCGGAAGCCACGAGTCTGGGCATCCCAGACCCCTTGGCGGAGTTCACCATCCCGCAGGAGCGTGACGTCCTTAGGGCCCGACACCGTTGGGACCCAGTGAAGAAGATTTTCAAGACGAACGCGGTCACGACGGAGTTCATGAGACTGCTGGTAATTTTAGTTTCTGATCAATTCGGCTGAATGTTTGTCATATTTGTAAACGATGCTTGTGCCTTTTGCAGAGAGAGCAGCACAGGATTGCGACCGAAAGCGAATTGCCGTATGAGGCGTTGGCGAGGCCCAAGTGGGACACTCCATTCAACCGGGCGTTGAACATATTGAAACGACTCCCGGTGGAGACTCGACTGTCGTATGGACGCGTGCATGTTGTGGAGACGACACCACATTGAAGAAGTACTACCGTGAGACCACGGAGGAGAGAAAGGAAAGATGGAGGCTAACTGAAGAAAACATCGACAAGAAGGTTGAGATTGCGGTTGAGAAGAAATCATCTAAGGCAGTCGCAACAACGGTAGCTGCCGCAAAACAGGTGCTTGTAGATATGTCTACTTCCTCGGTTCCGGCCGTTTTCAATTGGAGCAGGCAAAATCCAGAAAAAAAATGCAGCAGACTTTACCCTTGCTGACTTCTTGTGGAGCAGCTCAACTAGCGCTACACCAGCACCTGCAGCTGCACCTGCTCCCACATCGGCTCCTGCACCTGCTCCCGCACCGGCTCCCGCAACTGCTCCCGCACCGGCTCCGACACCGGACGTGCTCGGTGGTGCTTCATCTTTGGCTGAGCTCGACGCCCTCACGGTATCTGTCACACCGGCCCCCTTCAATAAATGTATAATCTCATGTTTTCGTTGCCTTTCAGATGTCTCACGTTGCAGACTTTTCTTTGTAGGCCGACGAAAACCCGTGCACCATATTGTACACCATCGGTGACCAGAAGGTGGATGTGGGGAAGGCGACGATAATGGAGCCGAAGGAACCATTGTTCCATAGCCGGCCGATCCCCCCGGATGTCTTCAAGGTTTCCGTGGCCAGTGTCAAACCGGGCCACGAGAATTTGCCTCCTCTGGTACTAGTGGGGGATGACGACGAGACCCCGCGGTGACTTGGTGATTGTTGCAATGGGTGGGTCCTATTGTGGCCAAAGAGTCTGCTTCGTCTGGAGGCGGCCGGGAGCACACCCACGAGCACACAGTTAGGTATGAACATCAACACCTCACCTACCCAATTAGCGTCGACTGTCGTGTTGGGTGATAGCGGAGGGGTTGAGGAAAAGGCTCCATTAGTCGCTGGTGACGTCGCCATAGATGAGGATGAGGATGACGATGACACTCAACAGTATGTCAATAGGCGCCTACTTACGGTTTGAGCGTCATGAGTCAGTGCCTGAATTGCCTTCTCCGGAGGCTGAACTTATTATGGACGACCTTCCGGTAGTAAAGAAGTCTAGGAAGAGACCGAGGAAAGGCAAAAAAGCCGCTTCTATGATCCAGCCACCTTAGCAGCCTCGGGTTCAAGACCGTATAGATATCCCCAGTGCGGAAAAAAGGCATATCCCCGGTCAACCAATCCTACCTGAAGCAGCGCTAGGGGCCATATTCGGCGATCTAAGGAGACTTCATGACTATGTGCTGCAAATATAGAAAGGCCTCATCGCCTCGAAAGATCCAGGATACCCACTCTACGTGGTTAAAATTCCACGGCAATTGTTGTATGTCGACACATTCCCCGCGGAGAAGTTCTTCCTTCGATTCGATTAAATATTTGACATGTTTCACGTGAAGAAGCTGGATTTTACATTTGTCCGCCTTTATGCCTTGCACATGAACTACATCATCGGGGTTGAGCAGATACCTCATATCTATGTCGCTGACCCGTACTTCATGCACGAGGGATTCTTGGGAGTCTGCGCAAAGCACCGTGAATACGCGAGGGAATACATCATCAATTTCATGCTCGCCAATAAGGACAAGGAGGCGATTCTCATGCCTTATCATCCCCTGCAAGTCATCTGCGCGGATATCCTTTCTTCGATTTCTATCATTCATTTGCACGGTGGAGGCTAATTAATTTGAGGTGTACTTATTTCGCGCAGCAGCGGGCGCGCCGTCCTCATCATCCTCTACCCCCGATAGTCCCACGCTCTTTACATGGACTCGTCAAAGAACATTAACAAAAAGGATTACACCAAAATCAAGTTTGTTCTCGACAGTGCTATGTTTTACTACGACGCACGGGGTGGAGAGGTGAAGGACAAGAAGAGAAGGGACGGCAGGCCCGCCTTCGGCCATAAGACCGACTTCTGCTGCATCCGGCAACCGAGTGATTCTCTTAATGATGGATTCTATGTCCTACACCACATGCTGGAGTACATACGGGATCACCAGAACCTTCGCATGTCACCTACATCCGGCTATGCCCATATTCTGCAATGGGCAAAGAACGTAGGAGATATCGAGGATCATCGACTTCGAGCTGAGTTCTATCACATCCAGCACAAACTTGCCCAAATCATCATGAAGGAGGTCGTCGGAAAAACAAGGATGTTTTACGAAGAAGGACAAATGTCGCGGGAAGACGTCCGAATACGGGTAGCCGCTCAGCATCTCGGCCTGAAGCCTTTCACTAGGCTCGGGGACTATCTCCCTGACTTGGATGGATGGCACTACATGTTGGAGTGACTGTCGATATATGACGATGTGTCCGTTCTGTCCATACTTTCTATATGATGAAACTTTGAGTTATGCACGATGAAACTTTATTTGTGATGTAATTAAACCGTCCTCCTCGACTAGTGACGATCACTCTAGTTAGGGCATTTTGGGTACGATCAACTTTGTTATTTATTCTTATGATATGTTGCTTCTATTTTTGCCAAGTTTGTCTCTTTCTGTTGCTCAACTATATATGTTGCATATCATCGACTCATGTGACGATGCAGGTGCATAGATCATCGATGGCGAAGAAGTGCTACGCCAGGAGTATATATACGACAAGTGGCTGGAGTGCCAGTCCTAGGTGTACCGATTTCTGGTTTCCGAGCAATAGGAAGTAGTTAGTTTAGGTTCACGCTAATGCGAGAGAGGGATACGAACTCATGTACTGCATAGTTCCGCTCTCACTCAAAATGATAGCTCTTCTCGCTTATATCATTGTTTAGATGGATGAGGATGTAGTTGCAAGTAATCTGTCGGGGGGAATCGGCTTCCTCGAACACCTATGGGGACCGAGCCCCTTACTGGTTCGGCGGGGGCGGAGGTTGCACAAAGAGCAGATCGAGGCGGTGCACACAGGGGGATTTTACCCAGCTTCGGGCCGCAAAGATGCGTAAAACCCTACTGCTGCTTGGTGGATTGTATTGTGTTCTTGCTCGGGAGCGAGCAGTGCTACAGTACACGCGGGCCGCCGACGAGGTCGAGCGTAAAAATTCGTCCCCCCCTACGTGCGCATGGGGCCTCCTTTTATATGCTCAAGGGGTTACCCACAGGTGGCAGCATAGGTGAGGGCAAAAATGGTAGAATGCTGTAGTGGGTACAGCTGCCTGCACAGTGGCTGTACAGTGCTATCATACCTAACTCTGACGGCGGGGGACAAGGGCATTAAATGCCCGTCCGCGTCGCCCAGACGGAGCAGGGAAGTGGACCATCAGGAGCGCCACCGTTTGCCACGATGGCTACTCTGTCAGCTTCGCTTCGCCACCGCATGCTCCTCGCTGCCCAGCCTCCCGCCACGTGCGCTTGGGATGCCCCCCAGAGCGACACGTTGGTGGGTGAGCTGGAGCGCAGGCACGAGGTGGTAACTTGCCACGGCAAGCGCCTTGCCGCGGTGGATGTCTTGTCGCATCCGGGAGCTTGTTGCTCACCGGGCCTTGCCGGGGCGCGGGGCGCGCCGTGGCAGGGTCCTTGTCGTGCCGTGGATGGCCTTCCCGGCAAGCTCCTCTTGCCGGGGTCTTGTGCTTCGAGCGGCAGTCCCGGCAAACTCCTCTTGCCAGGGCCTTGCTCTCTTCGGGTGGCCTTCCCGGCAAGCTCCTCTTGCCGGGGCCTTGGCTCAGATACTTTGTTCTTGAATGGCCCAAGAGGGGACCATTGAGGGTCTTGGCGATCGCCTGGCAGGCCTTGCCGCGGGGTGCTACGACTACCCGTGCACAAGTTCGGGGTACTAAGGTACCCCTACTTTAGTACACCGACAGGAGCCCCCGGGCCTGGGCCATACACGGTGCGGAGCGCTGTTGGGCCAGGCCCAAAACAGTGCACGGGCACGCGCGGCCTGGGTCACGGTACATCTTTTTCTGCGCCCACCACGTCCTCCCCGAACGGCACGCGTCGAATGCGGCATCGTGGGGGAGAGGCGTGCGTGACGTGGGTGGCGTGTGCGGGGCCGAGCCCTGCAGGCATGCGTCACGTCGCAATAAATGGGGACGGTTCGTGCCATCTTCATAAGTAGAGGGAGGTGTGGAGGCGTGGCTCCTTCGCTGGATGGGGCCGAGGCACGGTTTCCGAGGCGCCCGTTCCCAATGATCACGGGGTGGGGAGAGGCCGCCTCACCCGTCGCCTCGGCCCTGCATGTCTGCCACGCGGCCTCCATGCACCTGGAGTTGCGGACGGTGGAGGCGGGAAACCGGGCCGTCGCGGGTCGAGGCAGCAGGCCGGTCCCGGTCGCCTGGCCTCCCTGCGCCTTGATTGGTCGAGCGGGGCGGTCGAGTCCCCACCCTGCTCCTTTATAAGGAGCAAGAGGGGGGGGGGCGACGGGAACACACACTCCTCCATCTCTTCCTCCTCTGACCCCCTCTCTCCATTAGCCATGGAGAAAGGGAATCCGGGTCCTTCATCGGTGGCGGCGAGGGTTGCCGCCAGGCAGCGCGCCCCTCCTCCCCTTGCACCCGTGGTGGCGGAGCCAGCCGCAAGGGGAAGGGGGAGGGGGCGAGGTCGTGGACGAGGGCGTGGACGAGGCCGCGGTGCTCAGGGAAGAGGCGGGCGAGGCGACGCGCCGGCCTCGCCTCCGCCAGCGGGCATTCTTCCCACGGTGGTCCATCTCGGGGACGATCCTTGCGAGTTCTTCGTCAGGCTGCGCCGGGCGCCTCGTCGCCGCCTCCGCCTTCCGGCTCCTTTCGCGAGCGTGATGGAGATGGAGCAACCCTAAACGGTAAGGTTGCGCATGAAGGGCTGCGGGATCAGCGGCACGCGGGTCCATGTCGAGTTCCCAGCCCCCGGCGTGGTGTATCTTGGCCGAGGGTGGAAGACATTCGCCCGTATCCACACCTTGACGGAGGGGTTCACCCTCCATTTCAAGTTGATGGAGGGCGATCTCCTCTCCGTCAAGGCCTTCGGGGACTTCGGGACCCGGGCCAGGTGCTGCGTGGATAGCTCCTCCGACAACGAAAGCTCCTCCTCGAGCGAGAGCGATGAGGAGGGGAGCAACAACGACGACGAGGGCAGCGGTCGTCGGGATGACGGGTCCGACTAGGCGCTGGTCGCAGCTTCGTGTGGCACCGGCGACCCCATCATCCGGGTCGCCGGCTCCTTGAGCTTCTCGGGGTCGTCTTCCCGGGCGGCTGAGTGGCGAGGCTGCGAAAGAGGAGGAGGACTGGCGGTAAGGCCGTCAACTCGGAGTACGAGGGCTAGGTGCCCCCGACAGCGTGTTGACGTCCCGCTGCCTCATCTTCGAGCTCCATCTCCGGCGCCACTGCCACCATCCAGCCTTCGGAGCTCCGGGGCGTTCTCTTGGTGTCTTCTGCCACCCGTAGCTTGCCGAGGCGCCCCTTTTGCCCTTTTAGCCTCCTTGTCCTACCTCCTGAGGAGAGAGACAAGAAAGGGAATACGGGCACCTCATCTTTTTTCAATCTGTAAGCCTTCGGGCCTTAGTTGCATTTAAAGCTTGTAATCCCATCTTTTCATGTTTTTCATTCTCTCTGAACTGTACCTGAGCGGAATGTTTTTGATGAAAAGAGGGAGTTTGCCGGGCCATTTGTCCCATGGGTGGAACCCACGCCAAGGAGCGAACCCTTTGTATCATTAGGATAGACATTTCTTCGCCCGGCAACAGGCCCTGCCGTCTTCCCGCGCCGCTCGGCCCTCCTCACGCCTTTGGCGGAGGCGGGGAGAAGGCGGGATCCGGCCCCCCGCTTCGCCCCTTTGCCGCCGCGACTACTACCAAGACGGGCCACAGGAACGCGCTCTGGGGCCTGTCGTCGAGGGAGCACGACAGCTTTTAGGGGGAAAAAGGGTTTTCGTATTCCACAGTTCATGAGAGAATGCATGACAAGGGATGCGAAAACTTATGTGGGATTGCAGCCCCTCAAAGCTTTGGCTTGCCGCGGACGAATCTTCGTACTTGCAGCCCCCGGTAATACTGGCTTGCCGGGGACCATATGCTGGCCCGCCCTTCTTCTTTTCTTCGCCTTTAAGTGGTCTGGCCAGGATGTACAAACCCCTGCGAACCAAAGGGACCGAAAGAATAGGAAAAAGGACGCAGACTCGACCTCTAAGCTAGGGGTTAGCAGCTGTTAGGCACTATCAACCCTAACCAAGGACAAGACTCGACTCAGCATGCATGCTAAAACTTAGGGCGCCAGCGCTTCATTTCTGCTACTCAGGGTCTGCGCCTGGCTTTGTACAAAGGATTACATGCAACTGCGGCAAGACTTTACAAAAGGTTGGTTGCCGGGCGGGCCTCGACAACCGCGCCTTACGGGTAAAACTTACGAAGATGCTCAATATTCCAGGAGTTGCTCACCGGAGTGCCATCTTCGGTCTCGAGGCGGACAGCGCCAGGCCTCGTGACTCGTCTCACCCGGTAAGGGCCTTCCCACTTCGGCGTCAACTTGTTATGATTCTTGGCGGACGGGGCGCGCCGAAGAACAAGGTCGTCTTCCTCGAAGCTTCTGGCTTTAACTTTGCGGCTATGATAGCGGCGCAAAGCTTGCTGGTAGCGAGAGGCTCACACAGCAGCCTGAAGATGATCTTCCTCAAGGAGCAGCGCGTCATCTTCACGCAGCCGCTCTTGCTCAAGCTCATCATAAGCGAGCACTCGAGGTGACCCGTATACGAGTTCCGTGGGGGTAACTGCTTCTCCTCCATAGACTAGAGAGAATGGTGTCTGGCTAGTGGCTCGATTTTGGCGTCGTTCTGATCGACCAAAGAGCCACCGGCAGCTCCTCGATCCAGTTTCTTCCACACTTGTGCAGCCTGTCGAAAGTTCTGGTCTTGAGCCCGCGCAGTACTTCGGCGTTGGCCCTTTCAGCTTGACCGTTGCTCCTGGGATGAGCAACAGAAGCGAAGCAGACCTTGGCGCCGAGATCTTGGACGTATTGCATGAAGGCGCGGCTCGTGAATTGCGTACCGTTGTCGGTGATGATCCTGTTGGGGATCCCGAAGCGGCAGACAATCGACCTGAAGAACTTGATGGCTGACTGTGCTGTCACCTTCCTCACTGGTTCCACTTCCGGCCACTTTGTGAACTTGTCGATTGCGACGTACAAGTACTCAAAGCCCCCGACAGCTCGGGGGAAAGGGCCGAGGATATCGAGCCCCCAGACCGAAAATGGCCAGGATAAAGGGATCGTCTGGAGAGCTTGAGCTGGCTAGTGTATCTGCTTGGAATGGAACTGGCACGCTTCACACTTGGTTACTTGTGAGTTGCATCCTGGAGGGCTGTCGGCTAGAAGAAGCCTTGCCGGAACGCTTTGCCGGCAAGTGCTCTTGCGCCAATGTGGTGACCACATATGCCTCCATGTATCTCTGCCAACAGCTGTTGTCCGTCTTCCCGGGGAATACACTTCAATTTCACACCGTTGCGCCCTCTTCTGTATTGTGTGTTGTCGACGAACTGGTACATACTCGAGCGCCAGGCTACTCTTTCCGCTTCTTCTTGTTCTTCGGGAAGTTCTCCGTACTGGAGGAAATGGACAGTCTGCCGCGCCCATGCTGGAGCCTGCGGCTCGACAACAAGGACTGAAGGCACTTCTGCCGCTGCGGGAACGTCTGCTTCTACGGCGAGGATCTGGAGCTCGGCCGGAGCTTGACGTTCCCGGCAAGCTTGCCGGAACAAAGCTTGTCGGGAGCGCCTGCTTCTACGGAGTAGACCCTGGGGTTTTCCGGAGTAGACGGTTCCTCAGCGCTCTTGGCGTCGATCCTGGGGACCTTCTTGGCGGCGGCTCCGGGGAGCTCTGCCGAAAGATAGTCGCCGGAGACCAACTTCCTCTTCTTGCTCTATTCGGTTGATGGCGTTACGGATGGCTGAGTCAGCTTGAGCACAAAGGTCCCTGGTTCCACAGGTAACTTAAATGTTGCGCACTTTAACAGGCCGTCAACGATGTCATTCTCAGCTCTTGGAATGTGTTCCATCTGCAGGCCGTCAAAGTGCTCTTCCAGCTTCCTCACTTCATCAACGTACGCTTCCATCAACGGACTCTGGTAATCCTTGTTCACTTGGCGGACGATGAGCTGTGAGTCACCCCTGACAATGAGCTTCTTGATCCCAAGTTCTGCCGCGATCCTGAGACCGGCAAGCAAACCTTCATACTCTGCAGTATTGTTGGTTGCTTGTTCCTTGGGGAAGTGCATCTGGACTACGTACTTGAGGTGCTCTCTGGTGGGCGCGACAAGTAACGCGCCGGCGCCGGCGCCTTGCAGCGAGAAGGCACCATCAAAGTACATCAGCCACTCTTTGCCTGCTTCTTTGGCGGGGATGCTCGTCTCTGGGATATCTTCGTCCGGTGTTGGTGTCCACTCCGCTATGAACTCCGCCAAAGCTCTGCTTTGGGTAGTCGAGGTGCTCTCGAACTGGAGACCGAAGCTCGACAGTTCTAGTGCCCACTCGACAATCCTGCCTGTTGCTTCTGGATTTTGCAGTATCCTCTTCAGCGGAAAGTGGGTGACAACTGTAATCTCGTGTGCTTGGAAGTAATGGCGCAGCTTTCTCGAGGCCATGAGGAGGCCGAAAAGCAATTCTGCACACCAGAGTACCTTGACCTGGCCCCCTGCAAGAGGGAGCTGACAAAGTACACTGGGCGCTGCACCATTTTCTTCTTCCGCACCTCCACTTGCTCCTGCGCAGATTCATCCTCGTCGGGGCCAGAGCTTGTCGGGGAAGCCCCCTGCTTGTCGCTGGACATGCTTGCCGCGGTCGCTGGCTCATCATCGGCCTCCCTCTCCGCTACTAACGCAGCACTAACCACTTGATTAGTTGTCGCTAGGTACAGCAGCAGCTTCTCTTGTGGTTTAGGCGCGACAAGTATCAGAGCGGAGGACAGGTATTTCTTCAGGTCCTGCAGCGCAGCCTCCGCTTCCGGAGTCCATTCTACTGGACCCGCCTTTTTCAAAATTTTGAAAAATGGCAGGGCGCGCTCTGCAGACCTAGAGATAAACCTGCTGAGAGTTGCGACGCAGCCGGCAAGCCTTCGCACGTCCTTGACACGGGTTGGTGCCTCAATCTGCTCGATGGCCTTGATCTTGTCTGGGTTGGCTTCTATCCCTCGATGAGACACGAAGAACCCGAGAAGCTTGCCGGAAGGAACTCCGAACACGCACTTCTCGGGGTTGAGCTTGAGGCTGATCCTGCGCAGATTCGCAAAGGTCTCTTCTAAGTCTTGAATCAGGGTTGCCCTGTCTCTGCTCTTGACCACTATATCATCCATGTAGGACTCCACATTCCTGTGGATTTGTGGCTCAAAAGCGGTGTGGACAACCCTTGCAAATGCCGAACCGGCGTTCTTCAGTCCGAAAGGCATCCGCACGAAACAGTACGTGCCACATGGAGTGATGAACACGGTCTTCTCTTCATCTTCTTCAGCCATGAAGATCTGATGATATCCAGAGTAGGTGTCAAGAAATGAAAGCAGGTCACATCCGGCCGTGGAGTCAACAATCTGGTCAATGCGCGGCAAGGGAAAGGGATCTTTGGGACAAGCTTTGTTAACATCAGTGAAGTTGATGCAAAGCCTCCATTTCCCATTTGCTTTGCGCACGACAACAGGATTGGCCAACCACGTCGGATGGAGCACACCTCTGACGAGGCCTGCCGCTTCCAACTTCTTGATCTCTTCTGCGATGAACTCTTGGCGCTCCACTGCTTGCTTCCTGACTTTCTGCTTGACGGGCCGTGCGTGAGGACAGACGGCGAGGTGGTGCTCAATCACTTTCCTGGGAACGTCGGGGATGTCAGATGGCTGCCAGGCAAACACATCGACATTCGCCCGCAGGAAAGTAACGAGCGCGCTTTCCTATTTGGGGTCGAGCGTGGCACTGATGGTGAAGGTACCACCAGTGCCGTCCTCCTTGGCGGGCACCTTCTTGGTCGTTGGCGGAGCCGCCATTGTCTTCTTACTCTTGCCGGCGGAGCTCGATGGCGCGTCCTCGACGGTAGCGCAGCACTCCGGAGAGGTGCGCTTGCCGGAGTGGGCGCCAGAGCACTTGCCGGGCTTGGTCCTCTTCTTTCCTCCGGGAGCTTCAGCGGCAAGCGGCTTGTGATCCGCTGCGGCTGCTGCTTCCCGGTAGATCTTGTCGGCACGGATAAGGGCATCCTTCTTGTCGCCGGGGACAGAGATGACGCTTATCGGGCCTGGCATCTTGAGCATGTTGTAGGCGTAGTGAGAGGCCGCCATGAACTTGCCGAGCGCTGGACGGCCGAGAATTCCATTGTATGGCAATGGAAAATCGGCGACGTCAAAGGTGATCCTCTCTATCCTGAAGTTCAGCTCGCTGCCAAATGTTACTGGCAACGTTATTTTCCCCTTCGGTTTGCTCCTTCCCGGGTTAATTCCTTGGAACGTGTCGGTTTCTTCGAGCTCGCTGTCGGGGACTTGGAGTTTTCGGAGCACAGCGGAGGAGATCAGTTTCAAGCCGGCCCCGCCGTCAACTAGCATCTTGGTGACCTTGAGGTTGCGGATTG
This sequence comes from Aegilops umbellulata, assembly GCA_032464435.1. NCBI lineage: Eukaryota > Viridiplantae > Streptophyta > Magnoliopsida > Poales > Poaceae > Aegilops > Aegilops umbellulata. The sequence continues at coordinate 218,792,166 of CP136060.1, forward strand.
TTGGCGAAACCAACATCGGCAAGCACCCGATCACAGTAGTGCGATCAGGGTGGTCCTCAATATCAAAGATGATAGGCGTGCTGGACCATTTCAGAGGCTTGCGCGACTCGACGGGCGGCTCCGCTGCTTTGACTTCCCGCGCCCACTGCTTGAGCTGGCGGTGAGAAGTATGCAGGGTGGCGCCGCCGTCTACGCACAAGACCTCTGTGGCTTTCTGAAACTCCTGCTCACTGGTCTCGATGTCATCCATGTCTTCGTCTTCGTCGTCGTCTTCGTTCTTGTCGCGGCCGCGGGGAGGTCGCTCCGCTTGCCGCTGCTTGTCCTTGTCGCGGCGTCCTCCCTGGCCGGGGCGCTCCGTGCCTGATCCTCCGCCACCTCCTCGGGCTCTCTCCTTGTCGCGCCTCTCGTACTCGGCCTTTTGCAGCTCGACGAGCCGCTCGACCTGCTTGCAGCTCTGGAGGTCATGGCCCTTGGTGCGGTGGATCTTGCAGTATTGTTTGCTGGTGCCGTCCCGTTTGTCGGCGGCCGCCACGGCCTGGCAGTGGACGCATCCGGAAATCTCCTTGCCAGAGCTGCCAGCCTGGGCCTTCTTGGCGGCGCCTTCATCGCTGGACTGCTCAACAACCAGTACCTCTTGGCTCTTCTTCTTCCTGTTGCTCCGCCGCAGGCCCTTCTTCGCCGGGGCGGTATCCTCACTGTCAGATCCTCCCGCTCCAGCGCTCTCTCCGGGGAGTTTCCTCCCTTCCTCAGCACGGGCACACTTGTCGGCCAGGGCGTATAGCTCGCTGACGTCCTTGATCTTGCACATCGCCATCTCCTCCCGCATCCTGCGGTTACGCACATTCTGATGGAACGCGCTGATGACCGTGGCGGGGTGGACGTCTCGGATGTTGTAGTGTACACGACTGAATCTCTGGATGAACTTGCGCAGAGGTTCTCCCTCCTTCTGGACGAGCAGGTGAAGGTTGCTCGCTTGGCCATGGGGTTTGTGGCCGCCCGTGAAGGCGCCAACAAACTGATGGCACAAGTCTGTCCAGGAGGTTATGGAGTTGTCCGGCAAGTGCATGAGCCAGGATATGACGTTGGACTTGAGCACCAGCGGGAAGTAGTTGGCAAGGATCTTGTCGTCTCGCCCCCTAGCAGCCTGCACCGCAATGGTGTAGATGCTGAGGAACTCCGACGAATGCGACTTGCCGTCGTACTTCTCTGGCACGTCTGGCTTGAAATTCTTTGTGCTGGGCCACTGGACTTGCCGTAGCTCACGGGTGAACACAGGGCAGCCCACCGCGTACGGCAGGTCGCCTGGTTCCCCTGGTGCATGCATGTCGACAGAGAGCCCAGCGCGGTGGTCTGATTGACGCCGCGCTTCTCTCCGACGCTCGATGCGAGTACGAGCGTCGTCTTGCTCTCGCTCGTGAAGAACTTGGCGTTGATCGCGACGAGTTCGCGGATTTCACGACGCGGTGGAGTCGTTGTCGTGGTGATTCCGGCGAGTCGGCGATCTTGGCCTCCGGGGCGGGGAGTCGACGGTGGTCGCACCCCCGCCGGTCCTGGCGCCATCGGTCCTCGCCTGGCCGTCCCTCCGCGGCTGCGACGCGCTGTGCTGCCGCGGGGTGTCGCCGTTAGCGAAACCGATGAGGCTCTGTATCGTGGCCCTCCAGTCGTCGAGCTTGTCCTCCGTTGGAGGGTAGTCTAGGAGCAGTTGGGCTCGCGCCAGAGCTTCTGCTGGAGTGGCGGGCAGCGGCGGCGAACGACGCGTGGAGCGGGATGTGCTCGAACTTCTAACTACGTTAGAAGGAGCAACACCCGGGCCAGGCAGCCACGCCACGCTCGCGCCAGCGCGTTGGTGCGAGTGCTAGCCTTGAGCGCCCTGGGATCTGCCGGCTCGATTTGGGTCCAGCGAGCGTATGGTACCGTGGGCGCCAAGACGCTGCTGGTCCCGTGCTTCCTGAGAGGGGCGCGGTGCATGTTCGGACGTCGTGGCGCCGTGAGCTAGCTCGACGACGCCCGTTCCGCCGCCGGTTCCGTCCCCGCTACCCGTTTGCTCCAAGGGCGGCGGGTTCGACGCGGACGGACCGGCCACCTCCGGAGCCTTCTTCTTCGGTGGCATGTCGCTGAGGATGAAGGAGATCTAGCTGGTGCAGACGCCGGATCAGGTTCGCACAACTTCGACGCCCCCTACCTAGCGCGCCAAAGATGTCGGGGGGAATCGGCTTCCTCAAACACCTATGGGGACCGAGCCCCTTACTGGTTCGGCGGGGGGCGGATGTTGCACAAAGAGCAGATCGAGGCGGTGCACACAGGGGGATTTTACCCAGCTTCGGGCCGCAAAGATGCGTAAAACCCTACTGCTGCTTGGTGGATTGTATTGTGTTCTTGCTCGGGAGCACACGGTGCTATAGTACACACGGGCCGCCGGCGAGGTCGAGCGGAAAAATTCGTCCCCCCCCCTACGTGCGCATGGGGCCTCCTTTTATATGCTCAAGGGGTTACCCACAGGTGGCAGCGTAGGTGAGGGCAAAAATTGTAGAATGCTGTAGTGGGTACAGCTGCCTGCACAGTGGCTGTACAGTGCTATCATACCTAACTCTGACGGCGGGGGACAAGGGCATTAAATGCCCGTCCGCGTCGCCCAGACGGAGCAGGGAAGTGGACCGTCAGGAGCGCCACCGTTTGCCACGATGGCTACTCTGTCAGCTTCGCTTCGCCACCGCATGCTCCTCGCTGCCCAGCCTCCCGCCACGTGCGCCTGGGATGCCCCCCAGAGCGACACGTTGGTGGGTGAGCTGGAGCGCAGGCACGAGGTGGTAACTTGCCGCGGCAAGCGCCTTGCCGCGGTGGATGTCTTGTCGCGCCCGGGAGCTTGTTGCTCACCGGGCCTTGCTGGGGCGCGGGGCGCGCCGTGGCAGGGTCCTTGTCGTGCCGTGGATGGCCTTCCCGGCAAGCTCCTCTTGCCTGGGTCTTGTGCTTCGAGCGGCAGTCCCGGCAAACTCCTCTTGCCAGGGCCTTGCTCTCTTCGGGTGGCCTTCCCGGCACGCTCCTCTTGCCGGGGCCTTGGCTCAGATACTTTGTTCTTGAATGGCCCAAGAGGGGACCATTGAGGGTCTTGGCGATCGCCTGGCAGGCCTTGCCGCGGGGTGCTACGACTGCCCGTGCACAAGTTCGGGGTACTAAGGTACCCCTACTTTAGTACACCGACATAATCGAGATTTGTATCACTATTTTCGAGATGATGACAAGAGACCACTTTGTGTTGGATGATGATTATGATGATGACATTATTTGATGAGACTATTTGTATGTGTGCTATGATTACATTTGTATGTGTATGCTATGCTAAAGATTATTGTATAAAGCCTATTCAAATACAAAACAAATTTGCAGAAAAAAACAGAAACTAATAAAACTAGCAGTAGCGAGGGGAACAAAGTTAGCAGTACCGCCGCCTTACCAGTAGCGCTTCCTACTAAAAAGTGCTGCAGATATTAGCAGCAGTGCTCTGCACTAAAGCGCGCTACTGCTAGCCATGTATAGCCGTAGCATGGGACGACAGGCGCTACTGGTACACGTTAGCTGTAGTACCTTAGTAGCATGTCGTCCCGCGCTACTGATAGGCAAAATACCCGTGCTACTGCTAGGGATTTCTCCAGTAGTGGTAGCATGAGTTATTATCGTTGACATCACCCTTGAGGTGAATATGTTGGGAGGCAAAATAATAAGCCCCTATATTTCTATGTGTCTGGTTGAAATGATTTGCTCATGTGTATGCAGTGAGTGTTAGCAATCATAGAAGACTATATGATGGTTGAGTATGTGGAGCTCTTACTTAGACTCTGTTGAATAAGATGAATTGCGATTGCTTGGTGACTGAGAACATAGGTTGTTGAGTTTCATGAGAATTCATTGTTTGAACCTTAACATGTGAATTGGTTGCTACTTTAACATGAGAAGCTCTATAAGAAAGAATTGCTATTATGATGCTAGGAAAAGTGATTGAAATTGTCATTGATTAAACTTATGCACTTTGCTAGCATTCACACTTCATAAATTATTTCTTTTATCATTTGCCTACTCGAGGACGAGTAGGAATTTAGCTTGGGGATGCTGATACATCTCCAACGTATCTATAATTTATGAACTATTCATGCTGTTATATTGCCATTCTTGGATGTTTTACAATCATTTTATAGAAACTTTATATCATTTTTGGGGACTAACATATTGACCCAGTGCCAGTTGCTGTTTTTGCTTGTTTTTTACATCGCAGGAAATCAATATTAAATGAAGTCCAAACACCGTGAAGCTTTTTCTAGATTTTTTATGGACCAGAAGACATCCATTGGCCCAAAGGAGCACCTAGGTGGTGCCCCGAGGGGGGTACAACCCACCAGGGCGTGCCTGGGGGCCCAGGCGCGCCCAGGTGGGTTGTGCCCATCTCAGTGGCCTCTCGCACCCGTCTTTACCCTATAAATTCCCAAATATTCCAAAAGCCCTTGGGGTTACCCTAGATCAGAAGTTCCGTCGCCGCAAGGCTCTGTAGCCACCGAAAACCAATCTAGACCCCGTTCCGGCACCCTGCCGGAGGGGGAAATCATCACCGGTGGCCATCTTCATCATCCCGGCGGCCACCGCACTGAGGAGGGAGTAGTCCACCCTCGGGGCCGAGGGTTTGTACCAGTAGCTATGTGTTTAATCTCTCTCTCTCTCTCTCTCTCGTGTTCTTGAGATGTCACGATCTTGATGCATCGCGGGCTTTGTTAATATAGTCGGATCATATGGTGTTTCCACCTCTTTATCTTGTTGTGATGAATTGAGTTTTCCCTTTGAGATTTTGTTTTATCGGATTGAATACTTTTATGGATTTGAGAGCACTTGATATATGTCTTGCATATGAATACTCGTGGTGACAATGGGATATCATATTGATTCACTTGATATGTGTTTTGGCACTCAACTCGCGGATTCCCGAGGTGACATTTGGGTAATCTACGCATAGGGGTTGATGCACGTTCTTGTCTTTATTTCTCTGGTAGAAATCTTGGGGCACTCTTTGAGGTTCTTTGTGTTGGATTGATTATTATGAATCTGAAATTATTTGGTGTTATTTTAGTACGAACTCTTGGATAGATCGATCGGAAAGAATAGCTTCGAGGTGGTTTCTTACCCAACAAACAATTTCTTCTTATGTTCTCCGCTAGATAGGAACTTTGGAGTGATTCTTCATCGCACTTTGAGGGGTGGTTATATGATCCAATTGTATTAGCACAATTGAGATATTGCACTAGCGAAAGTACGGACCCTAGGCCTCATTTTCAAGCCTTGCAATACCGTTTGTGCTCCATTTTATCAATTGCTACCTTGCTGTTTTTTATTGTTCCTATTACAAAAATCAATATCTACTATCCATATTACACTTGTATCACCATCTCTTCGCTGAACTAGTGCACCTATATGAATTACCATTGTATTCGGTGTGTTGGGGACACAAGAGACTTTTTATTATTTGTTTGCAGGGTTTCCTGAGAGAGACCATCTTCATCCTACACCTCCCATGGATTGATAAACCTTAGGTCATCCACTTGAGGGAAACTTGCTACTGTCCTACAAAACTCTGCGCTTGGAGGCCCAACACGAATCTACAAGAATAACATTGCATAGTAGACATCAGGACCCAAGCCTGAGACTGAGTGCTTCTACTGCAAATGGATTGGTCACTGGAAGTGGAACTGCCCCAAATACTTGGTGGATAAGAAGGATGGAAAAGTGAACATAGGTATATTTGATATAAATGTTATTGATATTTACCTTACTAATGATTGTCGTAGCGCCTGGGTATTTGATACTGGTTCGGTTGCTCATATTTGTAACTCGAAACAGGAGCTACGGAATAAACGAAGATTGGCTAAGTATGAGGTGACGATGCGCGTCAGGAATGGTTCCAAGGTCGATGTGAACGCCTTCGGCACGATACCTCTACATCTACCTTGTGGATTAGTTTTAGACCTGAATAATTCTTATTTCGTGACAGCATTGAGCATGAACATTATATCTGGATCTTGTTTAGTGCGAGACGGTTATTCATTTCAATCAGAGAATAATGATTGTTCTATTTATATGAGTAATATCTTCTATGGTCATGCACCCTTGAAGAGTGATCTATTTTTGTTGAATCTCGATTGTAGTGATACACATATGCATAATATTGATGCCAAAAGATGCAAAGTTGATAATGATAGTGCAACATATTTGTGGCAGTGCCGTTTAGGTCATATTGTTGTAAAGTGCATGAGGAAACTTCATGCATATGTGCTTTTGGAATCACTTGATTATGAATCATTTGATACTTGTGAACCATGCCTCATGGGAAAGATGAATGAAACTCCGTTCTCCGGAACAATGGAGTGAACCAATGACTTATTGTAAATAATACATACCGATGTATGCGGTCCAATGAGTGTTGAGGCACGTGGCGGGTATCGATATTTTCTGGCCTACATAGATGATTTGAGTAGGTATGGGTATATCTACTTGATGAAACATAAGTCTGAAACATTTGAAAAGTTCAAAGAATTTCAGAGTGAAGTGGAGAATCATCATAACAAGAAAATAAAGTTTCTACGATCTGATCGCGGAGGAGAATATTTGAGTTACGAGTTTGGCCTTCATTTAAAACAATGTGGAATTGTTTCACAACTCACGCCACCTGGAAGACCACAGCGTAATGGTGTGTCCGAATTTCATAACCATACTTTATTAGATATGGTGCATTCTATGATGTCTCTTACCGATTTACCACTATCGTTTTGGGGTTATGCATTAGACACAGCCACATTCACATTAAACGGGGCACCGTCTAAATCCGTTGAGACGACAACGTATGAACTGTGGTCTAGCAAGAAACCTGAGTTGTCGTTTCTTAAAGTTTGGGGTTGCGACACTTATGTTAAAAGGCCTCATCCTAAAAAGCTCGAACCCAAATCAGAGAAGTATGTCTTCACAGGATACCCTCAGAAAACAATTGGGTATATTCGAAGGCAAGATCTTTGTTGCCAAGAATGGATCCTTTCTCGAGAAGGAGTTTCTCTCGAAAGAAGTGAGTGGGAGGAAAGTAGAACTTGATGAGGTAATTGTACCTTCTCTCGATTTTGAAAGTAACACATCAGAGAAATCTGTTCCCATGATGCCTACGCCAACTAGAGAGGAAGCTAATGATGATGATCATGAAATTCAGATCAAGTTACTATTGGAGCTCGTAGGTCGAACAGAGCATGTTCCGCACCAGAGTGGTACGGTAATCCTGTCCTAGAAGTCATGTTATTAGACCTTGGCGAACCTATGAACTATGAAGAATCTATGATGAGCATAGATTTCGATAAATGGCTTGAGGCCATGAAATCTGAGATAGGATCCATGTATGAGAACAAAGTGTGGACTTTGGTGGACTTACCCGATGATCGGCAAGCTATTGAGAATAAATGGATCTTCAAGAAGAACATAAACGTTGATGGTAATGTCACCATCAACAAAGCTCGACTTATCGCGAAAGGTTTTCGACAAGTTCAAGGGGTTGACTACGATGAGACCTTCTCACCTATAGCGATTCTTTAGTCAGTCCAAATCATGTTAGCAATTGCCACATTTTATATTTTGAAATCTAGCAAATGGACATCAAAACTACATTCCTTAATGGATTTCTGAAGGAAGAGTTGTATATGATGCAACCAGAAGGTTTTGTCTATCCTAAAGGTGCTAACAAAGTGTGCAAGCTCCAGCGATCCATCTATGGACTCGTGCAAGCATCTCGGAGTTGGAATATACACTTTTATGAGGTGATCAAAGCATATGGTTTTGTACATACTTATGGTGAAGCCTGTATTTACAACAAAGTGAGTGGAAGATCTGTAGCATTTCTAATATTATATGTGGATGAAATATTGTTGATCGAAAATGATATAGAATTTCTGGATAGCATAAAAGGATACTTGAACAAGATTTTTTCAATGAAAGACCTCGGTGAAGCTGCTTATATATTGGGCATCAAGATCTATAGGGATAGATCGAGACGCTTAATAGGACTTTTACGAAGCACATACCCTAATAAAGTTTTGAAGAAGTTCAAAATGGATCAGTCAAAGAAAGGGTTCTTGCATGTTTTACAAAGTGTGGAATTGAGTCAGACTCTAAGCTCGACCACTACAGAAGATAGAGAGAAAATGAAATTCATTCCCTATGCCTCAACCATAGATTCTATCATGTATGCTATGCTGTATACTAGACCTGATGTGTGCCTTGCCATAAGTTTGGCAGGGAAGTACCAAAGGAATCCAAGAGTAGATCACTGGACAGCGGTGAAGAATATCCTGAAGTACCTGAAGAGGACTAAGGATATGTTTCTCGTTTATGGAGGTGAAGAAGAGCTCGTCGTAGATGGTTACGTCGATGCTACCTTCGACACTGATCCGGATGACTCTAAGTCACAAACCGGATACGTAGTTTTATTTAATCGTGGAGCTGTCAGTTGGTGCAGTTCCAAGCAGAGCGTCGTGGCAGGATCTAAGTGTGAAGCGGAGTACATAGCTGCTTCAGAAGCAGCAGATGAAGTAGTCTAGATGAAGGAGTTCATATCTGATCTGGGTGTAATACCCAGTGCATCGGGTCCAATGAAAATCTTTTGTGAAAACACTGGAGCAATTGGCTTGGTGAAGGAATCCAGGTTTCACAAGAGAACCAAACACATCAAGAGATGCTTCAACTCCATTCGTGAAAAGGTCAAGGTTGGATACATAGAGTTTTGCAAAATACATACAGATCTGAATGTGGCAGACCCATTGACTAAGCCTCTTTCGCAAGAAAAACATGATCAGCACCAAGACTCCATGGGTGTTAGATTCATTACAATGTAATCTAGATTATTGACTCTAGTGCAAGTGGGAGACTGAAGGAAATATGCCCTAGAGAAAATAACAAAGTTGTTATTTTATATTTCCTTATTCATGATAAAGGTTTATTATTCATGCTAGAATTGTATTGATTGGAAACTTAAATACATGTGTGACTATATAAACAAATACCGTGTCCCTAGTAAGCCTCTACTAGACTAGATCGTTAACCAAAGATGGTTAAGGTTTCCTAACCATAGACATGTGTTGTTATTTGATAACGGGATCACATCATTAGGAGAATGATGTGATGGACAAGACCCATCCGTTAGCTTAGCATATTGATCGTTCAGTTTATTGCTATTGCTTTCTTAGTGTCAAATACATATTCCTTCGACTATGAGATTATGCAACCCCAGATACCGGAGGATACCTTGTGTGCTATCAAACATCACAACGTAACTGGGTGATCACAAAAATGCTCTACAGGTATATCCGAAGGTGTTTCTTGAGTTGCCATAGATTGAGATTAGGATTTTCACTCTGAGTATCGGAGAGGTATCTCTAGGCCCTCTCAGTAATACACATCATAAGAAGCCTTACAAGCAAAGTGACTAATGATTTAGTTGCAATATGACATATTACGGAAGGAGTAAAGAGACTTGCCGGTAACGAGATTGAACTAGGTATGAGGATACCGATGATCGAATCTCGGGCAAGTAACATACCGATGGACAAAGGGAATTACTTATGTTGTCATAAGGTTCGACCGATAAAGATCTTCGTAGAATATGTAGGAGCCAATATGGGCATCCAGGTTCCGCTATTCGTTATTGACCGGAGAGGTGTCCCGGTCATGTCTACATAGTTCTCGAACCCGTAGGGTTCGCACGCTTAACGTTCGTTGACGATATTGTGTTATATGAGTTATATGGTTGGGTGAATGAATGTTGTTCGAAGTCCCGGATGAGATCACGGACATGTAGAGGATCTTCGGAATGGTTCGGAGGTAAATATTGATATATAGGACGATGGTATTCTGACACCAGAAGCATCTCAGAGTGTACCGGATAGTCATCGGTATACCGGAGGGGGTACCGGACACCCCCGTGAGGGTAATGGGCCTATTGGGCCGTTAGAGGGGAGCACACCAGCCCACAAGGGGCTGGCGCACGCCCTATGGCATCCGGCCAAGATGGAGAAATGAAAGGGGGATTCGGTCTCCCCCTTCCTTCCCTCTCCCCCTTTTCCTTCCCCCTCCGACAAATATGGTAAGGGGGGCGCCACATGGGGAGGAACCCAAGTAGGATTCGACCTACTTGGGGGCGCCTCCTGGCTGCTCCCTCCTCCCCCACCTATATATCTGTGGGAAGGGGGTGCCGCAGATAACCACGATAATTGGTTAGCCGTGTGCGGCGCCCCCTCCACCGTTTACACCCTTGGTCGTATTTTCGTAGTGCTTAGGTGAAGCCCTGTGGAGATAACTTCACCACTGAAAGTGCATTATATCGACTAGAGGGGGGTGAATAGGCGAATTTTACAAATTTGTCACTGAGGAAATACTACTTGAGGAATTTGCTAAGTGAAGAACTACAAGCAGCGGAGTAAGTACTCAGGTGCATGTATAACAAGACAGAAACATAGTCATCATGAGGAAATGAAACATACACAGATCATGGGCAACATGTAAACAGGATAAGCAGGCAGAAGACAAAGTGACTGAAGAGACATGATTGAGGAAATTGGGGAAGTCTTCAGTCAAATTCTTCAACAGTAACGATCAATTTCATCAACACATGAGCGAGGAAATGAAAGAGTTTAGGAAATAGAACCAGTAGCTCGGTGAAGACAATGATTTGGTAGACCAGTTCCAACTACTGTGACAGTTGTACGTCTGGATGGAGCAGATTGGTATTTAAACCAAAGGACAGTAGTCCTTACTGTATTCTCCTTGAGCCAAGGTCACACAAACCTCGCCAAATCACTCGTGGTAAGTCTTCATAGGTGACTTCCAAACCTTCACAGACTTCGTCACCTGGCGATCCACAATTCCTCTTGGATACTCTAGACAATACGCCTAACCGTCTGGAAGATGCACATTCTTCAAATGTTGGGGAAACGACACCTATGGGATCACTGGGAATCCCTACTATGATTGATGGGGCGCGGGGCTGTGGAAAGAGCGGGTTTAGAAGATCTACACGAGGGAGTTTTATCCAGGTTCGGGCCGCAAGCGATGCATAATCCTAATCATGCTTTGGTGTATATTTGGTGTTCTTGAGTTCTTGAACTAGCGCGGTGCATGCCTAGCTCAAAAAGTCCGAATCCTTCCTCACTATGCTTCGGGCCTCCTTTTATAGTGAAAAGGGGTGGCCACAGTGGCACACAGGAGGTCGAAAGTATGTATAGTGTACGAGTATATCGCCTGGTACTGTAGGACAAAACACATTTAATGCGCTGCCGGTGTGCCCTCTCGCTTTATCGGGGACGCCAAGGAAGCTCGTCCCGTCTGTCGCCGCTTCGCCTCGCTTCGACGCGCGTCCACGCTGATGAGGCATGCAACGCCATGCTGGCTGGCTGGCTGCTGAGCTGGTGCGGTGGCAGAGTCTTCATGAAGATATGCCACCACGCACGTGCTTGGCTAGTTGGCCTAGCGGTGGCCTGCTGCCATGTAGGGGCGTCCCTAGTTGGCCTGGAAGCTGCACGCTACCACGCATGCGCTTGCCATGTCGGAACGGCTGCGGGGCGGCAGAGCCTTGGTAGGTGTGGGCCTGGTTGCAGCTCTGTAGATGCCCTTGGCAAGGTCCTTGTTGGGGTCTCGTAGTCGTCCCCGACAAGAATCTTGCCGGGGGCCTTTGTCTTCTGGTTCTCATCTGGATTTGCAGGCCTTCGGTCTTCACAAAGATCTGCATGCCACCATGCAGGCGCCTCCCGAGCCTTGGTTCCAATGTTGTCGATGGTGTCGGAACTCTTAGGCTCAAGGGTGGCGGCCTTGCTAGTGTTGGGAAAGTTGCCCCGACAAGGCTCTTGCCGGGGGCGCGTAGGCCGCCCCGGCAAGGCTCTTGTCGGGGGAAGCCCACCTTGTCCCTTCGCTCTTCGCGCGTCTGGCTTGAGCGCTGCTCTTGCAGTCTTGTTCCTTGCTTCCTCTACCCCGCCAAGCGTGGACGCAGGTGCGGCTACAACTGCCCGTGCACAAGTAAGGGGTACGGAAGGCCCCTACTTTTGTACACCAACAGGAGCCCCCGGGCCTGGGTCACACATAAGCGCAGAGTGTTGTTGGGCCAGGCCCAGAACGGTGCGCGGGCGCGCGTGGTAGAATTTTTACCGCGGTAACCCCTTTGCCAGTTGCACTTCCCCACGACCCGCATTGAATGCGTGACATGGGGGTCGTGCGGGGAGTGGTTGCTGCCCGCTTGCGTCACGTCGTGGTAAATGGTAAAGAGGTGGCCCGTGCCTTCCCCATAAATGGGAAAACCGCAGGGGTGCTGCTCATTTACCCTCTCGACCTTTTCCAATCTCGGAACCGTTGTTCCCCTCTTCTTCCTCCTCAAGCACGCATCGAAGCTTTTGCATCGGCTCGCCGCCGCCGCTTCTCCATTGCCCTTGAACCCTCGTCTTCTCTCAGCCATCATCGCACCCAAGACAGGCAAGGGCAATGGAGCGGCTAAAGATGACGGAAGGAAGGAGGCGCCAAAGAGTGAGTTGGCGGCGCTTCGGACGCAGCACGCCCTCTTTCCCTCAAAGGTCGATGCGGTCACCCCTAGGGACTACTTCAGGCCCCTATGGGGGAGGGAGACATCGGGGCACTCTGCCACGCATATCGTCGCCGCCGATTTTGCCAAGGCCGGTCCAAATTTGTCGGTGTTCTGGGAACGGGGGTCCCAAGAGTTGCCTGCCTGCGGCCCACAGCCTGGCTAAGCCAACAGGCCATACGGCCCATGTTCGTCAACAAGGCATCCAAGACCCTCGCGAGGCGGACTACACAAGACCTCCTCTGCAGTGGCCTAGCCAGGAAGGCTCACGAGGAGCGGAGATATCAAGGCGGGGCAAACCTCACGAGGCTCTCGTGACGTGAGCCATGACGAACAACACCAGGCGGGCGCCAGCACGCGCAGCGTCCTTATTTCCTCTTTGGTGCTAAAGGAGACCAGCGCAGGCGAAGAGTACCGAGGCATCAGGCAAAGGTTGCTATATTGGTGCAACAAGACTAAGACCAAGAGGATAGCAAGATGGAGGTCATCGTGGAGTCCAAGACGGCGTCACCACCAGAGGTTTTCGCGGGAGAAGACCACTTTTGTCAGGATAGCTTGTACTAGCTGTCCCCCCTTCAAATTTGCCCGCCGTTGTTGGCTCCCTTCCCGCTCAACATTTGGGAAGAGGACCAAGGCCTATATAACTAGAGCTAGTCAGCATAGTAGAGGAATCATATCTTAGCTTGATCCAACCCGATCGAGAGCCTACCCACAAGAACACCTCGACCTCAAGAGGCAGTTCTTCCCTTGTACTGTTCATCATCAGCCCCAGAGGCAATCCACCACCACCACACTGGAGTAGGGTATTACACCACAAAGGTGGCCCGAACCAGTATAAACCTCGTGTCTTTCTGTGTTGTGAGTTCATCGAGTTCGTCCACGAGATCTTAGCGAGCTAGGGCATAGATCGGTAGGAGGGAAGACTTCGCACACACCCCAGTGTTCAAACCTCAAGGGTTTGCCGGAACCCCACATCCGACATTTGGCACGCCAAGTAGGGGTGCGCCGTAGCTTCCCTTCCATCAGTTTGTCGCTCCGTCGCTCCGTCGTCTCCATGGCGGACGCTCACCGTGCTCGGGCCGAGCATCGGGCGCCCTCACCGCCTGCGTCGCTCAGACGGCTCCCGTCGGCGGGCCACTTCGTCATTCTCCGTCACCCGCCGCCAATGCTGCCACCGACCCGGCGGGGAACGACCAGCAGGCGTCCTCGTTGCATCCTTCGGTGCGGCAGGACGGCCGCACCGCCACTGCATCGCTGACCCCTGCCGATTCTACGTCTCACGCGCGCCGCGCTCCTTGCGGCGAACGAACTCCTGCGCTACCGCCCCGTCGACGACCTCTATGAGGAGTGGCTCGACCACGTCGCCGAGCTTGTCCGCGCCGCAGGTGGCTCCCCGACACCGTCCCTCTCTCTACCTCCCCCCTCAACCAGCCACGGGTGACGAGGCTCATGGCATGCCTCCACCGCCTCTGCCCCAAGACGGTGCCTTGGCACCAAGGCGCACGGCTCCGCGGCGTGATCCACCACGCCCGGTGCCTATGCGCGAAGAGAGAAGCTGCCAAGAAATCCCGCGGCCACGAGAAGCTGCACCTGCGCTCCCCACGCCACCTCGTCAAGACCGTGCACCGCTTGCAGCGGCGCAGCGCGGACCTCGTCAAGACCAAGCTCCACCCCCGAAGCGAGCCCCGGCAACCACGGCTGGCTGCCGCACCTTCACCCCCGAGCTGCGTACTGTCGCCTGGCCAGGCAAGTTCAAGCCGGACCTGCCCCCTCGCTACGACGGCACCGCCGACCCTACGGAGTTCCTGCAGCTCTATAAGCTGAGCATCGAAGTGGCCAACGGCGACCAAAAGGTCATGGTGATTTGGTTTCCCATGGTTCTCAAGAATGGAGCCCGCTCCTGGCTCTTGAACCTGCAACACAACTCGATCTCCTCTTGGGACAAAATGCGCGACTGCTTCGTCGCCAACTTCCAGGGCACTCGCGACCGCCCGCCGGCCGCGGGTGATCTACACCACATCAAGCAGCAACCAGGAGAGACCCTCTAGAAGTACATCCATCACTTCAACAACACCTGCCTCAAGATCCCCAAGGTCACGGACGAAGCCATCATCTCCACGTTCTCCGACAGCGTCCGTGACATCAAGATGAAGGAAGAACTCGCCATCCACGAGGAGCTCTGGACCTCTCAAGAGTTGTTCAACCTGGCGACCAAGTACGCAAGAGATGAGGAGGGGCGCCTCTCTCTCGTTGAGTTGCCGGCCGTGGGTGCAGATGAGAAGAAAACCAAGGCCAAGGACGTAAAGCGCAAGGAGGCAGCTGTGCTCGCAGCGGAGCCTGACATCAAGCGGGGCAGAGATCAGCTCGAGTCTTCCAAGAACAGCCGACCGTTCGGTGCCTTCCACAACCTAAACACCCACAACACCAGTGACTGTCAAGAGCTTAGAGCCATACGAGAAGGATGCTTTAGTCGATGCCCCGAGCGCAGCGACTGGGGTTACGGCCGCGGAGGAGGACGTGGAGGTGGAAGCTGGGACGACCGTGGTCCGCGCCAGGAATGGCGTGACCGGCCTTGTGAGGCCCCTTGGCTGGACCAACCTCGCGAGGGCGCCTAGAGGGACCCGCCTCATGAGGATCGCCCCCAAGGCAATGTCGGTCTTCCCCCGCTGCCGCCACCAAGAAGGAACGACGACCACCACCAGGACGAGGGGGCTGGGGGCTTCCAGGAGCCGCGTGCAATCTCCTACATCTTGGGCAGCGCCCAAGCCCCAGCCTCTCAACGCATCTTCAAACAGTTCGCTCGCGAGGTGAACACGGTGCTCCCCAAGCTCGAGGCCACGCGCCCACTCAAGTGGTCCCAATGCTCCATCGCTTTCAACTCAGCAGATCAGCTCAAGTGCGCAGCCACCGCTGGCGCTCTCCCTATGCTGTGTTCCCCAGTCATCAGCAATGTGCAGGTTACCAAGACCCTCATCAACGGCGGCGCAGGGCTCAACGTCCTGTCTGTCGACACGTTCGACAACCTCCAAGTGCCGTATGAGCAGCTCCAGCCCACCAAGCCTTTCTCAGGAGTGACCGACGGTTCCACCACACCGATAGGGCAGGTCCGCCTGCTTTTCACCTTCGGGGAGCGCAAGAACTACCGCACCAAGCTCATCGAGTTCGACGTCGCGCACATCCGCCTGCCGTACAATGCCGTCCTCGGGTATCCAACCCTGGCCAAGTTCATGGCAGTCACCCATCACGGCTACAACGTTCTGAAGATGCCAGGAAGCAGAGGAATCATCACGGTACCGTGTGAAGAGAGGGATGCGGTGTGCTCCCTCGAGCGCGCCTTTCAAGCCGCAACAATCGAAGACCCCGACAGCAGAAGTGAAGGCCCTCCGGAGACCATTCCCAGGCAGAAGCAGCTGCGCCGCGCAGGACCTCGGGAGGATGGCATCGCAGCAGGAGTCTCATCAGGATCTGCGCCCGTCCCAGGGGTGCCTCCCTCCATCGCATAGGAAAGCGCACCCGACGCCCTCCTCAGGCGGGGCTCGGGGGCTCTCTTCTGGAGGGCCTCAGATCTTGCCAACCTCACGAGGGAGGTGCTTGGGCACCACTTGGAGGCGTGCTTCGCGGCACATGTCCCTCAGGAGAGCACAGGGCAAGGAGTGCCCACCACCCAGGAATTCATCACCAAGACCACACAGGAACTGCAAGACGCAAGAGCCATGCGCGGCGACAGCCGCTCACAAGGCGTAGCTCCCCATCCAGGCGAGGATGTCGGGCTGCATGTCTGCATCGACATCCCAGGGCTCAACAGGGCCGCATCTCAGGAGCGTTTTTGGCCTTCGCGTGTGAGCCGTTGCGAGGGCCCACCGCACAGCTACGTTCGCATGCCCTTTGGCTTGCCGAGCGTGGCGTCGGCCTATCTTCGCAACATGCGACACATCCTGGCGGCTTAGGAGGCCAGGTACCACGCCGTCCTGGAGGAGATGGAGACGGTCTTCAGGGAACCTCCCGAGCCCCCAGAGCCTCCCGAGGCTCAGGACTCTGGCGGCTCATGAGGAGTCATTTCTTCAACGCAAGCCTTCAGCTGCACCAACTCTACTTCGTCTACAGAACCAGGTGACATCTTCCAAGCTCGTTTAGCTGGGAGCGCCCCTCGGGCTACATTATTGCATGGGTCCGTTCCTGTGGCATGCATCCCTTTTGCTTATGTCTTTAGCTTACCTTGCTGGGGGCACCCCTCAGGCTGCATCATCTCCAAGCTACTCGGGCCGGACCCGGTGGCATGTATCTTCCTGCATTTATCCAAGTTGAATTGCTCTCCATGCTTAGCCTGCCCACGGCTATCACCTGCTCGATCGCTACCCACCACGAGTCTGTTCATCCTATGCAATTCGCTTGCGCGTTAAAAGGGGGGCTCCTGAGCATCGCGACTCAGGAGCTCTTACTGGCTCTCCATCCCTCACCCCCTGGCCTTGACCATGGCAACGCGACCTGGCATATCAACGGCGACTAAGCTCGCTCGAGGGCCTGGACCTAAGGATGTCGAGTGCTTGCATCTAACCGCCTTGCAGGAACACGCAGTTACCAAGACTCAAGACCAGGTGCAACCCGCCTTGAGGTAGGGCCTCGTGAGTCCCGCACTGGCTCACGAGTGCCTAGATACAACTCGCAGCCCTGTCGTGCAAGCCACGTGTCAAGGCGGGGCTGTACACGCCCCGGGGGCTCCTCCCGGAGGGGTCCCCCATCCCACGCACAAGTGGAAGCACCATGCTCCCCGCTGGCTGTCGACACTGCCGAGGAGCGGCCATGCCCGTGCACAAGCGGAAGCACTATGGTCCGCGCTGGTGATAAACAACTGAGGGCGGCCCCACAGTCGTACCAACCTCAGGGAGCCTAGAGCTCAGCGTCCAGCCTCACCGCAACGCCTCCCCTCGGGAGAGCCGTGCG
This sequence comes from Aegilops umbellulata, assembly GCA_032464435.1. Lineage (NCBI taxonomy): Eukaryota > Viridiplantae > Streptophyta > Magnoliopsida > Poales > Poaceae > Aegilops > Aegilops umbellulata. The sequence goes on from CP136060.1 coordinate 218,809,738, forward strand.
AGGGGGCTGGGCACGGGGGCTGCGCTCAGTTCACGCTCGAGCGCACGCCACCCAACCAGGTCTCCCGGACCTGGGCATCGTGCGCCCCTCCCGAGGCCTCGGCGAGGGCAGGTATGGAAATTGTTTGCACGTCAAGGGGGACTCCTGAGCATCGCGACTCAGGAGCCTAACTGGTCACATAGCCCTCACTCCTTGGTCCGTCCTGGTCTCCGGTCAGCCCAATGGCGGTTGAGGTATGCCCGGGGCCGGGCTCTGCCGACGTAGAACATTAGTCTACCCTCGCGAACTTTCCCTATAAGATGTTTGCGCGTCAAGGGGGACTCCTGAGCATCGCTACTCGGGAGCCTAATTGGTCACGTAGCCCCTCACTCCTTGGTCCGTCGTGGTCTCCGGTCGGCCCAACAGCGGTTGAGGTATGCGCTGGGCCGGGCTCTGCCAACGCAGAACACAAAGCAAATAGGAAGGAATCGCAAAATTGCGAAGCAAATATTACAAGCATATTGTCCCCACAATACTAAATGAAAAGTCTAAACGCCTCCACGAGGCCTGATACATGTCGCAGGAATGAAACAGGAAGAATGGCCATGGGTCACCTCTAGACATCGCCGTCGCCTGCGGAAGGTGCTCCCCCGTGAGCAATTTTGTCTTCGCCTTCACCACCAGTTGCAGGATCGGCGACATCGCCGGACAAAAGAGCGGAGACAAAGCCGTGGAACTTCCTTAGCAAGGCCTCCACCTGACCTTGCACGGCCGCAGCGGTGGCCTCGCATTGATCTTCAGCTATAGGCTCCAGCAGCTCGTCAAGGCAAGCGTTGGGGTCGCGGAGGTGCAGGTGGCTGAAGACGCGAGTCAGCGCAGCCGAAGATAGGACGCGAGCTTCCGCCTCCACCATGGGACCGAGGCCATCAACGACCTCCACAAGCGGCTTCACCAGGAGAGGAAGCAGCCGGGCGGGGCCGTCCTCGTCAGTGGCTAGCGACTTCTCCAGGCTGTGCTCGTAGAGCGTCTTCAGCGCCTTGCGAGACCTCTTCTCGAGGTCGACGAAGGCTGCGCGATCCTCGGCCAGGACGCGCGCCTTGGCATCAAGATCGGCCTCCCTCGCCTTCGCCTTCTGCTCCAGCCCTTCCAACCGGCTCCACTCGGTGGCATGCGTCTTCTCCAACTCCGCCAGCTCGGCATCGCGGTTCTTCACGGCGTCCTCCCGGTCCTTCACCTCGTCCTCTTTCGCTTGGCGGTAGCGTGCTTCTTCGGCGTGCTTGTTGTGCAGGCTCTGCAACTCGTCCTCAAGCGCCCGACAGCGATCACGGGCGGCCTTGGAGTCTTTCAGCGCCATCTCATGATCGGCCGCGGCGTTGGCGGCACACTACTTCTCCTTCTCAGAAGCCGCAGCGGCCTGGCCCAGCGCTACGCGAATGGCCAAGTCGGAGTGGAGCCAGCCTGAGGCCAGCTCCACGCGCGCGGCCACAAGACGTGGATCCACGCTCAGGAGATCCGCCTGCAGCTGGGTCATCTCCGAAAGAGCACGCTCCAGAGCAACAATAGCAGAAGAACCTGGGAGTGGAGGTGCAGCAACGGGAGGAGGCGACATCATCACTACGGCCTGGGGGATCGCTGTTGGGAAACGTAGTAATTTCAAAAAAATTCCTACGCACACGCAAGATCATGGTGATGCATAGCAACGAGAGGGGAGAGTGTTGTCTACGTACCCTCGTAGACCGAAGCGGAAGCGTTGACGCAACATAGAGGAAGTAGTCGTATGTTCTCCTCGCGATCCAACCGATCACAGCACCGTTACTCCGGCACCTCCGAGTTCTTGGCACACGTTCAGCTCAATGACGATCCCCGGGCTCCGATCCAGCAAAGCGTCGAGGAAGAGTTCCATCAGCACGACGGCGTGGTGACGATCTTGATGTGTTACCGGCGCAGGGCTTCGCCTAAGCACTGCAACGATATGACCGAGGTGGAATATGGTGGAGGGGGGCACCGCACACGGCTAAGGAACGATCACGAAGATCAACTTGTGTGTCATGGGGTGCCCCCTGCCCCCGTATATAAAGGAGCAAGGGAGGGGGTGGCCGGCCTAGGGTTTGGCGCGCCAGGGTGTGGAGTCCTACTAGGTCTCCAAGTCCTAGTAGGAGTCCACCAAGAGGGGAGGAAGGGAGAAGGAATAGGAGGAGAAGGAGAGGTGGCCGGCCCCCTTTTCCCTAGTCCAATTCGGACCAGAGGGGAGGGGGGCGCAGCAGCCTTTTTCCTTTTTCCACTAAAGCCCATCAAGGCCCATTACTTCTCCCGTAATCCCGTAACTCCCCGATACTCCCGAAAATACCCGGATCACTCAGAACCTTTCCGATGTCCGAATATAGTCTTCCAATATATCGATCTTTACGTCTCGATCATTTCGAGACTCCTCGTCATGTCCCCGATCTCATCCGAGACTCCGAACTCCTTCGGTACATCAAAACTCATAAACTCATAATATAACTGTCATCGAAACCTTAAGCGTGCGGACCCTACGGTTCGAGAACAATGTAGACATGACCGAGACACATCTTCGGTCAATAACCAATAGCGGGACCCGGATGCCCATATTGGCTCCTACATATTCTGCGAAGATCTTTATCGGTCAGACCGCATAACAACATACGTTGTTCCCTTTGTCATCGGTATGTTACTTGCCCGAGATTCGATCGTCGGTATCCAATACCTAGTTCAATCTCATTACCGGCAAGTCTCTTTACTCGTTCCGTAATACATCATCTCACAACTAACACATTAGTTGCAATGCTTGCAAGGCTTATGTGATGTGCATTACCGAGAGGGCCCAGAGATACCTCTCCGACAATCGGAGTGACAAATCCTAATCTCGAAATACGCCAACCCAACATGTACCTTCGGAGACACCTGTAGAGCACCTTTATAATCACCCAGTTACGTTGTGACGTTTGGTAGCACACAAAGTGTTCCTACGGTAAACGGGAGTTGCATAATCTCATAGTTAAAGGAACATGTATAAGTCATGGATAAAAGCAATAGCAACATACTAAACGATCGGGTGCTATGCTAATGGAATGGGTCATGTCAATCAGATCATTCAACTAATGATGTGATCTCGTTAATCAAATAACAACTCTTTGTTCATGGTTAGGAAACATAACCATCTTTGATTAATGAGCTAGTCAAGTAGAGGCATACTAGTGACACTCTGTTTGTCTATGTATTCACACATGTATTATGTTTCCAGTTAATACAATTCTAGCATGAATAATAAACATTTATCATGATATAAGGAAATAAATAATAACTTTATTATTGCCTCTAGGGCATATTTCCTTCAGTCTCCCACTTGCACTAGAGTCAATAATCTAGATCACATCACCATGTGATTAACATCAATAGTTCACATCATCATGTGATTAACACCCATAGTTCACATCGCTATGTGACCGACACCCAAAGGGTTTACTAGATTCAGTAATCTAGTTTACATCGCTATGTAATTAACACCCAAAGAGTACTAAGGTGTGATCATGTTTTGCTTGTGCGAGAATCTTAGTCAACGGGTCTGCTACATTCAGATCCACATGTACTTTGCAAATTTCTATGTCAACAATGCTCTGCATGGAGCTACTCTAGCTAATTGCTCCCACTTTCAATATGTATCCAGATTGAGATTTAGAGTCATCTGGATCAGTGTCAAAACTTGCATCGACGTAACTCTTTACGACGAACCTTTTTGTCACCTCCATAATCGAGAAACATATCCTTATTCCACTAAGGATAATTTTGACCGCCGTCCAGTGATCTACTCCTAGATCACTATTGTACACCCGTGCCAATCTCAGGGTAGGGTATACAATAGGTCTGGTACACAGCATGGCATACATTATAGAACCTATGGCCAAAGCATAGGGAATGACTTTCATTCTCTTTCTATCTTCTGCCGTGGTCGGGCTTTGAGTCTTACTCAATTTCACACCTTGTAACACAGGCAAGAACTCTTTCTTTGACTGTTCCATTTTGAACTACTTCAAAATCTTGTCAAGGTATGTACTCATTGAAAAAACTTATCAAGCGTCTCGATCTATCTCTATAGATCTTGATGCTCGATATGTAAGTAGCTTCCCCGAGGTCTTTCTTTGAAAAACTCTTTTCAAACACTCCTTTATGCTTTGCAGAATAATTCTACATTATTTCCGATCAACAATATGTCATTCACATATACTTATCAGAAATGCTGTAGTGCTCCCACTCACTTTCTTGTAAATACAGGCTTCACCATAAGTCTGTATAAAACTATATGCTTTGATCAACTTTATCAAAGCGTATATTCCAACTCTGAGATGCTTGCACCAGTCCATAGATGGATCGCTGGAGCTTGCTCACTTTATTAGCACCTTTATGGTCGACAAAACCTTCTGGTTGTATCATATACAATTCTCCATTAAGGAATGCAGTTTTGTTTATCCATTTGCCAGATTTCATAAAATGCGGCAATTGCTAACATGATTCGGACAGACTTAAGCATAGATACGAGTGAGAAACTCTCATCGTAGTCAATACTTTGAACTTGTCGAAAAACCTTTTTTCGACAATTCTAGCTTTGTAGATAGTAACACTACTATCAGTGTCCGTCTTCCTCTTGAAGATCCATTTATTTTCTTTGGCTTGCCGATCATCGGGCAAATCCATCAAAGTCCATACTTTGTTCTCATACATGGATCATATCTCAGATTTCATGGCCTCTAACCATTTCACGGAATCTGGGCTCATCATCGCTTCCTCATAGTTCGCAAGTTCGTCATGGTCTAGTAACATGACTTCCAGAACAGGATTACCGTACCACTCTGGTGCGGATCTCATTCTAGTTTACTTACGAGATTCGGTAGTAACTTGATCTTGAAGTTACATGATCATCATCATTAGCTTCCTTACTAATTGGTGTAGTAGTCACAAGAACAGATTTCTGTGATGAACTACTTTCCAATAAGGGAGAAGGTACAATTACCTTATCAAGTTTTCTACTTTCCTCCCACTCACTTCTTTCGAGAGAAACTCCTTCTCTAGAAAGGATCCATTCTTAGCAACAAATGTCTTGCCTTTGGATCTGTGATAGAAGGTGTACCCAACAATTTCCTTTGGGTATCCTATGAAGACATATTTCTCCGATTTGGGTTTGAGCTTATCAGGATGAAACTTTTTCATATAAGCATCACAACCCCAAACGACAACTTTGGTTTCTTGCTAAACCACAGTTCATATTGTGTCATCTCAACGGACTTAGATGGTGCCCTTTTTAACGTGAATGTAGCTGTCTTTAATGCATATTCCCAAAATGATATTGGTAAATCGGCAAGAAACATCATAGATTGTACTATATCCAATAAAGTACGGTTATGACGTTCGGACGCACCATTAAGCTGTGGTGTTCCAGGTGGCGTGAGTAGTGAAACTATTTCACATTGTTTTAACTGAAGACCAAACTCGTAACTCAAATATTCGTCTCCGCGATCAGATCGTAGAAACTTTATTTTCTTGTCACGATGATTTTCCACTTCACTCTGAAATTCTTTGAACTTTTCAAACATTTCAGACTTATGTTTCATCAAGTAGATATACCCATATCTGCTCAAAACATCTGTGAAGGTCAGAAAATAATGATACTTGTCGCGAGCCTTAATTTTCATCGGACCATATACATCAGTATGTATGATTTCCAACAAATCTGTTGCTTGCTCCATTGTTCCGGAGAACGGCGTTTTAGTCATCTTGCCCAAGAGGCATGGTTCACAAGCATCAAGTGATTCATAATCAAGTGATTCCAAAATCCCATCAGCATGGAGTTTCTTCATGCGCTTTACAACAATATGACCTAAACGGCAGTGCCACAAATAGGTTGCACTATCATTATTAACTTCGCATCTTTTGGTTTCAATATTATGAATATGTGTATCACTACGATCGAGATCCAATGAACTATTTTCATTGGTGTGTATGACCATAGAAGGTTTTATTCATGTAAACGGAACAACAATTGTTCTCTAACTTAAATGAATAACTGTATTGCAATTAACATGATCAAATCATATTCATGCTCAACGCAAACACCAAATAACACTTATTTAGTTTCAACACTAATCCCGAAAGTATAGGGAGTGTGTGATGATGATCATATCAATCTTGGAACCACTTCCAACACACATCGTCACCTTTCCCTTTAACTAGTCTTTGTTCATTCTGCAACTCCCGTTTCGAGTTACTAATCTTAGCAACTTGAACTAGTACCAAATACTGAGGGGTTGCTATGAACACTATGAAGGAAATATGCCCTAGAGGCAATAATAAAGTTATTATTTATTTCCTTATATCATGATAAATGTTTATTATTCATGCTAGAATTGTATTAACTGGAAACATAATACATGTGTGAATACATAGACAAACAGAGTGTCACTAGTATGCCTCTACTTGACTAGCTCATTAATCAAAGATGGTTATGTTTCCTAGCCATGAACAAAGAGTTGTTATTTGATTAACGAGATCACATCATTAGTTGAATGATCTGATTGACATGACCCATTCCATTAGCATAGCACCCGATCGTTTAGTATGTTGCTATTGCTTTTATCCATGACTTATACATGTTCCTTTAACTATGAGATTATGCAACTCCCGTTTACCGTAGGAACACTTTGTGTGCTACCAAACGTCACAACGTAACTGGGTGATTATAAAGGTGCTCTACAGGTGTCTCCGAAGGTACATGTTGGGTTGGCGTATTTCGAGATTAGGATTTGTCACTCCAATTGTCGGAGAGGTATCTCAGGGCCTTCTCGGTAATACACATCACATAAGCCTTGCAAGCATTGCAACCAATGAGTTAGTTGCGAGATGATGTATTACGGAACGAGAAAAGAGACTTGCCGGTAACGAGATTGAACTAGGTATTGGATACCGACGATCAAATCTCGGGCAAGTAACATACCGATGACAAAGGGAACAAACGTATGTTGTTATGCGGTCTGACCGATAAAGATCTTCGTAGAATATGTAGGAGCCAATATGGGCATCCAGGTCCCGCTATTGGTTATTGACTGGAGACGTGTCTCGGTCATGTCTACATTGTTCTCGAACCCGTAGGGTCCGCACGCTTAAGGTTTCGATGACAGTTATATTATGAGTTTATGAGTTTTGATGTACCGAAGGAGTTCGGAGTCTCGGATGAGATCGGGGACGTGACGAGGAGTCTCGAAATGGTCGAGACATAAAGAATTATATATTGGAAGCCTATGTTTGGACATCGGATGCATTCCGGGTGAAATCAGGATTTTACCGGAATACCGGGAGGGTTACCGGAACCCCCCGGAAGCATAATGGGCCAACATGGGCCTTGGAGGAAAGGTGAGAGGGCAGCCCTAGGGGCTGCGCGCCTCCCCCCCCTAGTCCTATTAGGACTAGGAGAGGTGGGCGCCCCCTCTCTCTCTCTCTCCCCCTTGGAGAATCCTAGTCCAACTAGGATTGGGGGGAGGAATCCTACTCCCAGAGGGAGTAGGACTCTCTGGCGCGCCCTGGCTTGGCCGGCCAGCCCCTCCCCCTTGACTCCTTTATATACGGGGGCAGGGGGCACCCCAGAAACACACAAGTTGATCTACGGATCGTTCCTTAGCCGTGTGCGGTGCCCCCTTCCACCAAATTCCACCTCGATTATATCGTTGCAGTGCTTAGGCGAAGCCCTGCGCCGGTAACACATCAAGATCGTCACCACGCCGTCGTGCTGACGGAACTCTTCCCCGACGCTTTGCTGGATCGGAGCCCGGGGATCGTCATCGAGCTGAACGTGTGCAGAACTCGGAGGTGCCGTACGTTCGGTGCTTAGATCGGTTGGATCGCGAGGAGAACATACGACTACTTCCTCTACGTACGACTACTTCCTCTACGTTGTGTCAACGCTTCCGCTTCGGTCTACGAGGGTACGTAGACAAACACTCTCCCCTCTCGTTGCTATGCATCACCATGATCTTGCGTGTGCGTAGGAAATTTTTTGAAATTACTACGTTCCCCAACACACTAGTAAAGTACACATCAATAACATGTATATCAAATATACTTATGTTCACTTTGCCATCCTTCTTATCCGCCAATCACTTGGGGTAGTTCCGCTTCCAGTGACCAGTCCCTTTGCAGTAGAAGCACTTAGTCTCAGGCTTAGGACCAGACTTGGGCTTTTTCACTTGAGCAGCAACTTGCTTGCCGTTCTTCTTGAAGTTCCCCTTCTTTCCTTTTGCCCTTTTCTTGAAACTAGTGATCTTGTCAACCATCAACACTTGATGTTTTTCTTTGATTTCTACCTTCGCTGATTTTAGCATCGCGAAGAGCTTGGGAATATTTTCCGTTATCCCTTGCATATTATAGTTCATCACGAAGTTCTACTAACTTGGTGATGGTGACTAGAGAATTCTGTCAATCACTATCTGATCTGGAAGATTAACTCCCACTTGATTCAAGCGATTGTAGTACCTAGAAAATCTGAGCACATGCTCACTAGTTGAGCGATTCTCCTCCATCTTTTAGCTATAGAACTTTGTTGGAGACTTCATATCTCTCAACTCGGGTATTTGCTTGAAATATTAACTTCAACTCCTAGAACATCTCATATGCTCCATGACGTTCAAAACGTCTTTGAAGTCCCGATTCTAAGCAGTTAAGCATGGTGCACTAAACTATTAAGTAGTCATCATATTGAGCTAGCAAAACGTTCATAATGTCTGCATCTGCTCCTGCAATAGGTCCGTCACCTAGCGGTGCATCAAGGACATAATTCTTCTGTGCAGCAATGAGGATAAACCTCAGATCACGGATCCAATCCGCATCATTGCTACTAACATCTTTCAACACAATTTTCTCTAGGAACATATCAAAATAAACACAGGGAAGCAACAATGCGAGCTATTGATCTACAACATAGATATGCTAATACTACCAGGACTAAGTTCATGATAAATTAAAGTTCAATTAATCATATTACTTAAGAACTCCCACTTAGATAGACATCCCTCTAATCCTCTAAGTGATCACGTGATCCAAATCAACTAAACCATGTCCGATCATCACGTGAGATGGAGTAGTTTCAATGGTGAACATCATTGTGTTGATCATATCTACTATATGATTCACGCTCGACCTTTTGGTCTCCGTGTTCCGAGGCCATATCTGTTATATGCTAGGCTCGTCAAGTATAACCTGAGTATTCCGCGTGTGCAACTGTTTTGCACCCGTTGTATTTGAACGTAGAGCTTATCACACCCGATCATCACGTGGTGTCTCAGCACGAAGAACTTTCGCAACGGTGCATACTCAGGGAGAACACTTCTTGATAATTTAGTGAGAGATCATCTTATAATGCTACCGTCAATCAAAGCAAGATAAGATGCATAAAAAGATAAACATCACATGCAATCAATATAAGTAATATGATATGGCCATCATCATCTCGTGCTTGTGATCTCCATCTTCGAAGCACCGTCATGATCACCATCGTCACCGGCGCGACACCTTGATCTCCATCGTAGCATCGTTGTCGTCTCGCCAATCTTATGCTTCCACGACTATCACTACCGCTTAGTAATAAAGTAAAGCATTACATCGTGATTGCATTGCATACAATAAAGCGACAACCATATGGCTCCTGCCAGTTGCCGATAACTCGGTTACAAAACATGATCATCTCATACAATAAAATTTAGCATCATGTCTTGACCATATCACATCACAACATGCCCTGCAAAAACAAGTTAGACGTCCTCTACTTTGTTGTTGCAAGTTTTACGTGGCTGCTACGGGCTTAAGCAAGAACTCATCTTACCTACGCATCAAAACCACAACGATAGTTTGTCAAATAGACTCCGTTTTAACCTTCTCAAGGACCGGGCGTAGCCACACTTGGTTCAACTAAAGTTGGAGAGAAAGTCTTCCGCAAGCCATCTATGTGCAAAGCACGTCGAGGGAACCGGTCTCGCGTAAGCGTACGCGTAAGGTTGGTCCGGATCGTCTCGTCCAACAATACCGCTGAACCAAAGTATGACATGCTGGTAGGCAGTATGACTTGTATCGTCCACAACTCACTTGTGTTCTACTCGTGCAAATAAGATCAAACCATAAAAACCTAGGCTTGGATGCCACTGTTGGGAAACGTAGTAATTTCAAAAAATTTCCTACGCACACGCAAGATCATGGTGATGCATAGCAACGAGAGGGGAGAGTGTTGTCTACGTACCCTCGTAGACCGAAGCGAAAGCGTTGACGCAACGTAGAGGAAGTAGTCGTACGTTCTCCTCGCGATCCAACCGATCACAGCACCGTTACTCCGGCACCTCCGAGTTCTTGGCACACGTTCAGCTCGATGACGATCCCCGGGCTCCGATCCAGCAAAGCGTCGAGGAAGAGTTCCGTCAGCACGATGGCGTGGTGACGATCTTGATGTGTTACCGGCGTAGGGCTTCGCCTAAGCACTGCAACGATATGACCGAGGTGCAATATGGTGGAGGGGGGCACCGCACACGGCTAAGGAACGATCACGAAGATCAACTTGTGTGTCATGGGGTGCCCCCTGCCCCCGTATATAAAGGAGCAAGGGAGGGGGTGGCCGGCCTAGGGTTTGGCGCGCCAGGGTGTGGAGTCCTACTAGGTCTCCAAGTCCTAGTTGGAGTCCACCAAGAGGGGAGGAAGGGAGAAGGAATAGGAGGAGAAGGAGAGGTGGCCGGCCCCCTTTTCCCTAGTCCAATTCGGACCAGAGGGGAGGGGGGGCGCAGCAGCCTTTTTCCTTTTCCCACTAAAGCCCATCAAGGCCCATTACTTCTCCCGTAATCCCGTAACTCCCCGATACTCCCGAAAATACCCGGATCACTCAGAACCTTTCCGATGTCCGAATATAGTCGTCCAATATATCGATCTTTACGTCTCGACCATTTCGAGACTCCTCGTCATGTCCCCGATCTCATCCGAGACTCCGAACTCCTTCGGTACATCAAAACTCATAAACTCATAATATAACTGTCATCGAAACCTTAAGCGTGCGGACCCTACGGTTCGAGAACAATGTAGACATGACCGAGACACATCTTCGGTCAATAACCAATAGCGGGACCTGGATGCCCATATTGGCTCCTACATATTCTGCGAAGATCTTTATCGGTCAGACCGCATAACAACATACGTTGTTCCCTTTGTCATCGGTATGTTACTTGCCCGAGATTCGATCGTCGGTATCCAATACCTAGTTCAATCTCATTACCGGCAAGTCTCTTTACTCGTTCCGTAATACATCATCTCACAACTAACACATTAGTTGCAATGCTTGCAAGGCTTATGTGATGTGCATTACCGAGAGGGCCCAGAGATACCTCTCCGACAATCGGGGTGACAAATCCTAATCTCGAAATACGCCAACCCAACATGTACCTTCGGAGACACCTGTAGAGCACCTTTATAATCACCCAGTTACGTTGTGACGTTTGGTAGCACACAAAGTGTACCTACGGTAAACGGGAGTTGCATAATCTCATAGTTAAAGGAACATGTATAAGTCATGGATAAAAGCAATAGCAACATACTAAACGATCGGGTGCTATGCTAATGGAATGGGTCATGTCAATCAGATCATTCAACTAATGATGTGATCTCGTTAATCAAATAACAACTCTTTGTTCATGGTTAGGAAACATAACCATCTTTGATTAATGAGCTAGTCAAGTAGAGGCATACTAGTGACACTCTGTTTGTCTATGTATTCACACATGTATTATGTTTCCAGTTAATACAATTCTAGCATGAATAATAAACATTTATCATGATATAAGGAAATAAATAATAACTTTATTATTGCCTCTAGGGCATATTTCCTTCAATCGCGGGTTCCGGAGTAGCTGGGACCTCATCAGCCGCACCAGGCGCCGGCACCTCCGGAACCAGTGGGACCCTGGGGGCTGACTCCCCGCGGCGATGCTCCTCTTGGCCTCGTGAGGATGACCGGGCTGGGGAGATGCGGGCGCTGCTGCCTCCTTTCTCCGCGGGGGGAGGCACAGCCGCTGCATCTTCCTTCCTCTTCTTCGCCGAAGACGTCGGCCTGATCGACCAAGCGAGAGCATCAGGAAATGACGAGTACAAACAAGGACGAGGCGAATCTTAAGACACTTACTGATCCACCGCAACATACTTCCGCTTGGGGAGCTTGAAGCCTGACAGCTCCGGGACCTGAGGAGCAGGCGTTTGGGCTCCGCAGGCGCCAGGCAATGCGGAGGCAGAACCCGATCCAGCCCCAGGAGGTGTCGGGGTGGAGGCGGCACCACGTGCCACCAGCGACGACCTACCCCTCATCGGGACGATTGGGTTGCCCCCTCTCCCCTTGGTAGGCGTCGGCCTCGGCATCATCAGGAAGGGCGCGAAGAATCTCGGCCTTGCTCAGAGGGGAAGTCTCCCCACCTCTTCCAGAGTCATCTTCGAGTCCATCTCCTCTTCCCCCTCTCCGCGGGACTCGTCAGAAGACACCTCCACCGGTTTCTGTGCCGTAGGAGCTCCCGGAAGCGCCGGCGGCACCAGGCTGCGCGCATCAAAAGTTGGCTTGGAGGTGACGAATTCCTCCCGGTCCCTGCGTTGGAACAAGGGAACGAAGGCACTAGGCGGGTACTCCTGGTTGTCCCCGACTATGAGGCGCATGACGACATCCAGTTCATCGCCAGGCAGGTCCCCCGGCCTCAGGCGGGTCTTGTTTCCCCCTACTTCAAGCTCCCATAGGGGGCGCGCGCGCCTGGAGTTGGGCAACCCACAGCATCAGGAACTCCCTCAGGAGCATCGCCCCCGTTACCTTGGCCGCCCTCGCATTGCCCGACTTCAAGTCGATCATCATCTGCCCCAACACTAATGATGCCCGCTCGTCGACGAGCTCCGCCTTGGGCCACCCCCCATTGGAAGGGGGCACAGCTGTTGGCAGTGCCAAACGCGGGTCAGTGTGCTTGGCGTCTATCATGACCCATTTGGATCGAATGTTGTCAGCCCTCTTCCCGGTGCTCGAAATCGAGTTGGCCTTGCCGCATGCGACGAAATTAGCGCATCCGGAGATGTGCGTCTCGCTGACACGGAGGAAGAAGAAATGGTGCAGGAGCGCCACAGATGGCATCACGCCTAGGTACGCCTCACAGTAGTAGGCGAAGATAGACAGGAGGAGGATGGAGTTGGGATGGAGATGCAACGCCTGTAGACCGTAGTAGTCGAGGACTTCATAAAAGAAATCAGAGAAAGGGGGGACCAACCCAATGGCAATGTTGCCCGAGAAGAAAGGGAAGAAGGTGCTCCCCTCAGGCTCCGGCTCGTTGGAGGCGAGCTGAAGCTCTGTCTTCCCCCACTCGTTGCTCTCCCCCACCGTCAGTAGACACACGGAGGCGAGGCTCTTCTCTGTGACGGTGGGGGCTTCAAGAGCGGGCTCGTACCAAGCCGTGCCGAGGAAGTCTTGACCTTGCGCGGTGCCATGGGTGGCAGATGCAGAGCAAGGATGGAGCAGATCTGGAGGTTGCAGCTGCGAAGAGCGAGAAGGGGGATCTGGGGTGAGGCGATGAAGGAGCAATGTGGGAAAGAACTGCCCGCGATAGCCTTTTGTCAGGTCAAGTAGTTGCCGAGGCAGCATGGGGAAGCGGAGACGCCCACGTCCAATCAACCGCCACGCGTCAACTGAGGCCGCAGGCTTTGGGGGCCCGCGGTGCTCCGAACTTGATCCTTGGTTTCGCCGCAAAGCCAAGCCCGAGCGCGCCTTCAGCCCGAGGGCTACTGTCGGTGTTATGGGAATGGGGGTCCCCAGACTTGCCTGCCTGCAGCCCATAGCATGGCTAAGCCAGCAGACCGTACGACCCATCTTCGTCAACAAGGCATCCAAGACCCTCGCGAGGGTCCAAGCCTCGCGAGGCGGACGACGCAAGACCTCCTCTGGAGTGGCTTAGCCGGGCAGGCTCACGAGGAGCAGAGATATCAAGGCGGGGCAAACCTCACGAGGCTCTCGTGACGTGAGCCATGACGAACGACACCAGGCGGGCACCAGCGCGCGCAGCGTCCTTATTTCCTCTTTGGTTCTAAGGAGGCCAGCGCAGGCGAAGAGTACCGAGGCATCAGGCAAAGGTTGCTATATTGGTGCAACGAGACCAAGACCAGGAGGACAGCAAGATGGAGGTCATCATGGAGCCCAAGACGGCGTCACCACCAGAGCTTTTTGCACGCGAAGACCACTTTTGTTAGGATAGCTTTTACTAGCTGTCCCCCTTCAAATTTGCCCGCCGTTGTTGGCTCCCTTCCCACTCAACATTTGGGAAGAGGACCAGGGCCTATATAAGTAGAGCTAGCCACCATAGTAGAGGAATCTCATCTTAGCTTGATCCGACCCGATCGAGAGCCTACCCACAAGAACACCTCGACCTCAGGAGGCAGTTCTTCCCTTGTACTATTCATCATCAGCCCAGAGGCAATCCACCACCACCACCCTGGAGTAGGGTATTTCACCACAACGGTGGCCCGAACTAGTATAAACCTCGTGTCTTTCTGTGTTGTCAGTTCGTCGAGTTCGTCCGTGAGATCTTAGCGAGCTAGGGCATAGGTCGGTAGGAGGGAAAGACTTCGTGCGCACCCCAGTGTTCGAACCTCAAGGGTTTGCTGGAACCCCACATCAGATAGAATTGGTACCCCTTCTTCGTCGATTACTTCTCTTGCGGGCTCTACCCCCCTTTCTCTGATATCTTCAACGATGTCATGCACACCTACGACTTCCATCTTCTAGACCTTACGTTGAATGTCGTGGCGTGCATGGCCTTCTTCGCCCATCTCTGCGAGGGCTTTGTCGGAGTGCTCCCCAGCATGGCGCTCTTTCGCCATTACTTCTATCCTCCCATCCAGTCAGGGGGCACCGTCTCTGGGTGCATCATCTGGATCCCAAGGACCTAGGAGAAACGTACGTACCCGGAGGGTGCCCAGAAGGAGAGGTGGGAAGAGTGGCTGGGCTGGTGGTGCTGGATTGAGGAGGCAAATCCGCAGGAGTTCTGCCGGGTCCGTCGGGCGCCGCCGGTCCGCAGAAAAGACTGGGGCAATGTCGATCTAATGACAAGAAGCTCACGGTCGCCACCACCAGGATCCATCGCCTCACTTCGGCCGGGCTCACCCTCGAGATGATCGGGTCCGATTTCATCCGCCGCCGGATTGCCCCACTGCACAACAAGGGGAGGCCAGCCTAGGACTTCAGGAATGGGGCCGACATCATGAAGCTCCGCCATAGCTTGAAGCACAATTTTACAGTGCTGGGGCATGCCCATTTTTGCCAGAGGCTCTTTTAGTTCAAGGTGAATGAGGATGGCGGGGTCGAGAGGACCGGTAAGGCCGAGAAGGCCGGCAAGGCCATCAGGGCCGGCGGGTCACTGTTTGGGTTGCCAGCGGGGGTGGTCCCGTTGAGCAACAACTCTCGCCAGACTGACATCATCGCCATGATGCCGGACTTCAATGCGCATGGCCTTGACCCAACGTGGGACGAGCCAGAAGCAGAGCTGTCACACCCTGATTTTCATGCCACAACACTTAAGTTAATAAATCATGATAAAATGTGGTTTGACAAAAACTTTTGAGTCTTTTGGACCTAGCCTTGATTGGATTTTGTCTGTTGTTTGCAAGTGCTCTAAAAATCAGATAAATCCTCCAACTCTTATACTCCTTCTCCTTGATCCAAAACCTTTTCCCAATGATCATGCCATGTGTATAGAGCAATATAGTATTTTCTTACAAAAATAATTTGGCCAAAAAGTATTTTCAAAAATTACTTTTCCAAAAACCCCTGAGTTGAGGATTGCACTGCAAGTACTTAATTAAGGGCAGTAAAAATCTTTCCAAAAATATTTATGACTCCTATTAGATATAGGTTACCCAGAAACCACAAAAATATATTTTTAAAAGTTATTTTCCTACTTTATTTAAAGGCTTTTTCTTAAGGCCAGAAATGGTCTTTAATAGGTTAAAATTATTTTAAAGCTTTAAAAATATTTGAGAAAAATTAGGGAGACTCAATGGACATATATTCTCCATATATATGAGTTTCAACATATGGTCATGATCAAAATATTGGACAAAATCCCCCAAAACCATTTCTGCCCATTTCAAGGATTTGAAATATTTCTACAGGAAATATTTCCATAAAAATCGAAGAAAATTCTAGCATGTCACATATGACATTTTTGATGATCTTGCCAAGTACCATGTCATGGAGAAAAGTATAACCCCATGAAACCCTCTCAAAACCACTTCTGTCCTTTTTCAAGTTTGAACAACTTTGCACTGTCAAACATGTCCAAATGCTCTCAAACTTGGTGCACATTCTCAAATGGTGTAATAATGAATCTATACCAAATGGCACAAGTTGGAGAGAATTTTATCTTGATCAAAGTACCCCAAAACCCTCTCTGACCAGAATCAAATTTGAACAAGTTTGTACTGCCAACTTTTTCTCCTTGACCCCAACTTTTGTGGACATGTTCAAATCCTCAAATGATGACACTACACCAAGTGGTGCACCAAGCCGTCCACGGTGCACCGTCACCCGGCCTTAAAACAACCATCCCGAGTCCCTCCTCTGGGCACCGTTCGCTCTCTCGTCCCCCAGCGACCTCCTAGAGCATCCAGATCCTCCTCCCGCGCCTCCCTTCTCCTCCTACCACCGCATGGCCGCCGCTTCGGCTTGCTGAAATTCGAGCAATGCCGAGCTCACCTCCCTCCCTTTCCTCCACACACAGACTCCCCATGGTCCGGCAAACCTCCCCACCGCCTCAAACCGTCGCGGGGATGCTCGAACACCGAGAGCCACGGATGGCTGACGACCTCCCCCGCCACGGTTAAAGCTGCGGTCACCTCGGCCCCCTCTGGCGGCCATGACCTACACCAGCGGATCCGCCGCTCCGCGCTGAGCTCGCCCATAGGCGGAGCGCCGCGGGAGACGGCCGGAGGCACCGGCTATCGCCGGACGAACGCTGGCGTGCACTCTGCCTCCCCTGCTCTGCCTCGAGCGGGAGGTAGAGGATGACCGCCCCGCAAGTTGGCATGGTGGCCCGCCTGTCAGCGGCAGAGGCGACCGAGCCAGCCCACCAGTCGGGTTAAGTGGAAACGGCTTCGGGCCGATCCGCTTGCCCCGCTGGGTGGCGCCTTCCCGCAGTGCGCCTTCAGCGTCACCTCCTCCCTCGCGCAGCTGAGCAACTGGGCCGAGCCCAGTAGGCGCTGTTCAGCTGGGCTTCGCCCAGTGCGCTTTATACGGTTGACTCCCTTTCTTCCTTTTTCTTTTCTATATAATTTGTAAAATACATAAATAATTCAAATTAACTCCAAACTTGATGATTCAAATTTCTAAATGTTTCTAAATTCATGCCCTATCTAATGGTGCTATTTGCACATTTTCCTAGAAATATTTCTTTCACAAATAATTATCAAATCCCATTTTTCCATTTCTATCATAAACTTTGGAAAATCACGGAGGGCTCAAATTTAATCCAAATGCCATGATTCAAATTTCCAGATGTTTCTAAGTTCATCACTTAGTTTTCCAACATTTTTCCCAATACTTTTTGTGCCATACAAAATAATGAGCCATTTCTCCATACTAGCCAACTTTGCAAATTCATAGGAAATTCATTTGAACTCCAAATCCAGTGAAACCAACTCCTAGATGCTTCTAAAATCATGAATTGTTAAATGGGTACCTTTGCTCATTTTTCAAAATAATTCTTCTGTACACTTCTTGCAATTCCATAAACCCCTTGATTCCATCATATCAAAATGTTTAGAAATATCCACTTATCCAATTCCATTGAAATCACTTTGGTCATTCCTCATATGACTAGAGGTATCATAGAAAAGTCCACTTCATATTTTTAGAGCACTTTTATTTTTGCCTTGTGGTGTTGCTTATTATGATTGTTTCCAACGTTAGTTGACGAAGTAGACGGAGTACTTGGAGAAGGACCAGAAGACTTGAAGACTCAGATGAACCAGGCAAGCAGCCCTTTGACCATGATGAACCATTTTTCATCATAATAGCATTTTCGTTGTTTCATCAAGTGCATGATATATATCTTGAATGGCAACCTTGCTAGGCTTGCCTCCGTTCCATACTCCGTTGATACTTGCATTGTTCATGACTCTACCCTTGCTTAGAGTTGTGTTGGTGGGTTGTAGAAATATGCTATAGTAGATGGCTACGCAAAGTGGGTCAGGGTTATGCATGGAAAGAAACAAGTGTTGTTTGACATACTTGCAAACAACCCCAGTGGGTGCCACTAATGCCCCTGGGAGATGATGTTGAACTAGGTCACTACTTGGTGGAGAAGTAGTGTACCGAGGCTTGATAAAAGTGTTGTTTACAGAGACGGATTAGATTTAAGATTTGTCGACCGTCCCAACCAAACATGCGCGACCACTCTACCCTTATATGGGAAAGGGCATTATTGATTACCTAGGCCGATACTAGCTTGGAGCCCACATTACTAGTGACAGGAGAGTTGTTGGTGCGCTCTCTCGGGACGGGGTCGTGCCAGGTAGGGAGGCCAAGAACATTTTTATGGGGCACCGGACACACCGTAGGTACCCCGTGCCAGTGGTATGTGATGAATATAGGAGCGAGGCTCCACAATTTTAAGTTGTGAAATGTTGGGCACGGGGGTTACTACCAATCAAGTGGACTCCATGTTAGTGCCGTCTAGGGAAAGATAGTGATCGGGTGCTTACCCCGGGTACTTGAGGTACCGCGGGTCGTGGATGACACGGAAGTTCCCCGGATCTTGTCGGTAAAGTGTGCAACCTCTGTAGAGTGTAAAACTATTCGAATAGCCGTGTCCACGGTCAAGGACAGTTGGGTGGTGCTGCTTAGACTACGTCCATATGTTTCTGACAAACAACACGGTTTGGTAAATCTGTTGACGTGATTCGTGAGGAAGTCACTATGAGCTTGAGTATGAGTTGTTCACAACTCTATCCCGATGTTGGTGTCTGTAACCTCCTGATACTTGTTGCAGACGCACTCATATCTTTGATAAATGTTGATCATACTTGCATGAGGAAAACTAGCTTTCCGCAAAAATGCCAAATTAGCAGTAGTGCCTTGCATAATTATTCTGTTATCACCCTTGGGTTGCTTGCGAGTACATTCAAAGTACTCATTGGCTTGACACTGGTTATTTTATTGGCCAGGCATGAAAAGACATGATATGAAGAAGAATACTTTGGTGGCGAACATGCGAGCTAGGACGCTTCCCAGTCAGAATGCCTGTAGGGTTAAGGCAGATGGCATGGGTCCAAGTTATCAACGAAGATTTCCGCTGCAATGTTATACTCAAGACTTGACCATAATGTTCCTACTTGTGTAATACGGTATGTATGGATGTAATACTCTTGTTATTCAGCTTCTGTGTGTTCAGTGAGCATTAATCTCTGGGATCACTGTACACGTGCATTCGGTGATCTCGACTTATGAGTCGGGGTCCCCACAGAGCTGGTATCAGAGCCATCCTGACTGTAGGAAGCCTTAGTTAGCATGGTCGTTAGTTAGGGTAAAACTATTTCCAAACCTACTACTAGTTTTCAAAACTATCTATACTTCTATTCCCTTCTCAGTTTTTCAAAAACTAAGGTATACTTTCCTTATTGATCTCTTCCCCTTCAAAACCTTTGGTCGCTAGAACCCTTATGCCCCTGACCACTGGGTTCCTTGTAATCCTCGTGGATAATCTAGAAGGAAGATGCCTTGCCAGACATTCACCCACATCTCCTGAACACAAGATTGGCGACATCACAACAAGACGATACCAACAGAAGATACATCCTCGAGGGATGAGGACCTGAAGGCCCAGGAGATGGTGACACCCTTGACACTGCCCCAAGATGATGCAACCTTAGCCTACGACGATCAGGGCATAGGATATGCAAGATCATGATATACATCGCTAATAGGGTAACCCTGTCACTACCGTTGTTGTATCGGCGACCACCGGTGGAGGAGAACCTAGCCATTTGGTCCGCCTCACTATAGTGAGCAGGAAAACGGTTCTCTTCATCCCTCGCTCTTGGTGACGATATTGTCAACAATGTGTTCGACGGATTGGACCTCTATTATGCCTTGTTAATGTCATTGCATAAAGGACGGCCACCTGGAACCGCCGACACCTTAAAAAGGCAAAAGAGATCATCATGATTAAGAGGACAAGAGAAGACCAAGTCAATGCCAGCTACGAAGAGCCACCTTCACCCCACCATCTCATCAGGCGAGAAGTGTTGAAGATTCTTCAGGCCAACCCGGATCATTTCATCAAACAACTACAAAAGACGTGGTGACACCTGAGGAAAAATCTAGAAGACTGCATGAGGCACAAAGTAAAGCACGACTACTTAGTCCGAGAACCCCTAGGGTAGGATGAGTCGTGTACCCCCTATGCGGAGTCGAGTCCATATGATGTTTCGAATAGAACCATGACTATGTGTTGCTTGTTTTTATTTGTTTGTGTTTTAAGATAGGTCACAACTTTTGCCCTAGGCAACAAGTACGTGACTACATCACCTGCCTTATTTTGTTGTTTGTGTTTCGCCCCTTTTTGGCACTTGTTTGTTTGCACCTGCACTATAGAACCCCCTTTTAGGCATTCCCCTCCTCTATGCTACTTCTACCTATCATCTCTCTCATCAACTGAAGGCTAGCAAGACAAGATGCACCAAGAATTCCACCTCGGCAGCCAACTAGCACTGAAGACTTTTTGTTGCAGCCTCCTCGACCAAGTGAAACCCCGTAGAGTTATGTTTAATCCTCCAGACTAGAAACCCATTCCTAGACCCTTCGAGACTTCATGAGATACCCCAGCTCGAGTCCTTAACCATGTGCTTAACCCATATAATTGCAAGAGAACCAGTTAAGCCTCTGTAGACCTTGCACAACAATGGGTTCATTATGGAACTAGTGGACATAGTGAACGAGCACATTATCATCCTAATACAGCACCAGAACTGACGATGCCATAAGGAAGACCTGTTTAAGGATATAGGAATAGGGGACAAATGACTTGATGAGTTTATATCAATGACTCTGAGGAATCATCTGAGACTATTTGGTGGATTATGAGGCTTTCATGTTGGTAGATGAACGTGGCTGGATCATGATTATAGAGTAGCATAGCTTTCTTTACCCCTGGATAAATTGGGTTTAGTGGGACAATTAAGACCGCAAGCTGAATTCTTGGACGTATGAGGATTTGACTTAGCCAGGGGATATTGATAGGAGATAGTTGACATTGTGATAATGATTTGGTGGAAACACGTAGGAATTCTTGTTGGACATGAGATTTGGATTCAATAGGTTATCCTAGTGGAGTATGGATGCAGAGTAATTCTACATGGTTCGGAGTAAATTGGATTTAGACTGATGATCTTGATCATGATGCCATGTTTCCCGGTGGACAATAAACTAGGAGATTGGATTAATTGTCGAAGTTTATCTAGGGATATGTATGAGCTTGATCTTGGATTTTACTTGATCATGATAATGGGAATTGATGGACTGACTATAGTAGAGACAACCCTTTACAAGTATTTGGGGACAATAGAAGATCATGTGGAACACCATAAACATTGGATTGTAGAATTAATGGATTATGAGCTATTGGAGTTGATTCATAGGAAGGAAACAAGATCTTAGAGTGGCTTACGACGTGTTTCCTTAGGATAGAGATGCTTTATCGCGGACCTTGGATCAATAGACCGAGCACTTGGATTGTCATGTTTTATTCAAGCTTAGCAGCTTATATGCTCTACCCATGGATTTTTAGGGGTAGACATACATATGAGTTTGGGGATTGTAGACATATATGATTTTGTTAGACCTCCTCTCGAGAGTCATGAGGATATGAATAACATGAGTGATGATTGGAGTTGACCTATACGGGATGATTCTTTCGGTGACATGATGTGATTGTTTGGAAGACTAGATAGAACGATTGGCATCTCAGAAACTGTGCTCAAGGATAAGATGATAAACGCTCACTGGCACACTAGATTCCTTGAAACCCTTGAGCCCCACCTAGCCATGATATGGTAGGAATCACAACCATGGGCTTTGGCTCTAGGACAAGGAAACCTTGGACAATACCCAACCATGACCACCACCGATACCCCAACCTATACCCTATGTACCCCGTGGGCAAGTCTTCACGGAGTACTCGGACAAGTTAGTTGCCATCTTTCTTGGGTGATATACTTGCCTACCCAAAGACGGAAGAAGAACCGTTCAGCCGGTTAGGGAACATCTGAAGACCGCCATGTCAAGGAGGAAGAACTATACCAATCATCATCGTCAAGAAGTGAACTTCCTTGTCAAAGAATGTGCATATCTACAAGCCACTTCTCTCAAAGGAACCCAACATTTTCATGGCAAGGAAACCCACGCCAAGATTCATCGGCCCTCTTCGAGATCACTCCAAGATTTAACAACCCCCTCCGAGATCGCCACAAGACGAAGAGAAGACAGTTACCAGATGGAGTTACCACCTGAGTTACCCACTGTGCGTAATGTTTCCACATGACACAACTCCGGAAGTGTTTTCGACTTCCTAGCTAGCCCGATCCCTACCAAGGCATCAATCACCAAACCATTGACCCCCATCCCAACCTGACCTAACGCGAGAGACCCCTTAGCAACCTGGATCAAGCAAGAACGTCATACACGAAGCCCCAACATCAAGTACTTTAAGGTTCAATGGGGCACCACTCGGAAGCAAAAGCAGTATGAGGACGTGAAGACTACCCCAGACCCAAGTTTCCGTATTCCTTCCCGCGCCTAGTCTGGGAATCTCGGGGACGAGATTCTTGTAAGGGGGGTAGGTCTGTCACACCCCGATTTTCATGCCACAACACTTAAGTTAATAAATCATGATAAAATGTGGTTTGACAAAAACTTTTGAGTGTTTTGGACCTTGCCTTGATTGGATTTTGTCTGTTGTTTGCAAGTGCTCTAAAAATCAGATAAATCCTCCAACTCTTATACTCCTTCTCCTTGATCCAAAACCTTTTCCCAATGATCATGCCATGTGTATAGAGCAATATAGTATTTTCTTACAAAAATAATTTGGCCAAAAAGTATTTTCAAAAATTAGTTTTCCAAAAACCCCTGAGTTGAGGATTGCACTACAAGTACTTAATTAAAGGCAGTAAAAATCTTTCCAAAAATATTTATGACTCCTATTAGATATAGGTTACCCAGAAACCACAAAAATATAATTTTAAAAGTTATTTTCCTATTTTATTTAAAGGCTTTTTCATAAGGCCAGGAATGGTCTTTAATAGGTTAAAATTATTTTAAAGCTTTAAAAATATTTGAGAAAAATTAGGGAGACTTAATGGACATATATTCTCCATATATATGAGTTTCAACATATGGTAATGATCAAAATATTGGACAAAATCCCCCAAAACCATTTATGCCCATTTCAAGTATTTGAAATATTTCTACAGGAAATATTACCATAAAAATCCAAGAAAATTCTAGCATGTCACATATGACATTTTTGATGATCTTACCAAGTACCATGTCATGGAGAATAGTATAACCCCATGAAACCCTCTCAAAACCACTTCTGTCCTTTTTCAAGTTTGAACAGCTTTGCACTGTCAAACATGTCCAAATGCTCTCAAACTTGGTGCACATTCTCAAATGGTGTAATAATGAATCTAGACCAAATGGAACAAGTTGGAGAGAATTTTGTCTTGATCAAAGTACCCCAAAACCCTCTCTGACCAGAATCAAATTTGAACAAGTTTTTACTGCCAACTTTTTCTCCTTGACCCCAACTTTTGTGGACATGTTCAAATACTCAAATGATGACACTACACCAAGTGGTGCATCAAGGAGAATAGATTTGCATGACTAAATCTTGGTAAAGCCATTTCTGCTGATTTCTAGGGTTTACCAAAGTTACATTGGCAACTTTGCCCAAACGAGCTCAAATTTGGTGGGACACCCTAATTATATGTGTCATTTCACCCTATAGAGTCTCATGGCAAATGGAAATCATCTACTTGCCCAAACCACTATCAAACACCTTCTGACACTTTTCCAAAATGTCATTTTTGACCTTTTCCACTAATCTCCATGGGCTCAACTTTGTTCCACAGCTGCTACTGACCCTCCCCTACCTCCAGTAACTCTCCTCCTTCATCAGCTCAATTATTTGGGGGTAACACCCACCTCTTTCTCTCTCTGTTCACCCATGGCAACACCTCCTCTCTCTCCCATTTCAATATTGAGCATACCACCTAACATCTCTCCACCCCAGGGCATCCAAGGCAACGCCAAGGCACAAGGGGACATGCCCTGGCCCTTTAATAATGGCCATGCTAGCCATTTTCTTGCTCCAGAGCGCGCTACAGTGCGCCCAGGCACTATAGCCGCCCTCTGCTCGACGCCTCCGGCCACCTCGGGCCTCCCCAGCGCGCCCAACGAGGCGCCTCGACGTCCTAAACACGGAAGCTGGTCAGCCCCCTCCTCCCTCTCTCCCTCCTGCCCGTGCTCACGTGTGCCCGAGCACCGCCCAGCACCGCCAGTGCGCGCACGCGCTTGGGACCCGCAGGAGCTCGCCCCACTCCTTCTTCCCTTCCCACTTGACCTAATCCACGCCCACGAACACCCCGGACATGGCCGAGTGTGCCAATTCGGCGTCCGGCATCGCCTAGGCCGTGGCCATGGATGCCGTCCACGGTGCACCGTCACCCTGCCTTAAAACAACCATCCCGAGTCCCTCCTCTGGGCACCTTCGCTCTCTCGTCCCCCCAGCGACCTCCTAGAGCATCCAGATCCTCCTCCCGTGACTCCCTTCTCCTCCTACCACCAAATGGCCGCCGCTTCGGCTCGCTCAAATTCGAGCAATGCCGAGCTCACCTCCCTCCCTTTCCTCCACACAGAGACTCCCCGTGGTCCGGTGAACCTCCCCACCGCCTCAAACCGTCGCGGGGATGCTCGAACGCCGAGAGCCACAGATGGCCGATGACCTCCCCTGCCACGGTTAAAGCTGCGGTCACCTCGGCCCCCTCCGGCGGCCGTGACCTACACCAGCGGATGCGCCGCTCCGCGCTGAGCTCGCCCATAGGCGGAGCACCGCGGGAGACAGCCGGAGGCGCCGGCTATCGCCGGACGAACGCTGGCGTGCGCTCTGCCTCCCCTGCTCTGCCTCGAGCGGGAGGTAGAGGATGACCGCCCCGCCAGCTGGCATGGTGGCCCGCCCGTCAGCGGCAGAGGTGACCGAGCCGGCCCACCATGTCGGGACCCCGATCCTAAGTCACGCGGATCTAGCATGTGACACCTCATATCACTTTGCGGCCTCACGCACGGTATTCCCACGGGTGCCACCTTACCTGGCCCGGGACCGTTTGCGCCTTTTGGCTCACGTATATGATAGTGTCGCTAGCATCCATATGACAAAGAACCCGGGCCGACATGGCTAGTCGTGAACCCAAAGCGGCACTAACCCATGGAGACAGGCATACATGAATCAACTTCGAGCATGTCGGTCAACAGCGTATGAATCCGGGCTGTAGCACTGGGCTAACAGGACTCCGGTAACCCGGGCTGTAGCAGGCTAGGCAGGACTCCGAATGTCACCGCATGACATCTCCCCGAAGAGACAGACACAGGAACGAAGTGAAACACATGCCGGCCAGTCAAGTGTCCTGAGCAGTAGTGCTGGGCTAGCAGGACTCCGGTGAACCGGGCTGTAGCGGACTACTATGTCTCAAGGAAGCACTAGACTACATTTCCCCATAAGAGAGGCTGCCAAGGATAAAAACCTAGATTGTCGGATCCCACACATAACAAGCATTTCAATCATACACACAATATGCTCGATATGGGTAAATACAACATGGCATCACAACATAACTCTACGACTCAAGTATTTATTCATTAGGCTGCGAGGAGCGAGATATTACACGCATGGGTATCATGACCCAACATTCAGAGCATACAAGTCAAAGCACAAGCGGAAGCTTAACATGTCTGAGTACAGACATCTACAAATGAAAAAGGTTGAGAAGCCTGACTATCTACCAGATCCTGCCGAGGGCACAAGATCGTAGCTGAGGTATCAAGCTAAACGTCGAAGTCCAAGCGGTACTACTAGCGAGACTGAAGTCTCTCTGGAAAAACATAAAATAGGCAAACATGAGTACAAATGTACCCAGCAAGACTTACATCAGAACTATCTATATATGCATCGGTATCAATAAAGGGGATGGTGGAGTTTAACTGCAGCAAGCCAGCTTTGACTCGGTGGCTATCCTGAACTACGACTGCTAGTAACTCTTTGAGGTGGCGCACACGAGTCCACATATTCACCATACCAGTACACCACTATCGATCCGCTCCCGTCTTCCTACGAGAACGCCATCCATAGCACTCACGCTTATCCTGCGCATTTTAGAGTATCCACTTTCACTTGTCTATGAACTATGCAAGGCGTCCAAGTTTCCATATCCGAGGAATCCGGCTATTCGAATAGATAATGATAACCCTGCAGGGGTGTACTTCTTCACACACGCTCTTGCCACTTATCGCTCTGTACACGCCATGTACCTCGGCAACCTTCAAGTGGAAGCCGGGCGAGGGAGTCGGCCACGACCTGACTAACCACACAAGTCTCTAGTCCAGGTTTATCGCCTATTTGGGTTCCATCCGCAAGGAGATCCAGCCGGGGTGTCGCTCACGGCCCCAAACGATGTGTGCAGGGTTCCCAAGCCCACCTTGACGGATGGATCTACGCTTGGTACACCGTTCCACGGTGCCTAGTCTATCCCAATCCCACCTGTACCGGGTGCCACTTGGTAGACTACTAACACTACCTACAAACACCAGATACTAGTTGCAACTCTTGGACAAAGATCAAGTTGATTAATAAGTCGAGAGGGCTTGGAGCGCCCGGAGCCCAATGTGTGGTAGTAACTATTCATGGATCACAAACACAGAACTCAGTTCCTGAGGACGGCTGCAATGAGACAACCCACCATGTACTCCTACATGGCCTCTCACCGCTACCTTTACCAAATCGTGTTCACACACTTAGCTCACACACAGTAGGACATGTTCATCACCATTCCAATTCATTCCCGATGAATCAGACTCGACTCAACTCTAAGCAGTAGCAGGCACGACAAACAAGCATGAATGAGTAGGCACATCAGGGCTCAAACAACTCCTACTCATGCTAGTGGGTTTCATCTATTTACCGTGGCAATGACAGGTCATGCAGAGGATAAGGGGTTCAACTACCGCAGCAAGTAACAGTTGAATCGATGATGTCCTAATGCAGTAAAGGAGAGCAGGAGCGAGAGGATGGGATTGTATCGGAATGAACAAGGGGGTTTTGCTTGCCTGGCACTTCTGAAGATAATATAGTTCTTCATCGGTGTCATCGATCACGGCGTCGAAGCAACGTCTACTGAGAGGGGAGAAATACCGGCAACACAGAGAAAACACAATCAATGCAATGCATCAATATGACATGGCAAAATGAGTGTGTTTTGGATAATGCAACTTAGAACAGATTGGTTTGAGTTCATTTGAATCAAGGATTCAAATTTAAACCCAAAATAAGAGGTCATATTAGTGCATTAACTTGTTTCACCTAAAAAGCAAGGTTAAAGTGTTCTAACATGCATGCAAATGGTACAGATGGATAGATTGGATTTTTCTGATCATTTTTCATATATAATTTGTTTGATTTGGAGCTACGTTTGATTTTATATGATTTTTAGAAGTTAGCACTATTTTCTGGAATTTCCTGAATAAGAATAAAAACCAGAAACAGGAGTTACTGCGTCAGCACTGCGTCACTGTGACGTCAGCTGGTCAACACGGTCGCCCAGAGTCAAACCTGATGGCTGGGACCCACGGGTCAGTGTAACAGGGCTGGTTTGGGTGGATGACATGTGGGACCAGTCAACTGCCGTGTCAGCAAAGTCAACACTGACGGGTGGGGTGGGTCAACATGTGACATGGCCAGGTCAAACTGACCGGTAGGGCCACGGTCATTAGCGTAAATTAAACAGGGTATAACCATGTGGTTAATTAACGGATGGGGCCCGTCTATCAGCGTCTGTTAGGGAGGGATTAGAGGTGATTAGTCTTAATTAAGCGACCACGTCAGCGTTCGACGCCGGTGACCAAAAGCACGGCGGTGGCTCGCCGGAGATGCTCGGGACGGAGCTATAGAGCATCATTTCGTTCGTGGTTTGCGGCTACGGCGAGCTGGGAGACAAGGGCATCCAGCGATGGCAACACCTCGCGTCGGGGTTGACTAAATCGACGGCGACGACAACTTTTGCGGCGGCCGGAGTTCGGGAACATGCGAGCACGAGGCTGGGATGCACTAGGGGGCCGGCTAGCGGCTGCGTTGGCCTCCTGGGGGCACCATGAGAACGTTTGAGTGCACAGGCATGGGTGGTTCGCGCTCAGCCCATGACGGCGAGGAGGCATGGCGGCGGCGAGCTTCAGTCGTCTTTGAGTCGGCGTCTACGGAGAGAGATGGACCACGGGGTAAGGGGGAAGGTGACCGGGAGCTAACAGGGAGGTCGTAGATCAGCTCAGTGTCCTCGGGGAGGCGTCGGGGACGGCGTACGGTCGCCGGCGATCTCGGTGCAGAGGCGGCGAGGTCGAGCTCTATGGCGAGGCTACACTGCTTCCGGCGATCCGTGGCTTGTCGAGGAGGAAGAGGGGGACGAGGCGGAGCTTCTTCGCGCGTAGGCGAGGCGTGGGGTGGCCGGTGGCCGCGGTGGCAGCGAGCGCGGTGGCGATGGCGTTCGGTGGCTGCGTGCGAGAGAGACAAAGGAGGGGAGAGGAGGAGTGGATAGGCTAGAGGGGGTCGGGGGGGTGCGTAGCGACGTGCTGGGCCTCGAGGCAGCGACGAAAGCAGGAGGTGGTGAGGCACGTGCGTGCGCGCCGCGGGCACACGCCCTCCTGCCCACTGGCAGGAGGTGGAAGACGACAGGAAGGTGGAGGTGGGCTGGGCTGGCTTTGCCCGGCTGGGCTGCTACAGTGGTGGGCCGGTTGGCCCGCCAGGTAAGTTCTCCCTCTTTCTCTTTTAATTTTTGTTTTCTATTATTCTGTAGTCTTTAGGGCTTTATTAAAAATACTTAGGCACACTCAAAATTCATCAAACTGCTCATGGCCACTGTTTGGAAAATATCCAACATGGAACATTTCAGTTTTGGATTATTTGGACAATTTAAATATTTTATAGAATTTAAGTGCCCAAATTCAAATAGAGTATGATTTAATTCAGAGCCCAAATATGACATGGAAAAATGTGCATCACCTCTGGCTACTGTTTACTGTATTTTCCATAAATGATGAACATTTTTGAAAGCCGTTTGGACTTACTGGAAATATTTTAGGTGAACCTAGTGAATTCCTTTAATGCTAGGGTTTAGGCATTCCCCATTTCAACTTTAATTGAAAAATTAACATGATGCACACAAGAAGGGCTAGCCTAGTGCATACTAGAACTAGGGATGTGACAAATCACCCCTACTAAACAAGAATCTCGTCCCGAGATTCAAGTCGTGAGGTAAGAAGAAAGGAGGTCACAAACTATCATGATTTCTCGATCCAACTTGCACTTCATAAGAACGTTGATTCGATCATCACCTTTGTCTCGATGTCTTGCTCTGAGAACTCCAACCAACATGACAACAAGAGGAAAGGGAAAACTCTAGAAGGATCGATCTTCTTGAAGATCGAACAACTCAGGATCAACTCATGGAGTGAGACATTGAAAACATCTCTCTAGCTGAGACACGGAGTATACACCCAGAGGGATGTAGTGAAACAGATGACGAAGATTCACTAGGTAGGCAACAATTCCACACTAAAGAAGGTGGTGAATAGTTGTCAACGTAGGGAGGAGTTGAGTTATCATGATACCATAACGAGACATCTTAGAGGAGGTGACTCGCAGAATTTTTCCCTTAAGTGGCAAAAAGAATTACTTTTGATATCTAGATCATTGAAACTCTTTATACCAGCTAAGGCAATTCACACCTGATTGTTTGGAGGAATTCGAAAGACTGACATACTTGGGCTAGGATGGACGATGTGGATTACCTTGTTGAAGACAACGCGATGGATGATTTTGCCTATCATCAGAAATGGATGGGATCTGTGGTAGGACCACTTTGAAGATGATCCTAATCAGTAATTACTGAGAAAGGTAGTCCATAGGGAATGGCACAATGGCGGTGCAAGATGGGAACAAAAAGAAAATGTTGGGAATGATCCAACCATCATATCTGCCTGAGATTCAGATCTGGTTAGAAACAGGATACTTCAGACTCACATGTCTGAAAAGAAGGGCTGCAACGCAAATCGACGAGATAACGTTGCGAGATTCTCGGGAGATGAACTACGATAATATGCTCCAAAACATGAGCGGGTTCTGCTACACACATGTGAACACGCTGTCCCAGACAAGCATGATCACATGGTAGTCTTGCAATAAAACACTACCGAGTTCTAATTGGGAACCATCATTGAGATAACAAGTCTTGTGCATATCCGTCCGGGCCCTTCGGGATTAGCGCATGAACTTCTTTTCTTTGAACAATTCAATCAGTGGCTTGGTGTGCTAGGAATACATACGGAATGAAGATGACCAGTCTATCAAACCATAGAATACTTCGCACATGCATGACTGACTTGGGATGATTCCATAGGAAGCAGAAACAAACTTTCTCGAATTCACGGCGGCAACTTGCATCAGGTGCACATGATCCTAGAGAAAGTAACTTCTTTCATCCAACATATGCTTCATGCACGTGACATGAAGGTAATGCTTATAAAAGTTTCCAACACTAGCTAGATGTTCAACATGAATCATGGGGGAGACAAAATGCTGCTGATGGGCTCAATAGCAACTCATCATAATTTCCATATCACTGGACTTCCACCATCATGTGAACACGATGATAGCATTGGTCAGACCAAAAGATGTAATGGTGTATGCTTGAGGGATCAACCACGAGTAAGACAACATTACGAACATCGTTGGTTCTGATTTGATTTGACGATAGCCCATACTCAAGTCAAAGTTTGGACAAGATAATAGATTCAACAGCTAATCGCGGGGTCAGTCGATGAAGATATCATCTTTCTTCAACACACACACACACATGGATATCCCTTAGTGATGAACTAAGTCGGACAAGCTTTCATCTTCCAACTCTCCAAGTTGTTGTTTAGCTTAACCAACTAGCTCAGGGTATCCAACATAGATTCTTGGAGAATGGGTGGTTTGGAGGAAAACCAACATGATCACGAACTCAACATAGCGGTCAGGTGACAACCTGGTAATACTTCCGAGAAAATATTCGGAAATCACGAACCACTGATATGTTCCTAAGCTCGATATGATCAAATAAGCAAGGGGTTGAATAATCCTCACTTATTGATCGAAGAGTGCACCAGAAATAAGGACTAGGTAGCACAATCAATCTTAGAGTGATGATTCAATAACCAACACACTAAGGATGAGAATAGTGTCCATTAACTACCAAGCAACACAGTTGCTAGGAGTATTGATTTCACACATCATGGTTCACTTGTCGGTATTCCAGTTTCAATAACACGGAGCCGAGGAGCGAATGATGATGGCGAGAAGTATCACTACGTCAAGAATTCATGAGAGATGGTGCAATTCTCATGACAATCCTGACATAAAGGGGGTAATACTCCGAGGTAGAACAGAACAAAAGCTGGATTGGCATTTTGATCTGCGAAGTACAATTGCTTTGACCCAATCCTAGATATGGATGAGGTACTGGAGTTTGTTTCTCCTAGTCATTCTGAAATAGAAGGACTTGACAGACCACTAGAGTAATAAGCATTGATAAACACGATTGCCAACTACTCCTTACTATCAATTGATAGATGAAGGTCGGAATATAACTGAAGGGGGACAACTCAAAGGAACATATAACTTTCTGAGTTGTTGATGCATAGATTAGTATGTCGAACGAGTTCAACATATTTCTTCCGGATAACCCATGCAGAAAGGTAGAACTGGCAGAGCCACAATATAAATGGAGTACTCCTCAAGAGCACTCTTATTGTGATCTTTTGGTTCAAAGGCTTTTGCCATATTGGTTCATGGTATTGGAAGAAGAATATACCACGGACCTCCAGGACTATCACAAAGGTTACTAAATTCCTAAAGGAACTAGAAAACACTATCAACATGAGGTAAGTAGAGTGAATCTTGGGTTCAAGAACCCAGAGATGAAATGCCTACTAACTAAATAACATCACGGGATGCTTTCGAGAATGATGGCCAGAATCATCACACTGGGAACACAAAATATGGCTAGATTACTAGGTGACTCCCTAAAACACCTAGGGTCATAATAATAGCTCCAACAGATATATGGCGAGGGAACAGAGTACCTCCACTCACCGATTAGTGTGGTTAAAACTGGCCCAGAGAAACATCGGAACGGAAAGAAGGGGGTTGCAATTGCAATAGACTATTTAGAAACTTGGGATGACTCGGACAGCATAACGGCTGTAAATGCTCAAAATGATTTGGGACATCCTGCAAAATGGTGGCATAACCACTCAACATCACAATATCAAGGTTCTGAGGCCAGCTATGAACATATGGAAGTAGTAGGAACTGAACTGAGGCTTGAACTCAACAAACCTAGGCAACTACGGTTTAGTAACACGTCATCCTGAGAGATAGAAGAGAAGCCTAGTTCTTAATCCCCGTAGAAGAGAAGAGGATGACTCAGATCAGAATGACATAGGGTATAAGGAGTAAAAAGAGCCTTACGTTCCCTTCCACAATCAATTCCCTTATATAACTAAAGCATTTCTAGACACGACTTCGACCAGTTTGGCTTGGTAATCCTACAGGCAGTCAGGCTCTGATACCAAAGCTATCGGGACCCCGATCCTAAGTCACACCGATCTAGCATGTAACACCTCATATCACTTTGCGGCCTCACGCACGGTATTCCCACGGGTGCCACCTTACCTGGCCCGGGACCGTTTGCGCCTTTTGGCTCACGTATATGATAGTGTCGCTAGCATCCATATGACAAAGAACCTGGGCCGACATGGCTAGTTGTGAACCCAAAGTGGCACTAACCCATGGGGACAGCCATACATGAATCAACTTCAAGCATGCCGGTCAACAGCGTGTGAATCCGGGCTGTAGCACTGGGCTAACAGGACTCCGGTAACCCGGGCTGTAGCAGGCTAGGCAGGACTCCGGATGTCACCGCATGACATTTCCCCGAAGGGACAGACACAGGAACGAAGTGAAACACATGCCGGCCAGTCAAGTGTCCTGAGCAGTAGTGCTGGGCTAGCAGGACTCCGGTGAACTGGGCTGTAGCAGACTACTATGGCTCAAGGAAGCACTAGACTACATTTCCCCATAAGAGAGGCTGCCAAGGATAAACAACTAGATTGTCGGATCCCACACATTCCAAGCATTTCAATCATACACACAATATGCTCGATATGGGTAAATACAACATGGCATCACAACATAACTCTACGACTCAAGTATTTATTCATTAGGCTCCGAGGAGCGAGATATTACAAGAATAGGTCTCATGACCCAACATTCAGAGCATACAAGTCAAAGCACAAGCGGAAGCTTAACATGTCTAAGTACAGAAATCTACAAATGAAAAAGGCTGAGAAGCCTGACTATCTACCAGATCCTGCCGAGGGCACAAGATCGTAGCTGAGGTATCAAGCTAAACGTCGAAGTCCAAGCGGTACTACTAGCGAGACTGAAGTCTCTCTGGAAAAACATAAAATAGGCAAAAGTGAGTACAAATGTACCCAGCAAGACTTACATCATAACTATCTATATATGCATCGGTATCAATAAAGGGG
The DNA here is from genome assembly GCA_032464435.1 of Aegilops umbellulata. Classification (NCBI taxonomy): domain Eukaryota; kingdom Viridiplantae; phylum Streptophyta; class Magnoliopsida; order Poales; family Poaceae; genus Aegilops; species Aegilops umbellulata. The sequence goes on from CP136060.1 coordinate 218,843,723, forward strand.
ATGGTGGAGTTTAACTGCAGCAAGCCAGCTTTGACTCGGTGGCTATCCTGAACTACGACTGCTAGTAACTCTTTGAGGTGGCGCACACGAGTCCACATATTCACCATACCAATACACCACTATGGATCCGCTCCCGTCTTCCTACGAGAACGCCATCCATAGCACTCACGCTTATCCTGCGCATTTTAGAGTATCCACTTTCACTTGTCTATGAACTATGCAAGGGGTCCAAGTTTCCATATCCGAGGAATCCGGCTATTCGAATAGATAATGATAACCCTGCAGGGGTGTACTTCTTCACACACACTCTCGCCACTTATCGCCCTGTACACGTCATGTACCTCGGCAACCTTCAAGCGGAAGCCGGGCGAGGGAGTCAGCCACGACCTGACTAACCACACAAGTCTCTAGTCCAGGTTTATCGCCTATTCGGGTTCCATCCGCAAGGAGATCCGGCCAGGGTGTCGCTCACGGCCCCAAATGATGTGTGTAGGGTTCCCAAGCCCACCTCGACGGATGGATCTACGCTTGGTACACCGTGCCACGGTGCCTAGTCTGTCCCAAGCCCACCTGTACCGGGTGCCACTTGGTAGACTACTAACACTACCTACAAACACCAGAAACTAGTTGCAACTCCTGGACAGAGATCAAGTTGATTAATAAGTCGAGAGGGCTTGGAGCGCCCGGAGCCCAATGTGTGGTAGTAACTGTTCATGGATCACAAACACAGAACTCAGTTCCTGAGGACGGCAGCAATGAGACAACCCACCATGTACTCCTACATGGCCTCTCACCGCTACCTTTACCAAATCGTGTTCACACACTTAGCTCACACACAGTAGGACATGTTCATCACCATTCCAATTCATTCCCGATGAATCAGACCCGACTCAACTCTAAGCAGTAGCAGGCACGACAAACAAGCATGAATGAGTAGGCACATCAGGGCTCAAACAACTCCTACTCATGCTAGTCGGTTTCATCTATTTACTGTGGCAATGACAGGTCATGCAGAGGATAAGGGGTTCAACTACCGCAGCAAGTAACAATTGAATCGATGATGTCCTAATGCAGTAAAAGAGAGCAGGAGCGAGAGGGTGGGATTGTATCGGAATGAACAAGGGGGTTTTGCTTTCCTGGCACTTCTGAAGATAATATAGTTCTTCATCGGTGTCATCGATCACGACGTCGAAGCAACGTCTACTGAGAGGGCAGAAATACCGGCAACACAGAGAAAACACAATCAATGCAATGCAACAATATGATGCATGAATATGACATGGCAAAATGAGTGTGTTTTGGCTAATGCAACTTAGAACAGATTGGTTTGAGTTCATTTGAATCAAGGATTCAAATGTAAACCCAAAATAAGAGGTGATATTAGTGCATTAACTTGTTTCACCTAAACAGCAAGGTTAAAGTGTTCTAACATGCATGCGAATGGTACAGATGGATAGATTTTATTTTTCTGATCATTTTTCATATATAATTTGTTTGATTTGGAGCTACGGTTGATTTTATATGATTTTTAGAAGTTAGCACTATTTTCTGGAATTTCTTGAATAAGAATAAAACCAGAAAAAGGAGTTACTGCGTCAGCACTGCATCACTGTGACGTCAGCTGGTCAACACGGTCGCCCAAAGACAAACCTGACGGCTGGGACCCATGGGTCAGTGTAACAGGGCTGGTTTGGGTGGATGACATGTGGGACCAGTCAACTGCCGCGTCAGCAAAGTCAACACTGACGGGTGCGGTGGGTCAACGTGTGACGTGGCCAGGTCAAACTGACTGGTGGGCCACGGTCATTAGCTTAAATTAAACAGGGTATAACCCTGTGGTTAATTAACGGGTGGGGCCCGTCTGTCAGCGTCTGTTAGGGAGGGATTAGAGGTGATTAGTCTTAATTAAGCGACCACGTCAGCGGTCGACGCCGGCGACCAAAAGCACGGCGATGGCTCGCCGGAGATGCTCAGGACGGAGCTACAGAGCATCGTTTCGCTCGTGGTTTGCGGCTATGGCGAGCTGGGAGACTCGCGCATCCAGCGGTGGCAAAACCTCGCGCCGGGGTTGACAAAATCGACGGCGGCGGCAACTTTTGCGGCAGCCGGAGTTCGGGAACATGCGGGCATGAGGCTGGGATGCACTAGGGGCCCGGCTAGCGGCTGCGTTGGCCTCCTGGGGGCACCATGAGCATGTTTGAGTGCACAGGCATGGGTGGTTCGTGCTCAGCCCTCGACGGCGAGGAGGCATGGCGGCGGCGAGCTTCGGTCGTCTTTGAGTCGGCGTCTACGGAGAGAGATGGACCACGTGGTAAGGGGGAAGGTGACCGGGACCTCACAGGGAGGACGTAGATCAGCTCAGTGGCCTCGGGGAGGCGTCGGGGACGGCGTACGGTCGCCGGCGATCTTGGTGCAGAGGCGGCGGGGTCGAGCTCGATGGCGAGGCTCCACTGTTTCCGGCGATCCGTGGCTCGTCGAGGAGGAAGAGGGGGATGGGGCGGAGCTTCTTCGTGCGTAGGCGAGGCGTGGGGTGGCCGGTGGCTGCGGTGGCAGCGAGCGCGGCGGCGATGGCGTTCGGTGGCTGCGTGCGAGAGAGACAAAGGAGGGGAGAGGAGGAGTGGACAGGCCAGAGGGGGTCGGGGGTGCGTGGCGACGTCCTGGGCGTCGAGGCAGCGGCGAAAGCAGGAGGTGGCGAGGCACGTGCGTGTGCGCCGCGGGCACACGCCCTCCTGCCCACTGGCAGGAGGTGGAAGACGACAGGAAGGTGGAGGTGGGCTGGGCTGGCTTTGCCCGGCTGGGCTGCTACAGTGGTGGGCCGGTTGGCCCGCCAGGTAAGTTCTCCCTCTTTCTCTTTTAATTTTTGTTTTCTATTATTCTGTAGTCTTTAGGGCTTTATTAAAAATACTTAGGCACACTCAAAATTCACCAAACTGCTCATGGCCACTTTTGGAAAATATCCAACATGGAACATTTCAGTTTTGGATTATTTGGACAATTTAAATATTTTATAGAATTTAAGTGCCCAAATTCAAATAGAGTATGATTTAATTCAGAGCCCAAATATGACATGGAAAAATGTGCATCACCTCTGGCTACTGTTTACTGTATTTTCCATAAATGATGAACATTTTTGAAAGCCGTTTGGACTTACTGGAAATATTTTAGGTGAACCTAGTGAATTCCTTTAATGCTAGGGTTTAGGCATTCCCCATTTCAACTTTAATTGAAAAATTAACATGATGCACACAAGAAGGGCTAGCCTAGTGCATACTAGAACTAGGGATGTGACACACCAGTCGGGTTAAGTGGAAACAGCTTCGGGCCGATCCGCTTGCCCCGCTGGGTGGCACCTTCCCGCAGTGCGCCTTCGGCGTCACCTCCTCCCTCGCGCAGCTGAGCCTTTGGGCCGAGCCCAGTAGGCGCTGTTTAGCTGGGCATCGCCCAGTGCGCTTTATAAGGTTGACTCCCTTTCTTCCTTTTTCTTTTCTATATAATTTGTAAAATCCATAAATAATTCAAATTAACTCCAAACTTGATGATTCAAATTTCTAAATGTTTCTAAATTCATGCCCTATCTAATGGTGCTATTTGCACATTTTCCCAGAAAAATTTCTTTCACAAATAATTATCAAATCCCATTTTTCCATTTCTATCATAAACTTTGGAAAATCACGGAGGGCTCAAATTTAATCCAAATGCCATGATTCAAATTTCCAGATGTTTCTAAGTTCATCACTTAGTTTTCCAACATTTTTCCCAATACTTTTTGTGCCATACAAAATAATGAGCCATTTCTCCATACTAGCCAACTTTGCAAATTCATAGGAAATTCATTTGAACTCCAAATCCAGTGAAACCAACTCCTAGATGCTTCTAAAATCATGAATTGTTAAATGGGTACCTTTGCTCATTTTTCAAAATAATTCTTCTGTACACTTCTTGCAATTCCATAAACCCCTTGATTCCATCATATCAAAATGTTTAGAAATATCCACTTATCCAATTCCATTGAAATCACTTTGGTCATTCCTCATATGACTAGAGGTATCCTAGAAAAGTCAACTTCATATTTTTAGAGCACTTTTATTTTTGCCTTGTGGTGTTGCTTATTATGATTGTTTCCGACGTTAGTTGACGAAGTAGACGGAGTACTTGGAGAAGGACCAGAAGACTTGAAGACTCAGATGAACCAGGCAAGCAGCCCTTTGACCATGATGAACCATTTTTCATCATAATAGCATTTTCGTTGTTTCATCAAGTGCATGATATATATCTTGAATGGCAACCTTGCTAGGCTTGCCTCCGTTGCATACTCCTTTGATACTTGCATTGTTCATGACTCTACCCTTGCTTAGAGTTGTGTTGGTGGGTTGTAGAAATATGCTATAGTAGATGGCTACGCAAAGTGGGTCAGGGTTATGCATGGAAAGAAACAAGTGTGGTTTGACATACTTGCAAACAACCCCAGTGGGTGCCACTAATGCCCCTGGGATATGATGTTGAACTAGGTCACTACTTGGTGGAGAAGTAGTGTACCGAGGCTTGATAAAAGTGTTGTTTACAGAGACAGATTAGATTTAAGATTTGTCGACCGTCCCAACCAAACATGTGCGACCACTCTACCCTTATATGGGAAAGGGCATTATTGATTACCTAGGCCGATACTAGCTTGGAGCCCGCATTACTAGTGACGGGAGAGTTGTTGGTGCGCTCTCTCGGGACGGGGTCGTGCCAGGTAGGGCGGCCAAGAACATTTTTATGGGGCACCGGACACACCGTTGGTACCCCATGCCAGTGGTATGTGATGAATATAGGAGCGAGGCTCCACAATTTGAAGTTGTGAAATGTTGGGCACGGGGGTTACTACCAATCGAGTGGACTCCAAGTTAGTGTCGTCTAGGGAAAGATAGTGATCGGGTGCTTACCCCGGGTACTTGAGGTACCGCGGGTCGTGGATGACACGGAAGTTCCCCGGATCTTGTGGGTAAAGTGTGCAACCTCTGCAGAGTGTAAAACTATTCGAATAGCCGTGTCCACAGTCAAGGACAGTTGGGTGGTGCTGCTTAGACTACGTCCATATGTTTCTGACAAACAACACGGTTTGGTAAATCTGTTGACGTGATTCGTGAGGAAGTCACGATGAGCTTGAGTATGAGTTGTTCACAACTCTATCCCGATGTTGGTGTCTGTAACCTCCTGATACTTGTTGCAGACGCACTCATATCCTTGATAAATGTTGATCATACTTGCATGAGGAAAACTAGCTTTCCGCAAAAATGCCAAATTAGCAGTAGTGCCTTGCATAATTATTCTGTTATCACCCTTGGGTTGCTTGCGAGTACATTCAAAGTACTCATTGGCTTGCCACTGGTTATTTTATTGGCCAGGCATGAAAAGACATGATATGAAGAAGAATACTTTGGTGGCGAACATGCGAGGTAGGACGCTTCCCAGTCAGAATGCCTGTAGGGTTAAGGCAGATGGCATGGGTCCAAGTTATCGACGAAGTTTTCCGCTGCAATGTTATACTCAAGACTTGACCATAATGGTCCTACTTGTGTAATACGGTATGTATGGATGTAAGACTCTTGTTATTCAGCTTCTGTGTGTTCAGTGAGCATTGATCTCTGGGATCACTGTACACGTGTATTCGGTGATCTCGACTTATGAGTCGGGGTCCCCACAAGAGCGGGTGTAGGAGTTCTTCGACAACCTGTCGAGAGGTATGTCCGTGACGAGCCGCTGCTCATCCAAGAAACCACCGAGGCGGAGCTGGCATATATTGCCGCCAGGGCGGAGGAGGCGGAACTCGCCAGGGAGGCCGGCAACATCGGCACCGTGGAGGACAAGGCCGACACGATCACAGAGGAGAAAGAGCTCGCCGAGTGGGCGGGATCTGCCGGGGAGGCCAGCTACGCCAGCGCCAGGGCCCTCCTTGTTGAAGAAGTGGTCGAGGAGTTGGCCCAAGAGGAGACCGAGGAGGATGACTCTTCGGACCCAGGGAGGAGGCGCGTCCTGCGGCGGGCCAGCTCTGACTGCCGGTCCGGCCCGACAGGACCACACAGCGGCAACAGGCCCAGGCGCAACCCGTGCGCCAGACGAGGGCCGCGGTAGCGAATAAGAAGGCGGTGGCCGCTGCCTCTTCCTCCTCCAAGTGGCGCGGGACACCTTCCCCTTCTCCCCCCCTTCGGACAGTGACCCAGAGGCCGACTTCGATCTCGAGTCCTTTAGCCCGAAGAGGAAGAGGAGGATGGCGGAGGAGAATGAGTAAGCATCTCGCCCTTCATCATTCCTGACCCTCAGCCTATGCCATCTTCTCTGACTTGACCTTATCCTTGCAGGGACATGGAGAAGTTGGCCCAGAGGGCGGCGAAGAAGGCCAGAGCTTTGACAGGCGACAAGCCCCCGGCGAGCACTCCGCGCACGTCGGCGTTGGTGGTGATCGGCCCGGACACCAGCCCTCGCCGCAGCCCCCACCTCAGCCCCCAATGTAAGTTCATTACTTACTCCTCGCCGATGAGCGTTGGGGCATGAATCTTGGTGCTGAGCTTGGCGGATTTGCAGGAGGGGAGCAGCAATAGGAGGATCCGTTGAGGGCCACCCCTGACACGCCGCCCCCATCGACCACGCCGCCCAAAGGGCCGTCCCTGGCAAGGACAACTACCGACAAGCCCACGCGCACGGAGGAGGAGGAGGCGAGGTTCGGTGCTGGCGGATCCATCCCGGCAACGAATGTCGGTGGGGAGGAAACTTCTTCTCAGCTTGGGATAGGTAAGCGGCCTGCCTTCCATCCCTGTCTTTTTTATTTTTTCCGTTTTCTTCGAATCTTGGCCTTGGCCTTGCTTGATTCTCCTTTCTGGCCCCCAGACCCTCCCTCGATGGACCAGGAGGACATAGACATCGTCATTGGGGAGGTCGCCAAGGACGCCGAAGCCGAGGCTGCTAAGATCGCGGCTGGAGAGGCCACCAAGTCTGCCACCGAGGAGGCTGCCAAGGGGCTTGCCGGGGAGTCCGACAAGGGGCCTGCCGGGGAGCCCAGCAAGGGCCCTGCCTGGGAGGCCACTGAGGATGAGTTGGACGTCGACCAACCTTCCTCCCCCGCAGCTCCCGCCCCGGGCAAGTAGCTGAGGGTGGACGACGACCTGTTCGTCCGCCTCCCAGGGACGGCGAGCAGCAGAGCGCCAGCCGAAGGGGAGGTGTTTGACGACGAGGTGCTCGCCACTGCCGGGCTCCGGGTTGTGGATGAACCGAGCGTCGGCGGCGACGGTTCCCAAGAGGAACAGCTCCTCCGAGCCATGAGCACTAACTTTCAGAAGCTCCAGGCGCTCCACCATGCCCGCCAAGACAAGGTGAAATCCAGGATGGCGGCGGTGGACAAGGCGGAGGTAGATTTTGAGGAGCACGTCGCTCAGACGTAGATCTGGTTTGGCAAGGCCCGGGATGAACTGAGGGCTGCCCAGGGTGAGCTGGATGAGCGCAAGCGAGAGCTCATTCTAAAGCAGGCCGATATCGAGAAGGCCGAGGAGGTGGCGAAGGAGCAGGCCAGCAAGGACGAGGCTGCCCGGCAGCAGCAGTAGGCTCTGCTGAACAGCCAGGAGGAAGACCTCGTCGCTCGTGAGCAGGTGCTTGTCGCCACGCTCCGCGTCAAGGACGAGGAAGTCGGGAAGATCGTCGTGCAGCGGACCCAGGAGCTGGAGCAGAAGTAGAAGACAAACTCAATGCTCTAGCCCTGGATCACGCTAGTGAGGTGAAGAAGCTGGAGCTGGAGTGGGAGGAGCTGATGAAGAAGGCCTCAGAGCTGATGGGGGAGAGGGACACGGCCAACCACACTCTGGCGGAGGTGCAGGTCGCCATCTCTGACAAGGCCAAGCTTCTCTCTGAGGCCAACGACTCCATCAATGACATGAAGCTGAAGCTGGATGGCTTGGAGGGGAAGGTTTCAGAGGCCGGGGCCCGTGAGGAGACCCTGAACAAGGCCCTCGAGGAGGAGAAGCGGCTGTGGAGCGATGACGCCACCACCCACAAGGATTACGTGAAGAGCGTAAACCTCTGGATCAGCCGCCTCGTCGACGTTGCAGGGAGGCTCACCGCGCAGCTGGCCGTCATGGGACTCCCAGATGTCAGGTACTCCAGGAGCTGAACATGAGCCCCAATGCCAGGCTGACCCTATTCTTCGAGCGCGTCCTCGATGCCCTGGAGCAACTTCGCTACAACCGAGCAGTTTATCTGGCCAACGAGCCCCGGAGGCTCTGCAGGGGAGCCCTGATCAAGGTGCTCGCCAAGGTGGCATTTTGGAACCCCAGCGTCGACTTTGCCGAGGCGCTGGAGAGCCTGCCGGAGGATGCTGACCTCGCTGCCCTTGAAGAGTGTATCAAGCCCATCATCAGATGCATTGATGGAGTCCAAAGGGTGGAGGGCTAGCGCCGGGACTAGCCACTACATTTCCCCTTGCCGCCGTGGGTTCATGCCCAAGACTATTTTATCTTACCTTAGAACCACAACAACTATTGATGTAATATAACTCTATAGTACTTTGAAATAAAGCATGCTATATTCGTGTTCGATCTTTCCTTGTATGTGCACACCCTATGCCTAGTTGGATAGGTTTGCTGGCTCGTAAACCCATGCTATGGAGCTTTGAAGGACGGATCCTTAGCACCCCACCGGTGGGCACTTGCTGTCGGGCAAACCACCTTTCCGTTCTCAACGCCGCTGCTTGAACTATTGAGAGGACTCGAAACAGAACAAGGGCGTTGCCAATAGCGGAAGGGTTCCGTTGCATGCAGGTTTTCCATACAAGGAGCAAGATCTTTCAGGGAGGATAAACTTATATTAAAAAGGAATTGGCTCAAGGTTTTGCTTGAATTAGCTTTTTCGTTGCCACGCGGAGGGTTGTTGCGGCTGCAGGCAGCATTGCCTCGCCTAGCTGACGGCACTGGAGCTTGTCTGATCGACGTCGCCTTCCTCTCCCAAGTCATCGTGACGAAGGAGTCGATGAGTTGGCTCCAAAACCAAAATTCCATAGCTTAAGCGCCCCCTACCTGGCGCGCCAAAGATGTCGGAGAAACGACACCTATGGGATCACATGGAATCCCTACTACGGTTGACGGGGCGCGGGGCTGTGAAAAGAGCGGGTTTAGAAGATCAACACGGGGGATTTTTATCCAGGTTCGGGCCGCAAGAGATGCGTAATACCCTAATCCTGCTTTGGTGTATATTTGGTGTTCTTGAGTTCTTGAACTAGCGCGGTGCATGCCTAGCCCAAAAAGTCTGAATCCTTCCTCAGTACGCCTCGGGCCTCCTTTTATAGTCAAAAGGGGTTGCCATAGTGGGACACAGGAGGTGGAAAGTATGTACGGTGTACGAGTCTATCACCTGGCACCGTAGGACAAAATGCATTTAATGCGCTGCCGACGTGCCCTCTTGCATTATCGGGGACGACAAGGAAACTCATCCCATCTGTCGCTGCTTCGCCTCGCTCCGACGCACGACAATGCTGACGAGGCGTGCAGCGCAACGCTGGCTGGCTGGCTGCTGAGCTGGTGCGGTGGCAGAGTCTTCACGAAGATCTGCATGCCACCACGCAGGGGCTTGGCTAGTTGGCCTAGCGGTGGCCTGCTGCCACTTAGGGGCGTGCCTAGTTGGCCTGGAAGCTGCACACTGCCACGCAGGTGCTTGCCATGTTGGAACAACTGTTTGGCGTCGGAGCCTTGGTAGGTGTGGGCCTGGCTGCGGCAATGCAGATGCCCCCAGCCAGCGACTTTCCGGGGTCCTGGCAAGGGTCTTGCCGGGGTCTCATGGTCGTCCCCGGCAAGAATCTTGCCGGGGGCCTTCGTCTTCTAGTTCTCATATGGATTTGCAGGCCTTCAGTCTTCACAAAGATCTGCATGCCAACATGCAGGCGCCTTCCGAGCCTTGGTTCCAATGTTGTCGATGGTGTCGGAACTCGTAGGCTCAAGGGTGGCGGCCTTGCTGGTGTTGGGCAAGTTGCCCCGGCAAGACTCTTGCCGGGGGCGCATTGGCCGCCCCGGCAAGGCTCTTGCCAGGGGAAGCCCACCTTGTCCCTTCGCTCTTCGCGCCTCTGGCTTGAGCGCTGATCTGGTATTCTTGTTCCTTGCTTCCTCTGGCCCGCCAAGCATGGCCACAGGTTTGGCTAAAACTGCCCGTGCACAAGTAAAGGGGTACAGAAGGCCCCTACTATTGTACACCGACATCAAAGGTAACAAGCATCGGTTCCACACAGGAACAATCTCTTCAGTGATGCTCGATCACTATGGGTTTTAGGTGTTGGGTTTGAGTTTTTCCTCACTAGTGATTTTCTCTCAAAGTCCTCGGAGGATGGGATGCTCTAAATGACAAGTGTCAATCTATCTCTTGGAGCAGCCAACCAGCTAGTGGTTGAAGGGGGCGGCTATTTATAGCCAGGGAGCAGCCCAACATGATAAGTAATAAATGCCCTTCAATGATATGACCGTTAGGTGGATAAGATATTTTGGGACAACTGGCGCATAGCACAGCAACAGTCGGAAATTTGAGCACTCAAATTCCTCAGGGCTATGCACTGGCGAATTCCTAACTCCTTAGTCAGAACAAATTCCTCAGAGACCAGAAGATCTTCGTCCCTGTCACTAAAGAAATTGACTGAACTCCTCATAGACTTATAGAACCTGTGTACACTCACAAACACATTAGTCATCTAACCTATAAGTCTTCAATACACCAAAATCACTAAGGAGCACTAGATGCACTTACAACCATCACCATCACCACGCGGTCGTGCTGCCAGAACTCATCCACTACTTAGCCATCTTGCTGGATCAAGAAGGCGAGGACGTCACCGAGCTGAATGTGTGCTGAATGCTGAGGTGATGTACGTTCGGTACTCGATCGGTTGGATCACGAAGAAGTTAGACTACATCAACCGCGTTAACATATGCTTCCTCTTACAATCTACGAGGGTACATAGACACACTCTCCCCTCTCGTTGCTATGCATCTCCTTGATAGATCTTGCGTGTGCGTATAATTTTTTTTGTTTTCCATGTAACATTTCCCAATAGTGGCATCAGAGCCAGGTCTATGCGTAGATGATATGCACGAGTAGAACACAAAGAGTTGTGGGTGGTGATAGTCATACTGCTTACCACCAACATCTTATTTTGAAGTGGCCCGGACCAACCTTGCATGTCTACACACATGAGACCGGTTCCACCAACTGATATGCAACTAGTTTTGCTTAAAAGGTGGCTGGCGGGTGTATGTTTCTCCTACTTTAGTTGAATCAAATTTGACTATGGCCGATCCTTGAAGAGGGTTAAAGCAGCAAACTTGATAATCACTGTTGTGGTTTTTGCGTAGTTAAGAATTGTTCTTTCTAGAAGCCCGTAGCAGCAACATAAAACTTGCAACAACAAAGTAGAGGACGTCTAACATTTTTTGCAGGGCATGTTGTGATGTGATATGGTCAAGATATGATGTGATATCTGTTGATGTATGAGATGATCATGTTTTGTAATATTCACAACCGGCAGGAGCCTTAGAGTTGTCTCTTTATTGTATGAAATGCGAGCGCCATGTAATTGCTTTAGTTTATCGCTATGTGTTAGCAATAGTTGGCGAGACGACCCCGATGCAGCGACGCTACGATGGAGATAAAGGTGTCAAGCCGGTGATGATGGAGATCATGACGTTGCTTTGGGGATGGAGATCCAAAGCACAAGATGATGATGTCCATATCATGTCACATGTTGATTGCATGTGATGTTTATCCTTTATGCATCTTATTTTGCTTAGAATGGCGGTAGCATTATAATATGATCCCATCACTAAATTTCAAGATAAAAGTGTTTTCCCCAAGTATGCACCATTGCCAAAGTTTGTCGTTTCGAAGAACCACGTGATGATCAGGTGTGGTAGACTCTACGTTCGCAAATAACGGGTGTAAGACAGTTTTGCACATGCAAAATAGTTGGGTTAAACTTGACGAGCCTAGCATGTACAGACATGGTCTCGGAACACTTGAGACTGAAAGGTCGAACATGAGTCATATAGTAGATGGGATCAACACAGAGATGTTCACCATAGATGACTACCCCATCTCACGTGATGATCGGATATGGGTTAGTTGATTTGGATCGTGTATCACTTAGATAACTTGAGGGATGTTAATTTAAGTGGGAGTTCATTAGTAATTTGATTAATTGAACTTAATTTATCATGAACTTAGTCTTAATAGTTTTTGCTTATCTATGTTGTAGATCAATAGCTCGCGATATAGCTCCCCTATTTTTTATATGTTCCTAGAGAAAACTAAGTTGAAAGATGATGGTAGCAATAAAGTGGACTGGGTACGTGATCTGAGTATTATCCTCATTTCTACATAAAATAATTATGTCCTTGATGCACCGCTAGGTAACACACCTATTGCAGGAGCAAATGCATACGTTATGACCGTTTGGCAAGCTCGATATGATGACTACTTAATAGTTTAGTGCGCCATGCTTTACGGCTTAGAACCGGGACTTCGAAAATGTTTTGAACGCCATGGAGCATATGAGATGTTCCAACTGCTGTGAAAGTTGTACTTATGGTTGGAGCAGCTTGGTATTTACACCAAAGGACACACAATCCTTACTGTATTCTCCTTGAGCCAAGGTCGCACAGACCTCGCCCAATCACTCGTGGTATGGAGGATGCATAGTCTTCAAAGGTAACATGTCGGTTCCACACAGGAACAATCTCTTTAGTGATGCTCGATCACTATGGGTTTTAGGTGTTGGGTTTGGGTTTTTCCTCACTGATGATTTTTTCTCAAGTTCCTTGGAGGATGGGATGCTCTAAATGACAAGTGTCAATCTATCTCTCAAAGTAGCCAACCAGCTAGTGGTTGAAGGGGCCGGCTATTTATAGCCAGAGAGCAGCCTGACATGATAAGACATAAATACTCTTCAATGATATGACCGTTAGGTGGATAAGATATTTTGGGACAGCAGGCGTGTAGCATAGCAATGGTCGGAAATGTGAGCTCTCAAATTCCTCAAGGCTATCATGTTCCTCACTTGTAGGCAATCCGCACTGGAGAATTCCTAACTCCTCAGTCAGAACAAATTCCTTAGAGACCAGAAGATCTTCGTCTCTGTCACTGAAGAAATTGACTGAACTATATGAGATTTCCAAAGGTTTCACTCGAAGGATTGGGTAGGTGTTGGATTTGAGATGAGCATCACTCGAAAATGTTTCCTTAGTTTTACCTCGACCCCCTTTAAGAGTACGGTGTTTCCTATGACTCAAGAAAGAGAAAATGAAACTACAAAAACAAAAGTCTTCACGCTTCATAATCCTCGCATCAATATCGAAGTCTTCAAGGTCACCCCAATTTCCTCATTTTCAGAGTCTTCTAGAAAACCAAAGTCTTCAACTGAATACATTCATTTTTAGGGGTCGACTTTCTCCGTAAATATCAAACTCCTTATATACTTATAGAACCTGTGTACACTCACAAACACATTAGTCCCTTAACCTATAAGTCTTCAATACACCAAAATCACTAAGGGGCACTAGATGCACTTACAATCTCCCCCTTTTTGGCGATTGATGACAAATAGGTTAAGTTTTCAACGGGGATAAACATATGAAGTGTAAATACTGATATTGTGGAATTTGATTGCAAGATATAGAGGAACTCCCCCTGAAGATGTGCACATTGGAGGAATTTGCTTTGGATTGCAAATGTACATTGTAGAGAAATATCATGGAGATCGCCCCTATATCTTGTAATCCATACACGCATTTAACATATAATATGAAGAATTTGAAATGTATGATGAAATATGGTGTCCGACGAGATTCAGCATGCGTGCATTAAGGTACTTGAGGAAATAAGCATGCAGAAAGCATTTCAAAAAGTATCAGATCACCATCGGACTTAAGTTTACAACTCGACCAACAAACACTTCAGAAGAGCGAGAGTCGTAACTTAACAAAAACATAGCCCATATATAAGACCCTCTTGAAGACTAACTCAAATTTCTCCCCCTTTGTCCTCGAATGACCAAAAGGAACGAAAAATAAGGACTAACGCCCCTGAAGAATATCATCATGATGTTGATGGAGGAGCGCCAGCGTTGTCAGGGTCGTTTGTTGAAGTAGGGACCGCCACAGGGTCGTTGAGATCTTCATCTTCATCTATCTCGAGTGATGAAGAATATGAACTTGTGACCAGCTGAGGAACTTTGACCTTCTTGAATTTCTTCGAGGGAGGTTGAGCCCAGTCAAAGTTCTGCTGAAAGTCCATCTTCTTGAGGGTTTGTCACTGTAGAATTGAAGAGATCAACTCTTCATTCCAAAGATAGATATAAGCACAAAAATTTAAGAGCCCAACTTCATGAAGAACATTGAGCACTGGTTGGAAGCACGGAATGGACTCCATATCCACATGAGGAATTTGATGGTGCTGAAATACTTTGACCTTATCAAAGAGAAGTGATGCATAGAAATTCATCTGGCTTGCAGTCCAGAACCGCTTATGCCAAAGTCCTGATGAGTCATATGGATTGATGTCAGTGAAGAAATGATGCTTAGCGAAGAAATCATCAGCCTTGAATTTTGGCCTCTTTGCATGAGGATTTTGTGGCTTGGGCTGAAGATTTGAAGTTGATGGTCTCACAACCTCTTGCGTCACAATTTCTGGTGCTCCTGATTGAGGAATTGAAGCTTCAGGTTCTTCAACAACAGTCTGGGTCTCCATTTCTTCAGCTGTTGTAGCTGGAATTTCTTTAGGAATGGAATGGAGAGAAGTTTGACATCCTTCAGACCCTGTTAGTATTTCTTCAGTCTGCACAGGGGACTGAGGAATTGGATGCAGAGGTGTGGCCATTGGTGAATTGGGGTGAAGATTTTCCCAATAGTCGTCATTCAACACAGGAGTAGTTGAGCCAATATCCACATCTTCTTCAATTTCCTCAATGCCCGCCTCTTCAGCTGTGAACTGTGGCACATGCGATGGTACCAATGGTGTGGAAACAACACCATCCACATTGATTGTGGGGACCCCGACTCATAAGTCGTAATCACCAAATGCACATGTATAGTGATCCTAGAGATCAATGCTCACTAAACACAGAGAATCTGAATAACAAGAGTCTTACATCCATACATATCGTCTTACACAAGTAGGACGATTATAGTCAAGCCTTGAGTATAACATCGCTGCGGAAATCTTTGTCGATAACTTGGACCCATGCCATCTGCCTTAACCCTACATGCATTCTGACTGGGAAGCGTCCTAGCTCGCATGTCCGTCACTGAAGTATTCTTCATTATATCCCGTTCTTTCATGCCTAGCCAATAAAATAACTAGTGGCAAGCCAATGAGTACTTTGAATGTACTCACAAGCAACCCATGTTTTGGCTCAAGGTACAACAATGCATGGCATAGGTAAGTTTTGCAGAAAGCTAGTTTTATTGTGCTATGACATATTCAATAACTGGTAAATCATGCATCATGAGAATTCAAGTAACCATAGGACTGGTTAAAGATATCAACATAAATAGAGTTGGAAACAACCCAACTCAATCATGTCAAGTACTTTGACTTGACCCAATTAGTTCTTCCCACTTATCCAAACACACACACTGGTTTGTAAACAAGTGGACGTAGCCTAAGAGCAGTTACCAACTGTCGTTGACCGTGGACACGGCTATTCAAATAGTTTTACACTCTGCAGAGGTTGCACACTTTGCCCACAAGATCCGGGGAACTTCCGTGTCATCCACAACCCGTGGTACCTCAAGTACCCGGGGTAAGCACCCGATTATTATCTTTCCCTGGATGACACTAACATAGAGGCCACTCGATTGGTAGCAACCCCTGTGCCCAACATTTCGCATCTTAAGATTTGGAGCCACGCTCCCATATTCATCACATACCACAAGCACGGGGTACCAACGGTGTGTCTGGTGCCCTGTAAAAACAGTCATGGCCGCCTTACCTGGCACGACCTCGTCCTAAGAGTGACCTCATGTCATCCCCGTCACTAGTAAAGTGGGCACCATGCTAGTATCTGCCTAGGTAATCAATAACGCCCTTTCCCATGTAAGGGTAGAGTGGTCGCGCATGTAAGGTTGGAGTAACGGTCGCAACTTAAACCAATCCGCTTTGAATTCAACACACACACTTGCCTCGGTACACCACTTCGTCATCAAGTGGTTACCCAACTCATTATCTGCCTTGGGCATAAGTGGCACCCGATGGGGTTTTTGAAAAGTTTTCGAAAACAAACTTGCTTCCATCACCATGCATATACCCATCCCCTTTTGCGTAGCATCTACTTTAGCATACTATCTACTCCCACCAGCATAACCCTCATAGGAAGGTAGGGTTATGCACAATGCAAGTATCAACAAGGAAGTAACGAAGGAAACCCACCAAAGTGGTTACCATCTCATCATGATTTCGATGCAACATTAATAAAGTGCTATATGACATGCATTAAAAGGGTTTCTCAAACATGGTTAAAGGGTTGCTTGCCTGGTTCATCAGAGTCTTCAAGTCTTCTGGTTCATCTCCGAGTATTCCGTCTACTTCGTCAACTAACGTTGGAAAAAAATCACAATAAGCAACACAACAAGGCAAAAATAAAAGTGCTCTAAAAATGTGAGTTAGAATTTTCTAGGATACCTTTGGTCATATGAGGAATGACCAAAGTGGTTTCATTGGGATTTTATCAACCGATATCTCTGAACATTTCAATATGATGGAATCAAGGGATTTATGGATTTGCAAAAAGTTTACAGAAGAATTATTTTGAAAAATGAGAAAAGGCACCCATTTCACAAGGAATGATTTTAGAAGCACCTAGGAGTTGGTTTCACTGGTTTTGGAGTTCAAATGATTTCCTGGGGATTTGCAAAGTTGGTTATACATGGATAATGGACCAATATTTTATGTGGTACAGAAAGCATTGGGAAAAATGTTAAAAAACTAAGTTATGAGCACATAAATATCTAGGAATTTGAATCAATGCATTTGGATCAGGAATGGGCTCACTGTGATTTTCTAAAGTTTATCACAGAAATGGAAAAATAGGATTTGCTAATTATTTGTGAAGAAAGTTTTTCTGGAAAAATGTGCAAGTTGCACCATGTGATTGACCTTGAATTTATGAACTACTAGAAATTGAATCATCCAATTTAGAGCTCTATTGAATTATTTATGTATTTTTGAAGTTGATAGGAAAAGAAAAAGGAAATAAGGCTTTTAACCTTATCCTCCGCACAAGGCAACAGATGGTCCGTGGGCCGGCCTACTGCACGGCCGCACAGGGCGACAACGGTGATGTCGAAGGTGCCTTCCAGGGAGTACGCCTTCGCTGCGGGTTCACGGAAACAATGGACCCGTCTCCACTTAAATGGCGGGGCCTGCCCGCTGGGTCGCCGACGCGCGGGGCCCAGCGCTCAGGTCATCTTCCACCTCCCTCGCGCGCTCTGGCTGTGAGGAGGAGCGGCCCCCGATGGCGACAGCCGGGGCTACAGGGCGTCTCCGGCGACCCTCCGCCCACCGGCGTTCTCGGGAGGATGATCCGCATCCATCGGTGTATGGCTCGCTCGTCGAGGAGGGCCGTACGGCGTCGGCCTGGATGACCGCGGAAGAGGCCGCTGGCCATCTTTGGCTTCGAGCACACGACGCTCTTGGGGATGAATGGCGGCAAGGGAAGGGCTTGTGGTGGTGACAAGAGGGGTCGGGGCTGTCCAGGGGCAAGAGAGAGGGGTGGAGGCCTGCGAATTTAAGCAGCAGCCGGCGGCTCTGCTCTGGTCTAGGAGGAGGATGGAGGGCACGAGAGAGAGAGATAGAGTTGGTCCGGGGGGCGTATGGGAGAGAGATAGAGTGAGTGGTGAGGAGAGGAGGGCTCGAGGAGGCTTTATACAGCCGGCCCGTGGCTCACCGTGGACCAGTGCGCCGGCGAGGTTGTTGCCGTTGCTGTAGGTCACGGGGGATCGTCGTGGTGTGTCTACCTGGATTCGGTCCAGAGCTAGAGGAGAGAAGAGAGAGAGCAGGGGGGCCCAGGGGCACCGCGCGTGTGAGCTTTCTCACTGGTGCACTTGGGCGACTGGCGAGCGTGCGAGCAGGGCAGGAGGAGGGAGAAGGAGGAGGGGGACCAGGCCATGGCGTGTCACGGACGCCGAGGAGCATCGCCGGGTGCACTAGGGAGGCTTGAGGTGGCCGGAGGTGCTTGGCAGGGGCGGCTATAGTGCGGGAGCGCACTGTAGCACGCTCCAGAGCGCCCAAATGGCCGGGATGCCTTTTTTAAGGCAAGGTGGGCGCGTCCCTTGTTGTCTAGCAGGTCTAGGAAGGGTAAATAAAGGGGAGGAAGGTTTGGATGGCATGGATGGCCACTGTAGTAAGGAGGGTGGTGAGGAGGAGGGGTGCAGTGGCTGTCCAGAGGGGTAAATGAGGTGGTTTCACCCCTCAATCATTGAGCTGAGGCAAGGGAAAAGTTAATGGAGGTAGAGGAGGACTAGGAGTAGCTATGGTAAAAAGTTGAGCCCATGGAGATTAGTAGAAGAGGTCAAAGTGATGCTTTTGGAAAATTGGCATAAGGTGTTTGTTGCTAGTTTGGGCAACAAAATAAATTACACTTGACATGAGACTTAACAGGATGGAATGGCATATAGATATAGGGTGTTCGACCAAATTTGAGTTCATTTGGGTAAAGTTGCCAATGCAACTTTTGTAAACCCTAGAAATTCACAGAAATGCATTTACCAAGATATAGTCATGCACCATTCCCCTTGATGCACCACATGGTGTAGTGTCATAATTTGGGGATTTGAGCATGTCCACAAAGTTTGGGGTAATTTGGAATAAGTTGGCAATGTTGAGTTGTTCAAACTTGGATCTAGACACACAGGGTTTTGGGGCACTTTTGTGAACCAAAATGATTTTGATTGAGATGAAACTTTGCAAGATCAACACATTATGCAAATGTGACTTGCTAGAATTTTCTTGGTTTTATTTGAAAATATTTCTTATAGAACTATTTGAAATACTTGAAATGAACAGAAATGGTTTTGGATGGTTTTGTCAAATATTTTGAACATGACCATGTGTTGAAACTCATATATATGGAAAATATATGTCCATTGAGTCTCCCTAAATTTTCTCAAATATTCTTAAAGCTTTAAAATAATTTTATCCAATTAAAGACCATTTCTGGCCCAAAGAAAACACATTTAAATAAATATTAAAAAAACTTTTAAAATAATATTTTTGTGGTTTTTGGTACTCCTATATCTAATAGGAGTCAAATACAATTTTTGAAAGATTTGTAGTTCAAGCGTCAATCAAGGGGTTTTTGGAAAACCTAATTTAGAAAATACTTTTTGGCCAAGATATTTTTGCAAGAAATTATTTTTATGTCCTATAGACATGGCATGATCATTGGGCAAGGTTTTGGATCAAGGAGAAGGAGTATAATAGTTTGAGGATTTATTTGATTTTTAGAGCACTTGCAAACAGCGGACAAAATCAAATCAAGCAAAGTCCAAAACACTCAAAAGTTTTTGTTAAACCATATTTTATCATGATTATTAGCTTAAGTGTAGTAACATGAAAATCAGGGTGTGACATTGATCTCTTCATCCAACTGCTCCGAGGAAGCAACAGAAGTATCCTCTTCATCAGAGTCATTTGGAATGACATAATCTTCACCAAATGGAATGAGCTCCTTTGATGGCACTATAGAAATCGAAACAACATTAATTGGTTCCGTGAAAGAGCTCGTCAAAGTCCTCACTTTCTTGGGGGCCAAGGACTCTGTAGAGGTTGATGATTTCTTCTTCCTTGTGGCTTGCTTCTCCGTAGCTCTCGTTTTTTCATTTCTGACGCAGAAGGAAGAGCGATTTTCTTCACCTTTGATGATTTTGTAGAAGGAGCAGATGAAGTTGGTTCGGTTTCTTCACGCATGATTGATGCAGTCGCCCTGGCATTCTCAGTTTCTTCAGGCGCAGCAGTTTCATCAGCTGGCCTGGGTTGTTCTTCAGGCGCAACATTGGTGGTTGCCCTGGCATGTTCTTCATGAGCTGAAATTTCTTCTGTAGCCCTGGTAGCTTCTTCAGCAGCCTGATTTTCATCAGCTTTGCTTTCATTTTATTCAGTTTGCTGAACAGATGCTTCAGCCTGAGGAATTTTCTGTTGCGATGATGCTGCAACGTCTGCCTTGAGGTTCTTGGCAATCTTGACAAATCTGACTACACGGAATGCGTTTTAGGTGAGAATAAAAAGAATGTAAAACTAAAAGCCTAAAATGTTTGTTGCAAGAAGTTCGCGTGCCCCCTCCCATTGAAGTTCAAGAACTCTAGTGCGAGACGTCCGGCCTTCAATTACATGTAAAAAAACAGACAAAAACGATGTTGTTTTTGCCATTTTTAAAACTGCTCTCAAGCGACAACGAATTTGTAACGTATGTCTATATGAAAAAGATGCTCCTATTCATAAGCTTTCCAACAATATATTATATGATATGTTCTGATGAATGGTTTAAAGGTTTTATGTATACCGTTTAAAACACATTTTTGTGTATTCAAAAAATTCTTTTGAACCATCACGAGTGTCGGTGTCAAAACCGGCGGATCTCGGGTAGGGGGTCCCGAACTGTGCGTCAAGGTCGGATGGTAACAGGAGACAAGGGACACTTTATTTTACCCAGGTTCGGGCCCTCTCGATGGAGGTAAAACCCTACTCCTGCTAGATTAATATTGATGATATGGGTAGTACAAGAGTAGACCTACCACGAGATCAAGGAGGCTAAACCCTAGAAGCTAGCCTACGGTATGATTGTGTATGATGATGGTTGTCCTACGGACTACAACCCTCCGGTTTATATAGACACCAGATAGGGTTAGGGTTACACAGAGTCGGTTACAATGGTAGGAGATCTTGAATATCCGCACGCCTAGCTTGCCTTCCACGCCAACAAAAGATCCTTCCGGACACGGGACGAAGTCTTCAATCTTGTATCTTCATAGTCCTGGAGTCCGGCTGAAGGTATAGCCCGGCTATCCGAACACCCCCTAATCCAGGACTCCCTCAGTAGACCCCGAACCAGGCCTCAATGACGATGAGTCCGGCCTGCAGATTGTCTTCGGCATTGCAAGGCGGGTTCTCCTTCAAACTTTGTGTACCTGCGGGTATAACGTCCGATTTTTATAATGCAGCGCTCCTTGGCTTTCACGCCTAATAATGGCGCCTTCCACGTGTCAAACGAATGCGAAAAGCTGGGGCGGTTTTACATCCAAGCCCCTAGCCGCATAAACGAGCCGCCCATTTAACAGGATGGGGATTCAAATCCAAACCACACCTTCCCCTTCCGCGAGAAATCATCAGAGCGTCTCCAGCAAAGATCCATTCCAACATGGCCAGCCGCCGTAGCTCCTCCTCTCGCCCTTCTAGTCCTATCCCTGGAGACTGGGAGAGTTGTTCCATCCCGCATAGCGAATTAGTGTCGCTCCAAGCCAAGGGATTTCTCCCTCAAGCCTATATGGTCTCGGTCCGAGCCGGACTCACCACTTATCTAGGCAAAAAACAAGCGGAGAACTCACCTAGTCCCTCTAAAAGGGAGCGGGTGTGCCTGGTCCCTTATCTAATAAGGGGACTGGGATTTCCAATTCATCCCTTTCTCCACGGGCTTCTGGAGTTCTATGGCCTCCAGCTGCATCACCTTACGCCCGGCTCCGTGTTACACATCGCGGGCTTCGTTGCTTTTTGCAAGCTATTTTTAGGCGTCGAGGCTCATTTCGCGCTGTGGAAGAAGATATTCTGCCTGGTGCCCCGTTCCCAAGAGGGGTCCATATATCAAGTGGGCGGAGCCGAAGTATGGCGCATCGCCGGGACCGGATATCCGTCCGGAACCCCGAAGAAGGCGTCCGAGGACTGGCCTTCAGAATTGTTTTACATAGACGACGTCCCCCCTGCCGGACCCTATCCGGGCCGGTCTCCCTGAGTTCAACAACGCTCCCCTGAAGAAACGCCTGAGCAGGCGCCCTCGGAGCTCTCAGAGAGAGAATGACAGAGACGTCTTAATGGGCCGGATTAAGCTACTGGCTCATTCCGGACTAACCATGATTAAAGTCATGGCCATATGCATTATGCGGGGGGTGCGGCCGCTCCAATACAGAAGCCACCCCATGTGGGATTTCAACGGGGAAGATGACACCACCCGTTACGGCCGTAAAGGGCCGGACTCGCCTGCCGCTCTAATGAAGATCTTATCCTCTTTGTACAAGGGAGAAGAAGAGGAATTCCTCCGCGTCGACCCGCAGGGCGGATTTTCCATGTATAGTCCTCCGAATTGGGTAAGCGGACAATCGTGCTTCCCTGTTCATTTTATATTCTCATGATTAAATAGGCAGTCTAACGACTTCAACGCAGGACCTGCATCAGGAGGTAAAAAACATAAACAACCGTCCTCCACAGCCAGAGGACCCAGAACGGTCCCTCGATTCGGACTCCAAAGAGGATCCGGACTTAGCGGTGGAGCTTATCGATGGAGTGTTTTATCAGCTAAGCAAGGACGATACCTTGGTAGCTATTATAGCTGATTACCCAGGGTTAATCCCGGCCTCCCAGGTGACAAACACCGGAGCTTTACCCCCTTAAGAGGGGTTCCGTTTTCACGGGTTTGGTTGTTCTGACAGCAACCGTGCTTTGTAGGGGAGATTCCCGAGGCGGGAAGCCGACCCCGCTGCAGCTAGCCGGCGGGGGGCCGTAGGGCCCCGTGGGGCAAAAAGGAACGTAGTCCGAACTGAGGCGCCAGAGCAAAGGTATGGCGTACCCTCTCTTTTTCCCTGGTGTTTTACTCCTCCAGGGTATATTAACATTCGAGCTATCTTCAGGACGAAGAGACCTCGCCGGACTATATCCGGAGAGGTTGCCAATCGCGCCACCACCAGCCAGACTCCAACGCCCGGCCCGGAAGCGGAGGCCCGCGCAAGGCACGCGTCGGACGCTCCTCCATCAGAGGATGCGGACAGGCTGTCTGCCACCCATTCCGAGGTGGAGAGTGCCATGAACCACAGGCATCGCTGGACAGTTCTTCGCGATGGTTGTTTCTCCCAGGAGGCTTTAAATGCCTTCAATTCAGGAGACGCGTACCTCCATGCCGCTCAAAATGGTTTAGCCAAAGCCACAGAGCAGTATGTAAAAGACATACGGGTAAGAAAATTTTGGTAAATATAGATATGCCAGTAGCCCCCGAGACTTAAAGCAGTGGAAATGACTGATTCGAGAATCATATAACATGTAGTTTCTTATCGAGAAGAACACCGCGCTGTCCCAGGAGATGGAAAAGTGCAGGGCCCAACTAGAGGCCGCACTAACGGCAGCAGGGGGGGTCTAAAGAGACCCCTGCAGGTAAACAATACACCAGAATATTTAGTATTGTTCGGATTTAAGTGCCAATATGACAAATGGTATTGCAGATGGCGCCGGACTCGATCCGGACATGCAACAGCTTCTACGCCAGTTAAAGGCTGGTGAAAGCATGCTAACAAAGGTGTGGCGGGAGAAGAATGATCTCCAGGATGCCAACACCAGGCTGGATGTTGAACTAAAAGATGTTCGTGGCCAGCTGTCGGACTCCAATAAGGAGAATCAGCGACTTCGAGGCGGCATTTTTAGTAAGTGCTTAAGCAAACTCTTGAAAAAGGAGTTCGGCGAGGAAGACGACTAACAGAGTTATGTCTGTAGGTATGCTGACAGGTCGTCCTGCAGAGGAGATGCCCGGTTCAACGGGCGATCTTCTTCCCGAACTCTCGCAACTACACGAACGAGTTCGGCAGGCGATGCGAGGTATTGCCCAAGCCTTGTGGCCTGCCCACTCCATTCCTGAGGGCCTTGGAGGACTTGCGGAGAAGTTGAAGGGAGCTCGGCGGCGCTTCCGGTTATGGAAGATATCGGCCTGCCGGCAGGGCGCTAGGCAGGCCTAGGCCATGGTGAAGACCCGCTTTACAAAGTCTGACCCCAATCACATGGCCGAGGTCGGACCGGTGGGACCTGACGGGAAGGAGATCCCTGTGAGCTTAGTGTATGGCCAGGTAGAATTGGCCGCAAAGTATTCCCAGTAGGACTGTAAATTAGACAGCCTGTTAGATGGTATAGAGGAGGAATACAATCAGTCAGGATGACTATGTAATTTATAATTGACATGTGTAATGCCTTCTAGCCGGATTGTAGATCATTTGTCGTTGCCGACCTTTTCGCTTCGACCTCGGGACCTGACGGTCCGGAGTGTGTCCGAACACCATAACGGTTATATAAGAGACGAGGTATGCATGGAGACCAGACGTAGGGGCCATTAGTGCTTTATCAGACAAGTGCCCAACTAGTTATGTTATATTACATGGTTAGTAAGAAACATCTTCCAGAGAGAATAGTTCCGTTAAGTGTTCCTTTCGCTGGGGTGGCGTGCCCTAAAGTGCACGTCCGGACTGCAAATGCAGGAAAACATCTGGGGGCATGTATAAGTAAAAAAGGTTCATCTTTAGTTCACCGACCGAATATTCCCTTAAGAACGCTAGCTTTCGGCTTCACCCAGTCTAAGGTACACATCCGGCTTATTCGGCAGTAGCAATCGCAGAGGTGCTCCCTTTACCGCCTAGCCGAACAATCGGGAACGTAGGGGTAAGCACAGGAGCCAGGCAACCCATCTTGGCCAAAACTTAAGTCATATCGATGCATATAATGGTGAAGAAAAGGTGCATGCGGAAGTCTGACGCATGCGTTGGGCGTGAAACCCATATAAACAAGCTTCTGTTAAAGAAGCCCCCAGGTTTAAGGAGCGCGGGTAGCGCGTCACATGATGAGCCTTTAAGGGCTATAAAAGGAAAGAGTGGGGGAGGCAAAATAAAAACAAAAAAATATATAAAAATGGACAGAGGAAGGAGACAAACCCCGAGTTCGGCGCTAGGCATAGAATCTTCGGAGACGTGTGGCGTTCCATGGGTTCGGCTCGAGTCGGTTATCCGACGCATCTCGCGGGCGGTACGCTCCACCAGTCAGGACTTGGTCAATTATGAAGGGACCTTCCCATTTGGGCTTGAGTTTGTCCTTTTTCTTATCCGGCAGGCGTAGAACTAGTTCACCAACGTTGTAATTTTTGGCCCGTACTTCTCTGCTTTGATATCTTCGAGCCTGCTATTGATAAAATGCGGAACGGGCTTTAGCCACGTCGCGCTCCTCCTCTAAGGCGTCCAAGTTGTCCTGCCGATCAAGCTTGGCTTCTCTTTCTTCGTACATGCGCACTCGAGGTGAGTCATGGATTATGTCGCAGGGCAGAACTGCCTCTGCGCCGTACACCATAAAGAATGGTGTGAATCCGGTGGTACGATTCGGCGTGGTTCGCAGCCCCCAGAGTACGGAGTCGAGCTCCTCCACCCAGTGCATATTAGATTCCTTGAGGGACCGCACTAGTCTGGGTTTAATGCCGCTCATGATGAGACCATTTGCACATTTGACCTGACCGTTAGTTTGTGGGTGATAGACAGAAGCATAGTCGAGCTTAATGCCCATGTTTTTGCACCACAGCTTTACTTCGTTGGAGGTGAAGTTTGTGCTGTTATCGGTGCTGATACTGTGGGGGACACCGTAACGGTGTACGACCCCGGATATGAATTCTATCATAGGTCCGGATTCGGCCGTCTTAACAGGCTTGGCTTCTATCCATTTGGTGAATTTATCCACCATGACCAATAAGTATTTTTTCTTGTGGGTTCCACCTTTAAGGGGTCCCACCATGTCAAGCCCCCAGACCGCAAAAGGCCAAGTGATGGGGATAGTTCGGAGGGCGTTGGGCGGCATATGGCTTTGGTTTGCAAAGAGCTGGCAATCGACACATCGTTTTACTAAGTCATGAGCGTCTGCTTGGGCCGTCGGCCAATAAAAGCCCGTACGAAAAGCCTTGCTTACAAGGGACTGAGCTGCGGCGTGGTGGCCACCGAGTCCGTCATGAATTTCGGCCAACAGACTCCGCCCTTCCTCTTCGGAGATACATCTTTGAAGGACTCCTGTAGTGCTTTTCTTATATAGCTCTCCCTCGTGGACTTTATAGGATTTAGATCGCCGCACTATGCAGCGTGCCTCGTTTTGGTCCTCTGGGAGTTCCTGCCTAATAAGGTAGGCTAGGAATGGTTCTGTCCATGGGGCGATGACCGCCATTATTACGTGGGCTGAAGGTGTGATTTCGGTGGCAGGGCCTCCGATTATGTCGGATTGTTCGGCATCGGGTTGTGCGGTTGTGTCCGGACTGTTATCCGAGGGTTCCCCCTCCCATGCTACAGATGGCTTGAATAATCTTTCTAAGAAGATGTTGGGGGGGACTGCCTCTCGTTTTGCTCCGATGCGTGCTAGGACGTCCGCTGCCTGATTATTTTCTCGGGTCCTGACACGCATTTTTAGGACGGCGTTGCAATAAGCTGCCATTTTTGGGTCTTTGGCGTCGAAGTCGCCATTTATTTGGGATATCGCAAGGTTTGAGTCCCCGCGTACTTCCAGGTGTTGAATGCCCATGGATACTGCCATTCGGAGACCATGTAGAAGGGCCTCGTATTCAGCTGCATTGTTGGAGTCCGTGTACATAATTTGGAGTACATATTGGACTGTGTCTCCTGTAGGGGACGTCAAAACGACGCCAGCCCCTAGTCCGGCCAACATTTTGGAGCCGTCGAAATGCATGATCCAATTTGAATATGTGTCGTACTCTTTAGGGAGTTCGGCCTCTGTCCATTCGGCGACGAAGTCGGCTAGGACTTGCGATTTAATGGCTCGCCGTGGTTTGTAGGTTATGTCGAACAGGAGGAGCTCTATGGCCCATTTTGCTATCCGGCCCGTTGCATCGCGGTTGTTGATAATATCGTTAAGTGGTACTTCCGAGGCTACTGTTATAGAACACTCTTGAAAGTAGTGTCGTAGCTTCCGGGATGCCATAAACACCACGTATGCAATCTTTTGGTAATGCGGGTACCGTGAGTTGCATGGTGTGAGGACAGTGGACACGTAGTAAACTGGCCTTTGAAGGGGGAGTTTGTGTCCGTCCGTTGCCCGCTCGACGACGAGTACTGCGCTAACAACTTGATGAGTTGCGGCAATGTACAATAGCATGGGTTCGCCAGTGTTCGGCGCGGCCAGGACTGGGTTTGTTGCCAAGATGGCCTTTATTTCCTCGAGTCCGCCGTGGCAGCATCTGTCCACTCGAAGTGTTCGGTGCGCCTGAGGAGGCGGTAAAGGGGCAATGCCTTTTCTCCCAGGCGGGAGATAAAGCGGCTTAAAGCCGCCACGCATCCGGTGAGTTTCTGTATTTGTTTGAGGTCTTTTGGGACATCCAATTGTGACAAAGCTCAGATTTTAGCTGGGTTTTCCTCAATTCCTCTACCGGATACAATGAAGCCCAGGAGCTTTCCGGCTGGAACACCGAAAACGCATTTTTCCGGATTGAGCTTAATGTCGTATTTTCGGAGGTTGTCGAATGTAAGCCTCAAGTCGTCTACTAGAGATTCGACATGTCTTGATTTAACGACCACATCATCTACATACGCCTCCACTGTTTTGCCGATCTGGTTTGCCAGACATGTTTGAATCATGCGCTGATATGTTGCGCCGGCATTTTTTATCCCAAAGGGCATTGTGTTGAAGCAGAATGGACCGTATGGTGTGATGAATGCTGTTGCGGCTTGGTCTGATTCTGCCATCTTGATTTGATGGTAACCGATGATTTGATCTATTCGAGGGAGGGGGAAAGGATCCTTTGGGCAAGCCTTATTAAGGTCTTTGAAATCGACACACAGGCGCCAGGATTTGTCCTTCTTTGGTACCATCACCAGGTTTGCTAGCCAGTCCGGGTGTTTTATGTCTCTAATGAATCCGGCCTCCAATAACTTGGCTAGCTCCTCTCCCATAGCCTGTCTCTTTGGTTCGGAGAAATGCCGAAGGGCTTGTTTGACAGGTTTGAATCCTTTCTGGATATTTAGGCTGTGTTCGGCCAACCTGCGTGGGATTCCTGGCATGTTTAAAGGGTGCCAAGCGAAAATGTCCCAGTTCTCTCGTAGGAACTCTCGCAGTGCGGCGCCTACATCAGGGTTCAGTCTTGCCCTGATGGAGGCTGTTTTATTGGGGTCCGTTGGGTGGACCTGGAATTTGACTATTTCGTCCGCTGGTTTGAAGGATGTGGATTTGGGTCTCTTATCGAGTATCACATCATCCCTATTGACCGCGGATCGCAGCGCAGTCAGTTCTTCGGCCGCTAAGGTTTCGGATAGTGCTTCGAGGGCCAATGCGGCTGTCTTGTTCTCGGCGCGGAGTGCTATGTCCGGATCACTAGCGAGAGTGATAATTCCGTTTGGCCCAGGCATCTTAAGCTTCATGTACCCGTAATGGGGTATAGCTTGAAAAACTATGAAAGCCTCCCGTCCTAGTATAGCGTGATATCCGCTTTTGAACGGGGCCACCTGGAACGTGATCTGTTCGGACCTGTAATTATCCGGCGTGCCGAATACCACATCTAGTGTGATCTTTCCGGTGCAGCGTGCTTCCTGACTGGGGATTATTCCTCCAAAGGTTGTGCTGCTTCACTCAATGCGGTTCCATTTTATTTCCATCTTTTGGAGGGTTTCCTCATAAATGAGGTTCAATCCCCTGCCTCCGTCCATGAGTACCTTTGCGAGGCGACATCCGTCCACTATGGGACTGAGGACCAATGCGGCTGGTGCTCTGGCTGTTCGAAATTTAGGTTCGTCACTCGCGTTGAAGGTGATAGCAGTATTACTCCATGGGTTTATTGTCGCCACTTGATAGACTTCAGTGAGGCTGCGGAGTGTTCTTTTTCGCATGTTATTTGATGCGAAAGTCTCAAAGACTGTGAGAACAGAACTGAAATTCTAGGGCTAGTTTCCTTCGACCTCTGGAATTAGGAGGTCCTCGCCAATTTTGGCCACCTGCCGGAGTATCCAACATGCCCTGAGGCTGTGAGTTGGGGTGGCGTCCTCTGCACTATGAATCTTGCAGGGTCCATCTAGCCACTTTTCCAGTACGGTTCCATGCCCTCTAAAGGGTTTTGATTTTTTGGTATTTAGTCCGGGCGCCTTACTGTGGTGCGCCCTCTTAATTCAGACGGGATTGCTATTCAAGGCCGGATTATCACAGAATTCTATTTCGGTTTTCCAAGCACTTTCCATCGCACAGTATTTTTGTACTATGGACGCCAAGTCAGCAAAGCGTGTAATATTACGACGACTTATGGCGTTGAGTATTCCCTTGTCCGTGCAGTTGCTGCAAAAGATTGAAATTGCGTCTCCCTCGCGGCAGTCCTTTATCCTGTTCATAACCAGGAGGAATCTAGCCCAGTAATGAGGTACTGTTTCTTCGGGCATTTGCCTGATTTGGGAAAGATCGCTTAAGATCGGGTGGGCGGGTGTTGTTGAATGTGAGACTTCGCCCAGTTTGCTGTTCGGAGGCCGAAGATCTTCCGGATTCTGAGCTCAGGTCTTGGACTGTATCCTCCCCTCCGCGGATATCCGGCATGGAGGGTTCAGGAATTCGGACGTAGCTAGTCCTTAAGATAGATGAAGGGTCGCCGCATTGTGTCTCCCCCACATCAACGTGGTGGGTGACTTGGGGAGAGTTAATTTCTCTCAGATCGGTTTTAAGCCCAACCTGGTCGTAATTTGTAGCGACACCCAGTGCGGCGATGTGATCCAGGAGCTCGTTTACAGAAGAGAGCTCCATCGGATCCAATTGCTCAGCGAGTTCTGAGCCGATGTGGAGGTTGCTTTCGATGACCCGGGAGGTCACCGTCGGCGCAACAGCCAAACAGGTGGTTGCGAGAAAACCACCTAGCCGGAGAGTTTGGCCGGCAGCCAAGGCTCCTTTTGTAATGGCACCGTTTTTAAAGACATGAAGAGGCATCCTTCTTGATCGCGACGGCACAGAGGAACTCTCAATGAAAGCACCAATGTCGGTGTCAAAACCAGCGGATCTCGGGTAGGGGGTCCCGAACTGTGCGTCAAGGTCGGATGGTAACAGGAGACAAGGGACACTTTATTTTACCCAGGTTCGGGCCCTCTCGATGGAGGTAAAACCCTACTCCTGCTAGATTAATATTGATGATATGGGTAGTACAAGAGTAGACCTACCACGAGATCAAGGAGGCTAAACCCTAGAAGCTAGCCTACGGTATGATTGTGTACGATGATGGTTGTCCTACGGACTACAACCCTCCGGTTTATATAGACACCGGATAGGGTTAGGGTTACACAGAGTCGGTTACAATGGTAGGAGATCTTGAATATCCGCATGCCTAGCTTGCCTTCCACGCCAAGAAAAGATCCTTCCGGACACGGGACGAAGTCTTCAATCTTGTATCTTCATAGTCCTGGAGTCCAGCTGAAGGTATAGTCCGGCTATCCGAACAACCCCTAATCAACATGGAAAAGTTTCGCATTTTCCGTAGCTTTTCACGGTATATTATTTTCCCCATTCCGATAAAGTTTGTCGAAATTACGGCAAAAATACGTTTTTAGCCATTTTCAAAGTTGACTTAAAACAGCAAGGCATTGAGAGAAACAATATATACAAAAAAGTTTCGCATTTTCTCGTGCTTTCCAATGCCATATCATTTGTTGCATTCGGACGTACGGTTAAAGAATTAGCTTGAAAATACAAACTCGATGGTACTTGTACCGTTTTCTAAATTACTTTTGAACCATTCAAAATTAGAAAAAACCTTCAAAACGAAAAAGTAGTGCATTTTCACAAGCTTTCCAACGCCATATCATTTGCCTCTACTGGATTAGCTGTTTAGAAATTACATTGAAAATACGAAGTCGTCTGTTCGGTTTGCGAAATTTTACGATTTTCCAAATTACTCTTTATCCATAGGGAATTAGGGAAAACTTGCAACAAGTCGAAGGAGCAGTTTTGCCCACCTTTCCAATGCCATATTATTTATCTCTTTCCAATACATGGTTTAGAAATGCGTTCGAAAAGACGATTCACGTTATTTGTACGAAGAAAAAACGGTTTTGAAAACTGCTCTTAAACCGCTTACATTTTGCCAAAAATTTAACTTGGGTCATGATACTGGTGTCCATTTCTTTCCAATGCTATATCGCAAGCCCCATTTGGACACCTTTTAGCTGAAGTTCAACCTAGTACTCGGGGAAGTTGAATAACAATAGTCGAAAAGTTGAAGACTTTGCAAAGTTGAAGAATTTGAAAATTTTAAGAATTTGTAAAATGACGAAAAACTCAATTTTGAAGATTTTCAACTTTTGTTGGTGGCGTGACACCGTGTACAATTGTCGTAGGGCTCTGAGAATCAAATTCTTCATTAATTTGTTCACACTTAGAGGGTTAGCCTTCATTGATTGAAGAAAAACGTTACTTCCTGTGTTGCACTTCTAAGTCATCAATTTTGCATAAGTGTTAGGATGTGTGTCCTTTCAAAGAATATTAGAAGATTCTAAGATATTTAGCTCACACTGCAACTTGCTAAATATTTTCTCATCCAAGGGATTTGTGAATATATCCGCTAGCTGTTCTTCAGTCTTCACGTGGTCGATGGAGATGTCACCCTTCAATACATGATCTCGAAGAAAATGATGACGAATCTGGATGTGCTTAGTCTTCGAGTGCTGAACTGGGCTGTGAGCAATCTTGATGGCACTCTCATTGTCGTAGTAGAGTGGCACACTCTTCATATTGATGCCATAATCCTTGAGGGTTTGCTTCATCCACAACAATTGAGCACAGCAAGAAGTAGCAACAATGTACTCAACTTCGGCAGTAGATAGTGATACGCAGTTCTGCTTCTTCGAGGACCAACATACTAAGGACCGTCCGAGGAAATGGCATGTGCCTGATGTTGACTTCCGATCCACCCGATCACCAGCATAATCAGAGTCAGAATATCCAATGAGATCAAAAATCGAGCCCTTGGGATACCATAATCCAAGTGTTGGAGTCTGAGTTAGATATCGAAGAATATGTTTCACAGCCTTATGGTGTGATTCCTCCAGTGTAGCTTGAAAACGGGCACGCATGCAAACACTAAGCATAATATCTGGCCTAGATGCACATAGATACAATAAAGAGCCAATCATGGAGCGGTATACCTTTTGATCGAAGTCTTTACCATTTTCATCAGTGCATAGATGGCCATTTGTGGGCATATGGATTTTGACGCCTTTTCAATCTTGCATCCCGAATTTCCTCAGCACATCCTTGAGGTATTTCTCTTGAGATATGAATACGCCATTTCGTTGTTGAGGAATTTTAAGACCTAAGAAGAATTTCAGTTCTCCCATCATAGACTTTTGATATTCCTCACTCATCATATAGGCAAATTCGTCACTGTAACGTTGGTTAGTACAGCCAAAGATAATATCAAGAACATATATTTGGCACACGAACAATTCACCATCATAAGTTTTGGTGAAAAGAGTTGGGTCAAGTGAATCGGGTTTGAAGCCTTTCTTCATGAGGAATTCTTTTAGTGTATCATACCACGCCCGAGGGGCCTGCTTGAGGATACAGAGGGCCTTGTCGAGTCTAAAGACTTTGTCAGGATGCATAGGATCTTCAAAACCTGGGGGTTGAGCAACATATACTTCTTCCTCAAGCTTACCATTGAGGAATGCACTTTTCACATCCATATGATATAAGATAATATCATGATGGTTAGCATAAGCAAGCAATATGCGAATGGCCTCAAGTCTAGCAACGGGTGCAAAAGTTTCTTCGAAATCAATTCCTTCAACCTGTGTGTAGCCTTGAGCTACAAGACGAGCCTTGTGTAGGATCGGAAGTATGTCTAGAGGGGGGGGGGGTGATTAGACTACTTGACCAAATAAAAATCTAGCCTTTTCCCAATTTTAGTTCTTGGCAGATTTTAGCTATCTTAACACAAGTCAAGCAATCTCCACACAATTCAAGCAAGCATGCAAAAGAGTATATGAGCAGCGGAAAGTAAAGCATGCAACTTGCAAGAATGTAAAGGGAAGGGTTTGGAAAATTCAAACGCAGTTGGAGACACGGATGTTTTTGGCGTGGTTCCGATAGGTGGTACTATCGTACATCCACGTTTATGGAGACTTCAACCCATGGAGGGTAACGGTTGCGCGAGTCCACAGAGGGCTCCACCCACGAAGGGTCCACGAAGAAGTAACCTTGTCTATTCCATCACGGCCATCGCCCACGAAGGACTTGCCTCACTAGCGGTAGATCTTCATGAAGTAGGCGATCTCCTTGCCCTTACAAACTCCTTGGTTAAACTCCACAATCTTGTCGGAGGCTCCCAAGTGACACCTAGCCAATCTAGGAGACACCACTCCCCAAGAAGTAACAATTGGTGTGTTGATGATGAACTCCTTGCTGTTGTGCTTCAAATGATAGTCTCCCCAACACTCAACTCTCTCTCACAGGATTTGGATTTGGTGGAAAGAAGATTTGAGTGGAAAGCAACTAGGGGAAGGCTAGAGATCAAGATTCATATGGTAGGAATGGAATATCTTGAGCTCAACACAAGTGTAGGTGGTTCTCTCTCAGAACATGTGTATTGGAAGTGTAGATGTGTTCTGATGGCTTTCTTCACGAATGAAGAGTGGGTGGATGGGTATATATAGCCTCCACACAAAATCTAACCGTTACACACAATCTGCCAAACTCGGTGGGACCAAATCGTTAAACTCGGTCGGACCGATTCAGCAAACCTAGTGACCGTTAGGATTTTTGGTGGGACTGAGATGCAACTCGGTAGGACCGATATGGTTAGGGTTCGGGCATAACGTAATCTCCGTGTGACCGATTACACAAACTCGGTGGGACCGATTTTGGTAATAAGCTAACCAGAGAGTTGGTCAGGTAAACTCGGTGGGACCGGTTCGCTCTTTTCGGTGAGACCGAAATGTTACGAAAGGGAAACAGAGAGTTTACATTGCAATCTCGGTGGGACCGATCGCTCACTCGGTTAGACCGAAACGTTACGAAGGGAAACAAAGAAATTGCAATCCCATCTTGGTGGGACCGAGATCCCTATCGGTGAAACCGAATTGCTAGGGTTTGTGGCAGTGGCTATGACATGTGAAACTTGGTGGCGCCGGATAGAAAGATTCAGTGAGTCCGAGTTTGACTTTTGGTTTAGGTCATATGTGGATGTCGGAAGGTAGTTGAGGATTTTGGAGCATATCACTAAGCACATGAAGCAAGAGGCTCATTAAACAACACCTCATCCCTCCTTGGTAGTATTGGCTTTTCCTATCGACTGAATGTGATCCTGGATCACTAAAATATAAAATGTAGAGTCTTGATCTTGAAGCTTGAGCCAATCTTTTGTCCTTATAATTTTGAGGGATCCACTTTCCTCATACATGCCATGCCATCCATTGAGCTTTTCCTGAAATATTAATCTTGGAATAATGTTAGCTCAATGAGCTATGTGTTGTTAGGAATTACCAAAACCACCCAGGGATAGTTGCATTTCAATCTCCCCCTTTTTGGTAATTGATGACAACATATAGATCAAAGCTTCGACAAATGATAATAAGAGTAAAAGATATCGTCGCTTTGAGAAGTATGTGATAAGCAAGAGCTCCCCCTAAAATTTTGCATATTTTAAGATTTGCTTTGGACTGCAAATGCACAATGAGTTAGGATCATGGGTTACTCTTCCATGTCACATACGTCTTGGTGGAGTGCTCAAAATGATAAGAATTAAATACATGCACTCATCACCAAGCAAAGTGAATGATCAAAATAAGGATAAACTGATAGTAACATCACACAAGCATTAAGTGTAGCTTATGATCAAACACATGATCATCAATGTCTCACAGATAAATGCATAGTATCTCAAGCACTCAAAAGCAAATAAAGTTCAACCAAGAAGATAAGAGATAATAAAAGCAAACTCTCTCTCTCGAAGCCTATGATCTATACATTTTTCTCCCCCTTTGGCAACAAGTTACCAAAAAGTTCATAGAAAATGCATAGCACTAAAACGACTCTCAGGCTTGGTCTTAAGGTGGTGGAGTCCGGATGACGCCAAGGACGAAAGCTTCAGTTGAAGTAGTTGGAGCTGCTGGGGTAGGAGCTAGAGCTGGCGGAACTGAAGCTGTTGCTGGTGCAGAAGTAGTAGCTCTGGTGTCAGTAACTGGCACTGCAGATGATCTCTGAGCTCTAGGCACTCTAGCAAATGCATCAGTTGTGGTCTTGCCCTTCCTCTCCTGCATATCATCCTGTAGTTGCTCCATAGCAGACCGAATCTCAGTTACTTGCACATCTAGGTCATAGAACTTTTGTTCCATGATTCTTTCCAGGCTCTCTTGGTTTCGAGTCAGGGTGGCCAGTCCTTTCTCAATCCTCAGAGTTGATGTTATCAGGTAACCGAGCTGCTCCTGCTTGTTCTTCAAAAAGTACTCAGATGCCTCCTCTTGAGTTGGCATCCTGGCAGCTTTCTCCATCTTTGCCTTCTCCTTCTTTGCTTGAGCTTGAGCAGATGATGGTTCATTCTCATTCATCACAACTTGTTGTCCTTAAAATCTGGATGGATGGGCAGGTGTTCCTTATCCAACAGATATGTGCCTGTGCCCATCTTCGAGTTAACCAACTCCTGAATTTGTGGGGAATATCCACAACTCCTCTTCTGATTAGCTGTTGTCCTCTTGATGGTCTCAACTATGAGGCTCATTACCTTGAACTTCTGTGGCACATCAAATATGTGAAGCAAGTTTATTGCATGGCCTCTGATCATTTTGTGATGACCTGACTTGGGCAAGAGAGTGTGCCTTAGAATCCAGTTGATTGTAGGCAGCCCTGACAGAAGGAAGTAAACTGATCCAAACTTGAAAGTTTCAAGAGCTTTGTCTGGGATCTCCTTGTACATGTTTGACATGGAATTGTGATCCATCTTCTTCTTGGAATAGACATCCAAGTCATCTTCTTGCTCTTCGGGGGCATTGATCAACTAAGCCCATTCTGCAACTGTAGATTGGTATCTTGTGCCTTCAGTCATCCATACTATTCTGCCATCTGGATAGAAATGTGTTGTGGAGTAGAATTGCATTATGAGCTCCTCATTCCACTTTGTAAGCTTTTGCCCAACAAAGTCCGCAACTCCACAAGCTTTGAAGTTGTCAAGCACTCCAGGATAGTGTTCTTCATTCTCCTTGATATACTCCCAGTGAACCCATCTCATGTCACACACTATGGGTTTCTTGTCCAGCAGCACTGTCTCATAGAAGTCTTGCTGTTCCTTGGTGTGGAATCTGTAATCAATATCAGTTCTTCTCCTTGAAGCATATGGATCTGCCTCTCTCCATTTCCTCAGCCCTGAATCTCTCCTGATTTTCATGTCCTCATCCACAAGATGAGCATCGTTGTGGTCTGGAATCTTGGGCTTGAGCTTCCTGATAACTTGTCCTTCTTCTTCTTCTTCTTCAGCAGCAATATCAGGCACTGAGGCCTTGTTCTTCTCAGCAGCAGATATGTTCCTAGTGTTCCTCTTAGGCTTTGTCTTTGGAGCTGGAGCAGTAGACTTAGCAGCAGCTTTGGGTTCTTCTTTGGGCTTTGATGTTGCAGCCCCTGACCTTATAGCATCACCCATAAGCTTCTGTGCCTTGGGTGCTGGTGCAGCAACCTCTTATTCCTCTTCTTCTTCTGAGGAGTGCTTCTCAAATTCAGCCATTGGATCAACCTTCTTGCACCATCTGCCCCTCTTTCTTTCCTTCTTCTCTTTTGCAGCAGCCTCTTTGGGTTGAGATTCCAAAGATGCTTGAGAAGAGGCTCTGGCTTTAGAGATGGGCTGTCTCCCTGCTGTCCTTTTGATCTTCAATCCTGGCTTTGTGGCTGCTGCTGAGCCATTTTCTTTCTTGAGCACCTTCTTCTTAGAAGTGGCTTCCTCTTCTGCCACATAATCTTCATCCTCAAATTCAGAAGTTCTCTTCTTGCTTGCTCTAGTGGCAGCCTTGGGCAAGTTGCTTGGGGTGCTTCTGCTACCCTCATCAGAGCTACTAGAGGGACTAGTGCCCTCACTCATGTGAA
Organism: Aegilops umbellulata; assembly: GCA_032464435.1. Lineage (NCBI taxonomy): Eukaryota > Viridiplantae > Streptophyta > Magnoliopsida > Poales > Poaceae > Aegilops > Aegilops umbellulata. Next base: position 218,880,803 of record CP136060.1, read on the forward strand.
CCTGCTCCTCTGATTTGTTCTGGCTGTCACTCTGATCAGACATGTTGCAAACTCTGACTGCAGACCCTGTGAATATATTGTAGATGAGATAGAGTGGATGAGCATCACAAAATGCAGAGATTTTTGTAAAAGAATGAGTCAAAAACTTAGTTTTAGTTTTCCACAGAAAGCATTTCGGATCAACCGATTTGCAAACTCGGTGATACCGAAGCAGCTTTTGGAACCAAAACTAGTGAACTCGGTCAGACCGAGTCACAATTTGGTGGCACCGAGACTGCTAGGGTTTCACAAAGTCCTGAACTCGGTCACACCGATTTGCAATTCTCAGTCAGACCGAGAACCACATGTGCAATGGCCGTGGCCGAATCGGTGGAACCGAGTTCCGCAACCCGGTGGGTCCGAGATGGTTTCGGTGGAAACCTAGACCTAAATTTTCAAATCGCATCTATTCTAAGGGTTGTTTTGACTGGATAGAAGTGTTTCAATTGTAGCAAGAATCATAATGAACACAATGTGCTAGGAATCAGAAGGGGATAGCACTGTGATCGAGTCTATACCCTAGTTCGGCGGTGAACTCGCTACGGCGGCAACGTCGGAGACGGAATCCGTTGACGGCGGCGGAGACCAGCGACAGGAGGAGGCTGGCGACGAGGAGGACGATCCGGAGACCCAGGAGGCAGAGCGAGCTATGCGCGGGAGAAGAGGTTTCGAAGAAATTTCCAAAATTTTGCCCGTCAGTATATATAGCCCGACCCTGTCGGTGTGACCGAGTGGAACAACTCGGTGGCACCGAGATGCATAACTGTTGATAGTTATAGCAACTCGGTATGGCCGAAAAGTTCAAGTCGGTTTTACCGAGGTGAAAACCTAGATCGACTTAGTGATCTCGGTATGACCGAAATGGAGGAATCGGTCAGACCGAAAAGCACAAGGAAGTTTTGGAAGTTTAAGTCTATGACAAATCAGGAACTCCGAGTGCTCCTCACACAGAGTGGTTTGAATCTGACTTGATCAAATTTTGTGATGTAGCATGAATAGAGTTTGAGACGAGAAAAGCATAGATAGCTAGAGAGGGTTCTTAGGCATTCTTGTCCATCCACTTGGCAAAAGAAAAGAAAACCAATCAATCAAAACAACAAGTGGATGTCCTCGAATGAGTAAAATATGCAATCAACATGCTCACACAATAAAATGGCAATTGAAATATGTGGCAAAGCATGCACAACCAATTCTAGCATCTATCAAGCAATTGGCGATGACTAGGTCATCTATATATGAGTATATTGACTTAGGAGTCAAATGAGAACATTTGATCATAGGTCATACTCATCGTTTAAGCAATAGTGGGGTTACCACTTTTACATAAAGCATTGTTGTGTTCACACCATTAGAGTTGCTTTAGCTCAATTTTTAGAGTAAAGCTCCCCCTAGATGTGGGGATGAACTAACCTTGGGTTTTGTCGATGATGACTTCATGTAGATGTTGAAGATGTGGATGCTCAATGTCGATGTAGATCATTAGGAGCTATCCATTGGAGTGAGTTGCACTTTCAATACCTACATGGGTTAGTCCCACAAGGAACAAACAAGGATATCCATAGACATAGAGTGATGCACACACAAGATGATGTCTATGAAAGCTTTTAGATTACCTTGTCCCTTGTCTTACCAACAAGAGGTTTTGTGACTCCTTGAACTAGTGCAAGATGTGGAAGTTGATTGCACTTGTTCTTGCCAAGATGATGAGAGTGAACTATGTTGGCGGAGTCACCCTCAAGAACTCTCTAGTTCTTCTTCTTTTGGATCCACACCATCTTGATGGGAATCCTTGGTGTTGTAGTTGTACTTGATGAAGTGGAACTTGAAGTAGTCTTGGGAATCCACTTGACTAAGGTCTTAGGAGCTTCTTCAAATGCATCAATTTCCTCTTGAAGCTTGTCCTTGCCTTTTTGCTTGTAGTCTTGTGGTGGAAGATCATCTTGAGCTTGTGTCCCTTTGAAAGAAGTGGGATCATACTTCTCTTGTTGAGGAACAAACTTCGTCTTGGGGTATTGATGTTCTTCCCACTCAACTCCATTGGCATTTAACTTTCGTTCAAAACCAACACCTTGATTCTTCCGGTGCCTTCCTTGCTTGCGTACAATTTCCTCGAATTTCTTACTTCCGGCAAGGCTCTTGTAAACTCCTTTCTTTATAATTCCCTTCAATAAGCTATTTTCTTGCTCAAGTGTAACTTGGCTAAGAGAATCATTAGTGGAATCAAGAGAACTACTAGAAGCAACAATATTGGATTTAGCATGATCATTGTTACTACTAGAGGAAGAATCTTTCTTGTTCTTGTTACTAGACTTGACTTGAGGCATGTAAGTGGATAAAAGTAAACGCTTGGCAATGTAAGAAGAACTTTTCTTATGAAGATAATCATTGATTGCTTTTAAGAACTCATGCTCTTGCTCAAGGTTGAGCTTTTTAAAGCGTAATTTCTCATGCACCCTTAAAAGTTCTCGATGATCTCCTAAGATAGTTTCATGAGCTAACTTAAGAGTGTTTAGTTCTTTAGTTAGAGACTCAATCTTCTCCTTATCATTGTCATTCGTTTTATCTTGATTAGCATGATTAATTGACGTTTCGTCATAGTATTCATCACTAGAGTTGGCAACAAGTAAGTCATCATCACCTAACAAGTCATCTTCATCACTATTGAAATCAACATACTCGGGATGTGATACCTTTGGGCCTTTATCCATGAAGCATGTTCCAACTCCTTCATTTGGTGAGTCAAATATGTCGTAGGAGTTGGTTGACACAAGTGCTAGACCGGCAACACCTTCATCTTGAGTATATTTGGAATCGGAGTGATAGCTTCTCTCAGAGTGGTTGTCGGAGTCGGAGCCAGATATCCATTCACCAACATGAGCTTGATGTCTTCGTTTTGTGTAGCTCCTTGATGACTTGTCCTTTCTTTCCGAATCCTTGCTTCTCCGTGAGTGTCTTCGTTCATAACGATCATCTCTACTCCTTCTTTCTCTAGATGGTGATTCTTCTCTTCTACTTCTTCTCTTGGGAGAATCTTTTCTTCTCTTGTAGGGAGCCGTACACTCATTGGAATAGTGTCCAGGCCTTCCACAATTGTAGCAGTTTCGCTCTCGACTAGAAGATCTCTTGTCACTGTAGGACCTTGACTTGGAACTTCTATCTTTGCTTCTACTCTTGTAGAACTTGTTGAAGTTCTTCACCATTAAGCTCAAATTCTTCATTGAAGGTTTGTTTCTCACTTGATGATGTGGGGGATTCACATGAGGCTTTGTAAGCACCACTTGATTTGTTGTGAAGTTCCTCTTTATCCTTGAGTGACATCTCATGAGCAACAATTCTTCCAATGACTTCCGTTGGTTTGAGATCTTTGTAATTGGGCATCATTTGGATCAATGTGCACACGGTGTCATATTTTCCATCCAAGGCTCTTAGGATCTTCTTGATGATGAATCTATCGGTCATCTCTTCACTCCCTAAGCCGGCAATCTCATTTGTGATAAGAGCAAGCCTAGAGTACATTTCAGCGACACCTTCACCATCCTTCATTTTGAACTTGTCAAGTTGACTTTGAAGCATATCCAATTTGGATTCCTTGACGGAGTCGGTACCTTCGTGCATATCAATCAAAGTATCCCAAATTTCCTTTGCATTCTCAAGACGGCTGATTTTGTTGAATTCTTCGGGGCACAGTCCGTTGAAGAGGATATCACAAGCTTGAGAGTTGTATTGCAGCATCTTCAACTGTTCCGCGGTAGCTTCACGGTTTGGTTCTTTCCCATAAAAGAAGTCACCTTGCAAGCCAACACACATGATAGCCCAAACGGCGGGGTTATGTCCAAGAATATGCATTTTCATCTTATGCTTCCAACTAGCAAAATTAGTTCCATCAAAGTAAGGACCTCTACGGTGATAATTTCCCTCGCTAGATGCCATACTCTCCTAGGTTGTGAAACCAAGGCTATGACCACCAAAAGCAGTGGAAATCAAAGCAAATGGAGACCAAAGCTCTGATACCACTTGTAGGATCGGATGTATATCTAGAGGGGGTGATTAGACTACTTGACCAAATAAAAATCTAGCCTTTTCCCAATTTTAGTTCTTGGCAGATTTTAGCTATCTTAGCACAAGTCAAGCAATCTCCACACAATTCAAGCAAGCATGTAAAAGAGTATATGAGCAGCGGAAAGTAAAGCATGCAACTTGCAAGAATGTAAAGGGAAGGGTTTGGAGAATTCAAACGCAATTGGAGACATGGATGTTTTTGGCGTGGTTCCGATAGGTGCTGCTATCGTACATCCATGTTGATGGAGACTTCAACCCATGGAGGGTAACGGTTGCGCGAGTCCACGGAGGGCTCCACCCACGAAGGGTCCACGAAGAAGCAACCTTGTCTATTCCATCACGGCCATCGCCCACGAAGGACTTGCCTCACTAGCGGTAGATCTTCACGAAGTTGGCGATCTCCTTGCCCTTACAAACTCCTTGGTTCAACTCCACAATCTTGTCGGAGGCTCCCAAGTGACACCTAGCCAATCTAGGAGACACCACTCTCCAAGAAGTAACAAATGGTGTGTTGATGATGAACTCCTTGCTCTTGTGCTTCAAATGATAGTCTCCCCAACACTCAACTCTCTCTCATAGGATTTGGATTTGGTGGAAAGAAGATTTGACTGGAAAGCAACTTGGGGAAGGCTAGAGATCAAGATTCATATGGTAGGAATGGAATATTTTGACCCCAACACAAGTTTAGGTGGTTCTCTCTCAGAACATGTGTATTGGAAGTGTAGATGTGTTCTGATGGCTTTCTTCACGAATGAAGAGTGGGTGGATGGGTATATATAGCCTCCACACAAAATCTAACCGTTACACACAATCTGCCAAACTCGGTGGGACCGAATCGTTAAACTCGGTCGGACCGATTCAGCAAACCTAGTGACCGTTAGGATTTTCGGTGGGACTAAGATGCAACTCGGTAGGACCGATATGGTTAGGGTTCGGGCATAGCGTAATCTCGGTGTGACTGATTACACAAACTCGGTGGGAACAATTTTGGTAATAAGCTAACCAGAGAGTTGGTCAGGTAAACTCGGTGGAACTGGTTCGCTCTTTTCGGTGATACCGAAATGTTACAAAAGGGAAACAGAGAGTTTACATTACAATCTCGGTGGGACCGATCGCTCACTTCGGTTAGACCGAAACGTTACGAAGGGAAACAGAGAAATTGCAATCCCATCTCGGTGAGACCGAGATCCCTATCGGTGAAACCGAATTGCTAGGGTTTGTGGCAGTTGCTATGACATGTGGAACTCCGTGGCGCCGGATAGAAAGAATCGGTGAGGCCGAGCTTGACTTTTGGTTTAGGTCATATGTGGATGTGGGAAGGTAGTTGAGGATTTTGGAGCATATCACTAAGCACATGAAGCAAGAGGCTCACTAAACAACACCTCATCCCTCCTTGATAGTATTGGCTTTTCCTATCGACTCAATGTAATCCTGGATCACTAAAATATAAAATGTAGAGTCTTGATCTTGAAGCTTGAGCCAATCTTTTGTCCTTATAATTTTGAGAGGTCCACTTTCCTCATCCATGCCATGCCATCCATTGAGCTTTTCCTGAAATATTAATCTTGTAATAATGTTATCTCAATGAGCTATATGTTGTTAGGAATTACCAAAACCACCCAGGGATAGTTGCACTTTCACCTTGTTCCTCACCACTAGGTCATTTTCGTCTTGCATTTTCTTCGGCAACATTTTGTTCAGTTGCACCAGTATGATTTTATTCACGATCGGGAATCACTTCTTCAGCAGATTCTTCAGTGGGTATGACATCCTCAGTAGCCTTGAACTTGATGGATTCCTCAGGAGACATTTCATCTAGAACAGGAGGTAGGTGCTCTCTTTGCTAGCCATTAGTTTTAACAAACCGCACATCTACAGTTTCACCAACCTTGTTGTGATAGGTGTTGAAGATTCTGTAGGTGTGCGAGTCCTTTGGGTAACCAAGCAAAAAAACCTCGTGTGCTTTCGATGCAAATTTAGAGTTATGATGAGCATCTCTAACCCAACATTTAGCACCGAAGACTTTGAAATAACTCATGTTGGGTTTTTTTGTCAGTGAGGAGTTCGTATGAGGTCTTCTTGAAGAATTTGTGAAGATATACCCTGTTGATGATGTGGCATGCAGTATCAATAGCCTCAGGCCAGAAGCGACGAGGCATCTTGTATTCATCAAGCATAGTGCGAGCCATCTCATGAAGAGTCCTGTTCTTGCTCTCAGCGACGCCATTCTGCTGAGTAATACCAAGTTCATCAAGATAGTCATTAAGACCAGTATTCTTGAACTCGGTCCCATTGTCACTCCTGATGTGCTTGATCTTCACACCGAAATTCATCAAGGCCCTTGAGTAAAATCGTTTGAAGACTTCCTGCACTTTAGTTTTGTTCATAATGATATGCACCCAGGTGTAACATGAATAATCATCAACAATAAAAAAGCCATATAGAGATGCTTCATTTGTTAGTGTGGCATAATGAGTAGGGACAAAGAGGTCCATGTGAAGCAATTCAAAAGGACGAGTGGTAGTCATGATAGTCTTTGAGGGATGCTTGGATCTGGTCATCTTTCCAGCCTCACAAGCCCCGCACAGATGATCTATGAGGAATTTGACACCCTCGATGCCAATGACGTGCTTCTTCTTCACAAGCGTGTGCAAGTTCCTCAGGCCAGCATGATCGAGTCGACGATGCCATAGCCAGCCTTCTAAAGCTTTTGCAAGTAGACATGTGGCAGGCTGTGGTCCTACACATAAATCAACAATATACAAGTATCCTCTCCTAAAGCCTTCGAAGACGTTGGAATTCTCAGATTCCATGTGCACAATGCAACAATATTTGCCAAAGACGACAACCATATCAAGATCACAAAGCACTGAGACACACATGAGGTTGAATCCTAGGGACTCGACAAGCATGACTTTGTCCACGTGTCGATCCTTTGAGATTGCAACCCTACCTAGACCCAATACCTTGCTTTTTCCTTTACCAGCATAGGTGATATGCTTCAGATGCGACGGAGATAAAGCAGAGTCCATCAATAAGTTCTTGTCACCGGTCATGTGATTTGTACATCCACTATGGAGGACCCACTCAGTAGCTTTGGGTGTTTCATCCTGCAGATGAATTAGTGCATCTTACGAACTCATATACTTTAGATTGAAGAATATGACATCAGATTCATCAGACAAAATTTTGTCAAATAATGCAACATATATAGCCGTATGAGGACGTGAGAAATGAGTGAATCGTTTCTTCATGATTAGCTTGCATCCTTTCAAGCATTCTCATATCTCCAGCAAATTCTTCAGACGATTAAAAGTGCCTGGAGACCTGACCCTGCATAAGATATTAGTTCTTTTTCTTCACCACCCACATCTGGAGGGGTGGCAAGGAGTTCATCATTCTGTGAGCTCCATAACATAAAGGTGGCATTGAAGCTAGTGCACTTCATTTCATAGGAGAGGGGTTAGAGTATGCATATGAATAAGCAGAGAAATTCTTCGAGGACTTATGAACATAATGATTTGAAGGATAATGTACATATTCACGACTCTTAGAGTTTCCTTGCAAAACAGATGCATTAGCAAGATGATGTTCATATGAGGAATTTGATCCATATGAGGACTTGGTTCCACATGAGGAATTTGATCCACGTGAGGACTATGATCCATATGAAGAGTTCGGTCCATATGAATAATTTGATCTTGGGTTCCTATTCTTCACAGGTGGTGTCATGAGGACATTCACCTGAAGACTTTCAAGGCACCTTTTGGAACCCAGATTTTCTTCATAGGAGGACCATTCCTATAGTTAGTTCCAACATATCTAGCAAATACTTCACAATTCTGATTTTTGAACATCTTATAGTTGGAAGCAAATGACTCATCAGATGAATGTGAAGATTCACATGTAAAGCCAGATAAAGTGGATGGATCTACGGGAGGTCCTTTTGCAGCAACCCATGTGGTTTTGGGGTACTGCTCAGGTTTCTAGCAGGACCCATCCACATTGAGTTTCCTCTCAAATGCAATACCCTCTTTCCTAGGGTTCCTGTTGAGGATTTGCTTTTTAAGCACATCACTGAGAACCTAATGCCCTTTGAGGCTTTTCTACATGCCTGCCACATACAATTCCTTTAACCCTGCATTGTTAGTGATGCTTGTGGTATCCTCAAATGAGGAATTTGTGACCACATAAATAGTTGAAGAATTTACATTAATAGAAGCATTTGAACTTTCAGGTGAGGAATTAGCAGATTCTCGTTCAATGCATTTCAAACATGGTGGAATGAATTCTTCTTGAGCGGAACTGGTCTGTTGAGCAAGCAAAGAATCATGTTCCTTTTTAAGATCATCATGACTCACCCTTAAGTTCTCATGATCCCGCTCTCTTTGAAGAAATTCATAAGAAAGCTTCCCATGATCAACTAAGAGTGTTACATGATGACCCTGAAGATTAGCACACTTATACTATAGTCGTTGGACATTATCATTCAAAGTTTGAGTCCGATTCAATTCCTCACCCAACATGTCATCGCTTTTGTCTATGTCAGGACCCCGATCCTAAGTCATACCAATCTAGAATGTAACACATCATATCACTTTGCGGCCTCACGCACGGTATTCCCACGGGTGCCACCTTACCTGGCCCGGGACCGTTTGCGCCTTTTGGCTCATGTATATGATAGTGTCGCTAGCATCCATATGACAGAGAACCAGGGCCGACATGACTAGTCGTGAATCCAAAGTGGCACTAACTTACAGGGACATGCATACATGACCCAGCGACGAACGTGTCGGTCATCAGCGAGTGAATCTGGGCTATAACAAGCTAACAGGACTCTGATAGACACCACATGACATTTCCCCGTAGGGACAGACACAGGAACGAAGAAGGAGACATGCCAGCCAGCCTAAGTGTTTCGGAGTAGTAGCAAGCTACCATGGCTCAGTGGAAGCACTAGGACACATTTCCCCATAAGAGAGGCTACCAAGAATAAGCAACTAGGTTGTCGGATCCTACACATACCAAGCATTTCAATAACATACACACAATATGCTCGATATGTGCAAATACAACATGTCATCACAACATAACTCTATGACTCAAAGTATTTATTCATTAGGCTCCGAGGAGCCGTATATTACAAACATGGGTCTGGTTACCCAACATTCAAGTCATACAAGAAACAACACAGGCGGAAGCATAAACATGTCTGAGTACAGACATCTGAAAAGACCCTCCAAAGGGTACAAGATCGTAGCTGAGGTAACAAGCTAAACATCAAAGTCCACGCGGAACTTTCGGTGTCGAAACCCGCAGATCACGGGTAGGGGGGTCCCGAGCTGTGCGTCTGAGGATCAAAGGTAACAGGAGACAGGGACATGATGTTTTACCCAGGTTCGGGCCCTCTTGATGGAGGTAATACCCTACTTCCTACTTGATTATCTTGGATGAATAAGGGGGTTACAAGAGTTGATCTACCTCGAGATCGTAATGGTATCCCACATGCTACAGCCCTAGTTGGTTCATTTTGGTGGAGAGATATCCTCAAGCTTTCTGATGCATATAATGATATTTCCTCAGTTCACATCAATATGGGAGACTCTGCCCTTTTTTGGTCTGATGCTTGGTTGATTGGTGGCTCTTCCAGACCTCTGTGTTGGAGATTACCTAGGCTTTTCTCCTTTGTTACCAATGAAAAACTCTCTGTGCATGAATTCCTCATCTCTCGGGATTTATATTCAATGTTCTTCTTGCCACTGTCACATGATGCTGCTTTGGAGTTGCAAGTTCTGGAAGCTTGGATCCTTGACTTACATAGGGACATCTCCTTGCCAGATGTTTGGATATGGCCTGGAAAATCTGGTGGCTATTCTGCCAAGAGCTTTTACACTCTCATGCATTCTCATTTGCGAACTATCTTGCCATGTAAGTGGTTATGGGATAGCAAGTGCACTATGAAGATCAAAGTCTTTGGTTGGTTGTTATTCTTTGATAGACTCAACACCAAGTATTTGTTAATTCGTAGGCATTGGAGATCCCCTTTGGATGACAATCTCTGTGTTATCTGCAATGAATTTCTCTATGAGGATATGTTGCACCTGTTCTTCAACTGTAAATTCAGTCACCGAGTGTGGAATTATCTTTCCATTGATTGGACTAGGGGCTCGGAGATTCAGCAATGTATCCAACATGCAAGATCAAGATTTAAGCATCCTTTCTTCTTTGAAGTTATGCTCACTGCAGCTTTGAATATATGGATCCTCAGGAATCGAAGGACCTTCAGAGGGGAAAATGCAACCTTTGCTGCTTCGAGATGTAATTTTGTACATGACATTACCCTTCTAGCACATAGAATGAGAGTAGATAATAGGGCCAAGTTGTCTGGTTGGATTAACTCTCTCACTTACACCACTAGGAAAAGGGCTATAGATGATATGGCCACTATTGGCGCACCAGACATGTGGTGCGCCACTACTATATACTAATGGCGCACCATGTGTTGGTGCGCCATTAGTGTCCAAATACTAATGGCGCAGCACATCTACGGTGCGCCATTAGTAACAACTTTTTTTCATTTTTTTCAAAATTAGTAATGGCGCACCAGTGGATAGTGCACCATTGCTAGTTAAACTAGTAATGGCGCACCACATCCACGATGCGCCACTAGTAATTTTTTTCAATTTTTTTCAATTTTTTTCAATTTTTTTAATTTTTTTTTATTTTTTTTCAAAACTAGTAATGGCGCAGCAGTGGATAGTGCGCCATTACTAGTTAAACAAGTAATGGCGCACCACTAGTAATTTTTTTTCAATTTTTTTTTCAATTTTTTTTCAAAACTAGTAGTGGCGCACCACTCCCATGGTGCGCCATTACTAACTTGGCCCAAAAATTCCACCGAATGCACCCCCCCGGTGGACCGCCTTTTCAATTTAAAAAAATAAAATAAAATGATGGAAATGTCAAAAAAATAAAAGAAAATAAGTTTCCCATGTGATATGTGGTCTACTTGTTGGGAAAATTTACAAGTATGAATTTCGAATTTATTTGCAAAATCTCTCTGGAATTTGTAAAATGGGCATAACTTTTGCATACGAACTCAAATTTAATAGGGGGAACCCCATTAAACATTTTCAAAATCCCCAAAAACCTAACAGAAAAAAAGTTACGGGGCTTTTAAGATCTAGAGGGAAAAAATGGAAAATTTTTTGAAACTTACTAGTGGCGCACCGTTTGCTAGGTGCGCCACTAGTAACAAAAAACAAATTGGTTTAAAAAAATTCTATTTTTTTCAAAATATGATACGTAATATGACCGGGAAGTTTGAAATATTTTTTCAAAATTTCATCATACTCATGAACATGACCAAAGTTCTAGACATCAACAAGGTTTAATAGGATTGATATGATAGATATATCAACAAGTGCCTGTGAAGTGAGCTGGCTGGAGTAGTGTGAGGATGGGTGACCTTCTGGGAAGTTTGACCACAGAGTGCGGTTTGGTAAGTTCTACTCTTCTTCCTTTTAACCCTTGTAATTTCCCACTGCTTGTACCGTTGATACTTTGTTCTTTTTAATAAAGGGCTGTGGAGCTTTGCTCCATAGTAAATATTAAAAAAATGGCTAAACCCTAGATGTCTAGCATGTATGATTATGATTGCTTCTACGGACTAAACCGTCTGGTTTATATAGGCACCCGAGGGACCTAGGGTTATACAAATTCGGTTTATAGAGGAAGGAGTATTCATATCCGTACGCCAAGCTTGCCTTCCACGCAAAGGGGAGTCCCATCCGAACACGGCAGGAAGTCTTCTATCTTGTATCTTCACGGCACATTAGTCTGGTCCACGTCACATATCCCGGACGCCCAAGGACCCCTTAATCTAGGACTCGCTCAGTAGCCCCCGAACTAGGCTTCAATGACGATGTGTCCGGCGCGCAGATTGTCTTCGGCATTGCAAGGTGGGTTCCTTCTCCAAATACTTCAAAGCATCTGTCCCGAAGAATTATACTCGGCTCTTCATTTAATGTCACACCCTTTGGCTTCTGCGCCTCTGTTGCTTCTGCTTCCACATGTCGAGCGAATACAAAAGTTCAATGTTTTCTTTGCACATAACACCCTGGCCATATCATAAAGGCGTCTATTTAAAGGGATTGGATCTCAGATGCTATTCCACACCAGGCGGAAAATTCTCAGAGCTTGCTAGGAGAAACCATTCAAACATTGCTAGTGCTCCCAGTTCTTCCTCCCGCCCCCATGGCTCCAAAAAAGGCGTTTGGGAGAGATGTTCAGTATCCCATGACCAGCTGAGTATGCTTCAAACGCAGGGATTCCTTCCCCCCTCGGATCTAGTCCCTGTCCGGGCAGGATTAACCTCTTTTACCGGTGAAGCCCTGGCGGAAAATTTCCCCAATCCAACCAGGGGGGAGCGAGTGTGCTTCGTATCCTTCTTATTAAGAGGCGTCGGCTTTCCAATCAACCCTTTCCTCCAAGGTCTCCTGGAGTACTACGGCCTCCAACTACACAGTCTTACTCCGACCTCCATCCTGCATGTCGCGGGTTTTGTCGCTTGTTGCGAGCTATTCCTGGGCTGCGAGGCCCATTTTGCATTATGGAGGAACACTTTCTGCCTGGTCCCTCGCACCCGAAAGGTATCTCTATTCGAGGTGGGCGGCACCGAGATATGGCGCATAGCCGGGACCGGATACCTGTCCGGCACACCAAGAAGGTGTCCGAAGAGTGGCCCTCGGAGTGGTTTTTTATTGAAGATGTCGCTCTCCCCGACCCGGTCCGAATGGGTCTTCGCTAATTTTCCAGCGCTCCATTGAGGAAACGCCACAGCTGGCGTCCTCGAAGCCTCGAGGAGGAATATAGTGCGGAAGTCCAATAATTAATGGGTAAGATAAGGACGCTTGCCCAGTCCGGATTATCAATAATCGAGGTAATGGTGATTTCCATAGCGCGAGGTGTTCAGCCACTCCAATTTAGAGGGCTCCCTATGTGGCACTACAATGGGGAAGATGATACCTCACGCTACGGACGAAAGGGTCCGGACACCCCTGCCGCCCTGGCCACAATATTGGCCGATCTGTATAAAGGGGAGAAAGAGGAGTTCACTCGTCTTAAGCGCCGAGAGGGATTTTCCATGTACAATCCTCCTAACTGGGTGAGTTTTAATCCCACCACCTTACTCAATCCTCTCCTTGAGTTATGTTTGATTGACACTAACCCGTCCGTTTTTAATAGGAATGGCGGAAGGTTGTCGCGGGGATCCATAGCCCCGCTCCACAGCCGGAGGACCATAATCGGGACCTCGATCCCGGATACGAAGAGGATCCGGAAATATTTGTAGAGCTCAAGGAGGGAGTCTTCTACCAGGCGAGCTATGGTGGAACAGAAGTGGCCATCATGGCCGATTATCCTGGCCTCCTTCCTTCTTCACATGTAAGTAGTCAGGAGACATCTCCCCCCAAAGAACTTCTTCATTATGCCTCACCCGCCGCACTGTTTCGTGCTCCAAAGGGAAGCGCTCGGCGCACCATGCTACACCAGAGGCGTCTCATAAGAGAGCGGCACCTGCGCTGGGCGGGTCTTCAAAGATGAAGACGAATGACAACACGGCCAAGCCGTCATCAAAGAGGTATGGCATTAAATATGCCCTCTGGCAGTCACATCGAACTGGGGCATTGTCCGCTGTGTTTTATCAGGAAGAGTATTTGTTGGACTGTGTTCGGAGATCCTGCCGGTCGCGCCTCCACCCATCAGGTTCCAAACCCTGCCTCTTGGGCGGGGGCTGACACAGGAGTGACGCCGGATTGTCCTCCTTTAGAGGATTCAGATGATCTATCCGTCACGAACTCTGAAGTAGAGAGCACCATCAATCATCGCGCCGAAGGGCTGCTCTTCGCGACCCAAACTTTACTATAGAGGCGTTCAACGCCTTCAGCTCGGCTGATGCGTACATCCGAGCTTCTAGGGATGGGCTTGTCAGAGCCACTGACCATCATTTGAAAGATATGCGGGTAAGTATGCATTGTACAAATCTGGTAATCATATACCAGTAGCCCCCAAGACTTGAAGCAGTTGAAACAACTGATTTAAGGATCATTGTATAATCAGGCACTCACGGAGAAGAACAACATGATTTCTCATGAGCTGGAAAAATGTCGGACCTAGCTAGTTGTTGTTACCGCCGAACTGGAGAAATCCAAGGAGGCACGGCCTGGTAATGTTCCCCTCCATCCAGAAAAATATAATCATATACTAGTAATGTTAATACTATCGTATTTCCCATGGCAGGATCATTAGATCAACTGAAATAGGAACTGAAGGTCGCGCAGGTGGGTAAACAACAGGCTGAGAGGAAACTAGCCACTGGCGAACGTGTGTTGACGCGGACCAGGGATGATAAGAACAAGCTGCAGGATTCCAACACCTAGCTGGGCGAAGAGCTAAAAGACGTGCGAGCCCAACTAGTGGATGCCATAAAAGAAAACAGGAGGCTACGGGGCGGCATATTCAGTATGCTTGTGAACTTACCTTTGTGTAGTGCGATAAAGAAATGAGTTAATAGATTTATGTCTGCAGGTACGCTAACTGACCGTCCCGAAGAAGAAATGTCCGGATCCCAAGGCGATCTGCTGCAAGAGCTTTCCCAAGTGCACGATCGAGATCGGAAAGTAATGCGGAGTGTTGCCAAGGCTTTATGGCCATCTGCATCCCCTCCAGGAAGTATGGAGGAGCTTGTGTCGGATTTCGGGTTCCGGCAGACCCTTAAGGTTCGAACGCTGGGGTGCGCGTGGAGATCTCTCCCCTACCGATCTACGTCCGATCTCCTCGTGTGATCTAAGTTGGAAACGATGAACAACACAAGGGACACAAGATTTATACTGGTTCGGGCCACTGTTGTGGTGTAATACCCTACTCCAGTGTGTGGTGTGGTGGATTGCCTCAGGGGCTGATGATGAATAGTACAGGGGAAGAACAACCTCGCGAGAGGTGTTCTCGAACTGATGCGATGAACTGTTTTGGGTGAGTTCGATCGCCTCTCTCTCTCTCTCTCTCTCTCTCTCTCTCTCTCTCTCTTCTAGGGCTCTATCCGATCTGATCAGATGCCTCTACTCTGTGGTGGCTAGCTCTATTTATAGAGACCCCGGGCCTCTCCCCAAATAATGAGCGGGAAGGGCACCAACAATTGGCCATTTTGAAGGGGAACATCTAGTACAAGTTATCCTGACCAAAGGTGGTCTTTGGCTGCCAAAAGCACTAGTGATGACGCCGTCTTGGGCTCCACGGTGACCTTCGTCCTACCGCTCTGCTGGTCTTGGTCTTGTTGCACCGGAATGGTAACCTTTGCCCGATGCCTTGGCCTGTGCTTGCTCCCTTTGCACCGAAGGGGAAACAAGGACACTGCGCAGGCCGGCGCCCGCCTGGTCTCGATCGTCATGGCTTGCGTCACGGGCTCCTCGCGAGGTGCCCCTGCCTTGATCTCTCCGCCTCCTCGCGAGCCTGCCTGATGAGGCTGCCCCTGAGGAAGCTTCCCATCGTTTGCCCCGCGAGGCTTGGCCCCTTGTGAGGGTCTTGAGCTTGAGCTGATGAAGCTGGGCCGCACTGGGCCCCCACTTGAGCCACGCCGCAGGCTGCAGGTAGGCAAGTCTGGGGACCCCCATTCCCAGAACGCCGACAGTAGCCCCCGAGCCTAAGGCGTGCTCGGGCTTGGCTTAGCAGAGAAGCGGATGGGCAAGCACGAAGCGCCGCGGGCGCTAATAGCCTGCAGCCTTGGGCGCCGCGTGGTGATCGATTGGACGTGGGCGTCTGCGCTTCCCACGATGCCTCGGCGACCGCACAACTTGACAAGTCCCTGCATGCAAAGGAGCGGGTCATGATTACCTGCGATCGTGGTGGCCGGCGGTTGGCCTTCCCCGGCTATAAGTACAGGACTGTGTGAGCCCCTTCAGTCCATCCCTTCCTGCTGCTCCTTTCCTTCTTCTTGGCTACTCACCATTCCCATGGCTCCGCCGAAGAGATTCTCGGCCGCGGAGAAAGGAAAGGCTCGCCAGGCAGGGCCTGACTCCCCCCGACCAAGTGCGGCCGGGGCCGTCCTCGCAAGCACCCCGCGGTCCCGCAGTCCCCGTGGCCACGCAGGCAGTTCTCTGCGCGGTGATGAGCGCCCGGTTACCGATGGGAGGCATGTCGTGTCCGCGCGGCCCCCCAGGACGCGCTTTCGCTCGGTGGAGGTGTTGCTGGAGTTCGTCATGTGGTCGGCGGACCCGACCAGCGCCCGGCTCCAGCTCCCCCGTTTCTTCGTAGGTGACCTGCCGGCCAGCGCCCGGTGCGGCCTCTGGCTTCAGGCGGATGGCTGCCGCAGCAGGGCCTCCTGGGCTTCGCTGGAGGTCTCCATTTCTGGGAATGGGGCCCTGACCCGGGGCTGGCAAACGTTTGCCCGTGCGTGCGGCTTGAACCGGCAGTGCACCCTGCACTTCAAGTTTGACGGCGACACCACCCTCTACGTGAGGGTGTTCGGGGAAGACGGTCGTCGTGTTGGGTGCTGCCCCGAAGATGATGACCGCGGCCGCCTGCCCAGCCCCGGTACTGACCAAGATGAAGACGGCGATAGGTGTACAAGCGGCGGTGCTCGGGGTTCGCTAAGCTTCGGCGACTCTCTCTCAGGCAGCAGCTCCTCCAGCGGTGGCCGCGACCAGACCCTGCACCGTCGTGCCCGCCTGGGTGAAGGTAGCGGGTCAGCCCGCCATCGCGCCCCGGTTAAGCGAGAGGAGGGATCCGCCTGAGCCCAAGGAGCAGCTCAAGCCTTCGTTGTAGGTTGGCGCCGGACAAGTCGTGCCCATTTTGTTTTCCTTCTTTTCCTGCGCAGAAAAAAGAAGGTAGTATAGGGCCCCGCGGGGGCGTGTTAGAACTGTTGTTGTTAACTATCGCGCTGCTTCCGCTATTTCTGCGCTATGTTTCTGTGCCGTGTGCCATGTGCGGGAATTATTTTAGCTCGGTGGGGCTTGACGTGGTCCTCGCCTCCTGAGGCCGAGGCCTCGCCGTGCGCTTCATGCCCTG
Organism: Aegilops umbellulata; assembly: GCA_032464435.1. Classification (NCBI taxonomy): domain Eukaryota; kingdom Viridiplantae; phylum Streptophyta; class Magnoliopsida; order Poales; family Poaceae; genus Aegilops; species Aegilops umbellulata. The sequence goes on from CP136060.1 coordinate 218,897,963, forward strand.
CAAAGATTAGCAGGAGGGGTAACTTTAGGTCTCGGTTGTGGGGGCGATCGGCCCAGGTCCTGCGCTCGTGTCGCGATGCCCGTGAGGCACGAACTAGGAGGGGTGCTCCCACAGGGGACTCGGACAGGAAAGCTCCAAACGATCAGGGCAGAAAACACTCGCGAGGGCGCCGCGAACCTCCCTCGCGAGGCTTGTGAGAGAAAACGAGGCAAGCGAGTGAAAAAGATAAAGAGTCACTAGCCAGGGACGGTAACAGCCCCAGTAAAACTTCACACGGGAACAAATGAGCCAACTGCAGAAAGCAAATGAAATAGCCGCGTCCGGCACCTATTCTAGTCTTCAACGTCTTCTCACCGGCGCGGAGCTAAGTTCTGCCACTGGGCGTGGGCGGGTGCCCCCGAGGCCCGAGGGCAGCACTCCGGAGACTCCGGGGCATGTACAGCCCCACTCATTATTACGTGAGAGTGTCACGGGCGGCGAGCTTCACAGGCATTGGCCTTCTTCACAGGCACCGGGCCTTTCCCAAAAAGCGGCAGCTTCACAGGCATTGGCCTTCTTCACAGGCACCGGGCCTTTCCCAAAATGCGGCAGCTTCACAGGCATTGGCCTTCTTCATAGGCACCGGGCCTTTCCCAAAATGTGGCAGCTTCACAGGCATTTGCCTTCTTCACACACACCGGGCCTTTCCCAAAATGCGGCAGCTTCACAGGCATTTGCCTTTTTCACAGGCACCGGGCCTTTCATAGGCGCTAGGCCTCGCTCGGGGATAGAACCTCCGGAGATGTTGAATGTTCCATGCGTTCTGGATGGGTACCCCCTCCGGGGTCTCCAAGCGCGCGGATCCAGGCCTAAAAACATGAACAACCTTGAATGGGCCCTCCCACATGGGAGAGAGCTTGTGCAGCCCCTCCCTGGAGAGAACCCGTCTGAGCACGAGATCCCCTACCTCAAGAGTCCTGGGGCGGATGTTGCGGCAGTGGTATCGTCGCAGCGCCTGTTGATACCTTGCCGCTCGTAGTGCGGCTTCTCGACGACGTTCCTCCGCCAGCACGAGATCCGTCCCCCGCATGGCGTCCTGTTGCGTCTCGTCGAACGCCAGGACTCGTGCGGAGCGACGCCTGACCTCGTGAGGGAGAACAGCCTCTGCTCCGTAGACGAGGAAGAACGGGGTCTTGCCAGTCGGCTTGGTCGCAGTTGTGCGGATTGACCACATCACGGACTGGAGCTCGTCATACCAGCCCCTGCCACACGCCTCCAGCTTCTTCTTGAAGGTCCTGGCTTTGAGGCCCCTCAGGACCTCCGCGTTGGCTCGCTCGGCCTGGCCGTTGCTCCGGGGGTGTGCTACCGAAGCGTAGCATATCTGCGTCCCAAAGTTAGCACAGTACGTTTTGAACAGATTACTGGTGAATTGCGAACCGTTGTCGGTGATGATGCGGTTAGGCACCCCAAATCGGCTTATGAGGCCCTTGATGAACTTAACCGCGGACCCTGCCGGGATTGTGTGGACAGCTTCCACCTCAGCCCACTTGGTGAACTTGTCCACAGCGATGTAGAGGTAGCGATAGCCCCCTGGCGCCCGAGGAAACGGGCCCAAAATGTCCAGCCCCCAAACTGCGAATGGCCATGAGAGGGGTATAGTCTGTAGACCCCCCGTAGGCTGATGGATCTTCTTAGCGTGAAACTGGCAGGCCTCACAATCCTTCACCAGCTCAACGACGTCGCTGAGTGCTGTGGGCCAGTAGAATCCACTACGGAACGCCTTGCCGACGAGGGTTCATGACGACGAGTGGTGCCCACAGTCTCCGCCGTGTATGTCCTCCAGCAGCTCCTTCCCTTGCTCTTGGGAGATGCAACGCAGGGACACATCATTCGGTCGCTTCCTGTAGAGCTCTCCATCATTGATGCAATAAGTCGTGGCCTGCCACGCCACACGCTCCGCCTCCTCCTCGTTCTCTAGCAGGGTCCCTTGCATCAAGTAGTTCTTGAGCTCTGGGATCCAACACCCTTCCTGAGGCTCCAACGCCAGGAGCAGGCGTGCCCCTGAGGCCGGGCCGCGGACCGGAGCTCCTGAGGCAGGCGGCTGAGGGAGCTCCTCCCTTGGTTGCGCCATGCTTGACAGTGATGGCACTGCCGAGGGTTTGAAGAGCCGCTCCTCAAAGACGCCATGCTCCTGAGGCAGCCTTGTAGATGCCCTCTTGGCAATGTCATCAGCCTCCTGATTGGTGCCGCGAGGCACATGCTGCAAATCCAGCCCCCAGAACTGTTTCTCCATCTTGCGAACCTCAGCGAGGTAGGCTTCCATGTTCTCGTCCTTTGGCTCGTATATCTTGTTGGAGAAGTTGAGGAGGAGCTGCGAATCGCCCTTGATGATGAGGCGCTTCACCCCTAAGGCAATTGCGGCTTTCAAGCCTGCTATCAGGCCTTCGTACTCTGCTATGTTGTTGGAGACCTTTTCTCCGTGCTAGAAGCAGAGTTGTACAACGCAGTAGAGTTTGTCCTGGGTAGGGGATACGAGCACTGCGCTAGCTCCCGCCCTGTGTCGGGAGAACGCCCCATCGAAGTACATGACCCAACCGTCTGGTGCTTCACTTCCCGGGGAAAGTGATCGGTCTTCGCCTGCCTCGAGACCCGGTGCTTCTGCCAATTCTGCCACGAAATCCGCAAGTGCGGCTCCCTTGATGACTCTGGTCGTACCAAATTCTAGCTGAAATGCCTGTAGTTTGATGTTCCATTCAGCGACCCTTCCAGCTGAGTTGGGGCTCCTGAGTACCCTTTCCAAGGGGTATGCTGAGACGACTTCGATGGGATGGCCTTGGAAGTAGTGCCGCAGCTTGCTTGAGGCCACTAATAACGTGAGGAGGAGTTTTTGAGGCATGGGATACCGTGCCCTTGCGTCCCGTAGCATCGTGCTGACGAAGTACATGGGATGCTCGACGAGGTTGAGGGTGCTGGCGCAGCTTGTGTCCTCCAGAGGTCGAGGCGTCTCCTGAGACGACGGAGCCCCCAGTGCTTGGTCGCCTGAAGAGGCCTCTCCTGCTCCGGGTGCATTCTCCTGCTGCGGCTGTTCCTTTCCGGCTGCGGTCGTGGTCTTCGCGAGGCCCTCCTGGCTTTGCTTTGCTTCAGTCCGGACGGTCGATGTGGCCTTGGCACAGTGCTCCTCCCTGACCGCCACCAGGGTTGCGCTAATGGAGTAGGGGGTGGCCGCAAGGTAGAGCACCAGGGGCTCCCGAGGACGTGGAGCTACCATCACTAGTGGGCTGGTAAGGTACCTCTTGAGATCTTGGAATGCCTTGTCGGCCTCTTCAGTTCATTTGAAGGGGCCCTTCTTCTTCATCAGCTTGAAGAAGGGCAGCGCTCGTTCCCCCAGCTTGGAGATGAAGTGCCCTAGCATAGTTACACGCTCGGTGAGCTTCTGCATCTCTCTGAGGGTCCTTGGCAGGCTCATGTCTTCGACTTACTTGACCTTCTCCGGGTTGGCCTCGATGCCCTTGTGGGACACTAGGAAACCCAGGAGCTTGCCCGAGGGGACTCGAAACACGCACTTCTCCGCGTTGAGCCGCAAGTCCACTTTGTTGAGGCTCGCAAAAGTTTCTTCCGGGTCCTGTATCTGGATTTTTGCCTCCCGAGACTTCACCACAATGTCGTCGACGTAAGCTTCAGCGTTCCTCCCGAGCTGCTGGCCCAAGGCAATGTGCATCAGCCGCTGAAAGGTTGCGCCTGCGTTGCGCAACCCGAATGGCATGCACGTATAGCAGTACTCTCCGCATGGGGTCAATAAAGCCGTTTTCTCCACATCTTCCACCGCCATCTTGATTTGGTGATAGCCCGAGAAAGCATCCAGGAAGCACAATAGGTCGCACTCTGCAGTGGAGTCGACTATCTGGTCAATGCGGGGGAGCGGAAATGGATCCCGTGGGCAGGCTTTGTTGAGGTTGGCGAAGTCGACACACATGCGTTCCTTTCCCCCCTTTTTTGGCACGACGACCGGATTAGCCAGCCAATCAGGGTAGCGGACCTCGCGGATAACTCCTGCTGCTTCTAGCTTCCGTGTCTCTTGAACGATGAAGGCTTGTTTCTCAGTGGACTGTTGCCTCGCCTTCTGCTTCACGAGGCGCACGTTGGGGCACACGTTGAGGTGATGCTCAATCACACCCCTTGGGACCCCCGCTAACTGATCTGGTTCCCATGCGAACACCTTCTTGTTCGTGCGCAGGAGCCTTACCAAGGCCTTCTCGTGCCCGAGCTTGAGGTTGGCTCCTATGGTGAAGGTGGCATCAGTGGACCCGTCCTCGTCGACCAATACCTGCTTGGTTTCCGCCTTGTCTTGGGTGAATAGCTGCTTCTTTTTAGCCGGTGCAGCCCCCTTGGGCTCAAGGGCATCGCTGCCGGTGTGCTGCGCCACCGCGGCCACCCTGAAAACAAGCTTGAGCGCCTGCAGCGCGTCCTGTGTGTCTCCTGACACGGTAAGGACGCCGCTGCTCCCGGGCATCTTCATGAGGTTGTACGCCGGGTGAGTTGCTGCCATGAACCAGGCCAAGGCCGGATAGCCGAGGATGGCGTTGTAGGGGAGGCCGATGGGAGCGATTTCGAAGTCGGTCAGCTCTGTGCGGAAGTTGTCATAGGTGCCGAAGGTCACTAGGAGGCGGATCTATCCCAGGGAGGCGGTGGAACCGACTCCGACGCCCGAGAAAGGCCTGCTGGCATGTGGAGGAGGCTGAAGGCATCCACCGAGAGCACGTTGAGGCCGGCGCCGCCGTCAATGAGGGTCCTGGTGACGGCCAGTTGGCAGATGGTGGGAGTGCACGGCATCGGGAGCGCGCCCGAACCGATGGGGATGGAGGGGTGATCATCCGAGTCGAAGATTAGATCGGCCTCAGGCGCCACCCAGCCTGGGGGGGCTTCTCGGCGCTTGGAGGTGGTGCTGATCTGGCGGGTGAACGGCTTGACGTGGCGGCTCGAGGGTGGTGCCTGCGAGCCACCCAGGAGAGCTGCGACGACAGGCGACACTGGTGCGGCATAACGGGCGAGGAAGAGGTCACGCTGCTCCCCAAGGAGGTCACGGAGGCCGTCGGGAGGTGGAGCAGCCACATGTGCGGGGCGCCGGCGAGGGCCATGGGAAACCAGTTGGCCATCACCCGGTCGTCGCCCCCGGCTTTGAAGACGGCCTCTTCATACGCCAGCAGGAAAACCAGCAGATCCGTCGCGCCGTTGTAACGCGGCGGCATCTCGGGCTTGAACTTGCGCGACCACTGCACCTGTCCCAAGGTGGGGGCCAAGGCTCGGAGCCCCCAAGCCCCAGTGCCGGCATCGGCTGCCATGAGGGCGAAACGCGGTGTTGGTGGAGAGCGGGTCGTCAGGAGGGAAAACTCTGGCGCACCCCTACCTGGCGTGCCAAATGTCGGATTTCGGGTTCCGGCAGACTCTTAAGGTTCGAACTCTGGGGTGCCCGCGGAGATCTCTCCCCTACCGATCTACGTCCGATCTCCTCGTGTGATCTAAGCTGGAAACGATGAACAACACAAGGGACACGAGATTTATACTGGTTCGGGCCACCGTTGTGGTGTAATACCCTACTCCAGTGTGTGGTGTGGATTGCCTCAAGGGCTGATGATGAACGGTACAGGGGAGGAACAGCCTCACGAGAGGTGCTCTTGAACTGATGCAATGAACTGTTTTGGGTGAGTTCGATCGCCTCTCTCTCTCTCTCTCTCTCTCTCTCTCTCTCTCTCTCTCTCTCTTCTAGGGCTCTATCCGATCTGATCAGATGCCTCTACTCTGTAGTGGCTAGTTCTATTTATAGAGGCCCTGGGCCTCTCCCCAAATAATGAGCGGGAAGGGCACCAACAATTGGCCATTTTGAAGAGGAACACCTAGTACAAGTTATCCTGACCAAAGGTGGTCTTCGGCTGGCAAAAGCACTGGTGATGACGCCGTCTTGGGCTCCACGGTGACCTCCGTCCTGCTGCTCTGCTGGTCTTGGTCTTGTTGCACCGGAATGGTAACCTTTGCCCGATGCCTTGGCCTGTGCTTGCTCCCTTTGCATCGAAGGGGAAACAAGGACACTGCGTAGGCCGTCGCCCGCCTGGTCTCGATCGTCATGGCTTGCGTCACGGGCTCCTCGCGAGGTGCCCCTGCCTTGATGTCTCCGCCTCCTCGCGAGCCTGCCTGATGAGGCTGCCCCTGAGGAAGCTTCCTGTCGTCCGCCCCGCGAGGCTTGGCCCCTCGCGAGGGTCTTGAGCTTGAGATGATGAAGCTGGGCCGCACTAGGCCCCCACTTGAGCCACGCCGCAGGCCGCAGGCAGGCAAGTCTGGGGACCCCCGTTCCTAGAACACCAACAGCTTGTGAAGCTGTTCAAGGGATCTCGGGGCCGCTTTAGATTATGGAAGATATCAGCTTGCCGGGAAGGCACGCGAGAGGCCTGGGCCATGGTGAAAATGTGGTACAGCGGACTTGATCGGAATCATATGGCCCCGGTATGGACAAGAGATTCGAGTGAGCTTGGTATATGACTAAGTAAAGATAGCCACCAAGTTGTCACAACAGGATTGTAAGCTAGACAGCCTGCTAGAAGGTATAGAGGAAGAAGTTTTTGAGTCCAAGTGACTATGTACCTCAATTGACAAATTTGTCCCTAGCTGAAATGTGAAACCATTGTCCTGGCAGACCTTTTCGCTTCGACCTCTGGACCCGAAGGTGCGGAGTGTTTCTGAATGCCGGACCGGGGTAAATACCGGGGCATGTGTGGAAACCAGGCGTAGGGGTCATAGTTGCGTGAACAGACAAGTTGTATTCGGCTAGCTATGTTATATTACTTATTGATTGTAAGAAACATCTTCTAGAGAGAATAGTTCCGTTAAGGGTTCCTTTCCCTGGGTGAACATGCATTTAGTATGCATGCCCAAACTATGATTTGAAAAATCGCAGCATACATAATATCTGGGGGTTCGTAGTGCAACAAGGGTAAAACGTCTTTAGTCTGCCGACCGATTATTCCCTTAAGAACGCTAGCTTTCGGCTTCACCCAGTCTGAGGTAGAAGTCCGGATGACCCGACTGTAACAATAGCAGAGGTGCTCCCTTTATGCCATAGCCGAACAAACGGGAACGTAGGGCATAAGAACAAGAGGCAGGCAACCCAGCTTGGCAAAAACTTAAGTCATAAAGGTGCATATAATGGCTAAGAAAAGGTACATATGAGAGAAGGACACATGTGTTGTGAGCTTGATGCTTGGAAAATTATAATAAGCTTTTGTAAAAGAAGCCCCCAGGTATTATGGGTGTGTACATTTAAGGATGTGTACCTCATAAGTGTGTGGTCTAGCTGCACAAGAGCTATAAAGCTAAAGAAAAAAATTAAGAGAGGAAAAATGGAAAAAGGAGAAAAAGAAAACGAACAATGAGTCCGGCACTAGGCGTAGAATCTTTGGAGTCTGGCGGCATTCCACGGGTTCGGCTCTAAGCGATTATCCTATGCACCACGCAGGCGGTACGCACCTCCAGTGAGAACTTCATCTATAATGAAGGGACCCTCCCATTTGGGCTTGAGTTTGTCCTTTGTCTTTTCTGGCAAGCGTAAAATGAGTTCACCAACATTGTAAGTCTTGGACCGCACTTCTCTGCTTTGGTATCTGCAAGCTTGTTGTTGATAGAATGCGGAACGGTCTTTTGCAACGTCGCGCTCCTCCTCCAGGGCATCTAGACTGTCCTGCCGATCAAGCTCGGCCTGTCTCTCTCTCTCTTCGTACATGCGCACTCGACGTGAGTCATGAATGATGTCGCAGGGCAAAACAGCCTCTGCCCCGTACACCATGAAGAATGGTGTGTAACAGTAGTGCAACTGGGCATGGTCCGCAGCGCCCAGAGTACAGAGTCGAGTTCCTCGAACCAGTTTTTGTCTGACTCTTTCAAAAATCACACTAGTCTAGGTTTAATGCCGCTCATGATAAGACCATTAGCTCGTTCGACTTGACCGTTTGTTTGTGGGTGATAGACGGAGGCATAATCGAGCTTGATGCCCAGGTTAGCACACCAGGTTTTCACTTCGTCGGCTGTAAAATTGGAGCTATTTTCGGTGATTATGTTGTGTGGGACACCATAACGGTGTACGACACCGGATATAAAGTCTATCACTCGTCCGGCTTCGGCCATATTAATTGGTTTGGTCTCTATCCACTTAGTGAATATATCTACCATGACCAGCAGATATTTTTTCTTATGGCTTCCTCCTTTAAGCGGTCTGACAATATCAAGCCCCCAGACCATGAAAGGCCAAGTAATGGGGATAGTTTGTAGAGCGGTAGGCAGCATATGGCTTTGATTGGCGAAAAGCTGGCATCCTACACAACGTTGGATAAGGTCGTGTGCATCTGCTCGGGCCGTCGGCCAGAAGAAACCGGTACATCAGGCTTTACTTACAAGAGCCCGAGCCGCGGCGTGTTGACCGCCAAGACCAGCATGGATTTCGGCCAGGAGTTGTCCTCCTTCTTCTTCGGAGATACATCTTTGAAGGTGATACGTCTCTAATGTATCTATAATTTTTTATTGCTCCATGCTATAATATCTACTGTTTTGGACTACATTGGGCTTTATTTTCCACTTTTATATTATTTTTGGGACTAACCTATTAATCGGAGGCCCAACCCAGAATTGTTGTTTTTTGCCTATTTCAGAGTTTCGGAGAAACAGAATATCAAACGGAGTCCAAACGGAATGAAACCTTCGGGAACGTGATTTTCTCATCAGATAAGACCTAGGAGACTTGGACCCTCCGTCAAGAAAGCCATGAGGCGGTCACGAGGGTGCAGGGCGCCCCCCCTAGGGCGCGCCCCCTGCCTCATGGGCCCTTCGAAGCTCCACCGACGTACTCCTTACTCCTATATATACCTACGTACCCCCAAACGATCAGAAACGGAGCCAAAAACCTAATTCCACCGGCGCAACCTTCTGTACCCACGAGATCCCATCTTGGGGCCTGTTCTGGAGCTCCGCTGGAGAGGGCCATCATCACGGAGGGCTTCTACATCATCCTAGCCCCTCCGATGAAGTGTGAGTAGTTTACCTCAGACCTTCGGGTCCATAGTTATTAACTAGATGGCTTCTTCTCTCTTTTTGGATCTCAATACAAATTTCTCCCCCTCTCGTGGAGATCTATTCGATGTAATCTTGTTTTTTGCGGTGTGTTTGTTGAGACCGATGAATTGGGTTTATGATCAAGTCTATCTATGAACAATATTTGAATCTTCTCTGAATTCTTTTATGTATGATTGGTTATTTTTGCAAGTCTCTTCAAATTATCAGTTTGGTTTGGCCTACTAGATTGGTTTTTCTTGCAATGGGAGAAGTACTTAGCTTTGGGTTCAATCTTGCGGTGTCCTTTCCCAGTGATAGTAGGGGCAGCAAGGCACGTATTGTATTGTTGCCATCGAGGATAACAAGATGGGTTTTTTTATCATATTGCATGAAACTATCCCTCTACATCATGTCATCTTGCTTAAGGCGTTACTCTGTTTTTAACTTAATACTCTAGATGCATGCTGGATAGAGGTCGATGAGTGGAGTAATAGTAGTAGATGCAGGCAGGAGTCGGTCTACTTGTCTCGGACGTGATGCCTATATACATGATCATACCTAGATATTCTCATAACTATACTCAATTCTGTCAATTGCTCAATAGTAATTTGTTCACCCACCGTAGAATACTTATGCTCTTGAGAGAAGCCACTAGTGAAACCTATGGCCCCCGGGTCTATTCTCATCATATAAATCTCCACCACTTTATTATTGATTTGCTTTTTTACTTTGCCTTTTACTTTTCACTTTGCATCTCTATGCCAAAAATACCAAAAATATTATCTATCATCTCTATCAGATCTCACTCCCGTAAGTGACCGTGAAGGGAGTGACAACCCCTAACCGTGTTGGTTTTGTTGAGCTATTGTTTTTGCGTAGGTACGAGGGACTCGAGCGTAGCCTCCTACTGGATTGATACCTTGGTTCTCAAAAATTGAGGGAAATACTTACACTACTTTTCTACATCATCCTCTCCTCTTCGGGGAAATCCAACGCAGTGCTCAAGAGGTAGCAAGAAGAATTTCTGGCGCCGTTGCCGGGGAGTCTACGCAAAAGTCAACATACCAAGTACCCATCACAATCCCTTATCTCTCGCATTACATTATTTGCCATTTGCCTCTCGTTTTCCTCTCCCTCACTTCACCCTTGCCGTTTTATTCACCCTCTCTTTTCCGTTAGCCTTTATGTCTTTCTTGGCTCGTTTTTTCGCTTGGTTGAAATAGTTGAGTATTTATTCCTAAATAGAGAAGCTAATATCTATGGATCCCCATCCGCTTTCCAATCTTTTTAAGAGATCCAATTATGATGAAACAATTCATAGTGATTTGGATGCACTAGATTATCTTTATAAGCTTTTTCCTGAGATCCGTAAATCTGAAAATTGTGACGAAATGCTTCATGATAGATCTTTGAATAAAAAGCATGATTGAAATGATTTTATTATAAATTCTATTGATGTAAATTATGCTAATAATATGCAAAACCCTAAGCTTGGGGATGCTAGTTTTTCTATGTCCAATAGTCATGATTGGGGAGATTCTTCTTATGATCTTTATTTAAGCCCCATAATGAATATAAGATTGATAATCGTGTTTGCAATAATATTGAAAGTGGGTTTGGAAGAGTGTCAACTTTAGATCCCACATATTTGGATAACATTCAATCTTATGAAATTTTTGATAAAAGTGGGCTTGGAGAAATCATGATTTTAGTTAATGATAATCCCACTATCTTGGAAGAGTGTCAACTTTGTATGCATGTGGATCGTGTTGAAAATATATTTTGTGATAGCTATATTGTTGAATTTGCTTATGATCCTACATGTAATTATTATGAGAGAGCAAAACATGGTTATAGAAATTTTCATGTTACTAAATTAACTCTCGTTATGTTGAGATTGCTATAGTTCCTTTCCGCTTCCTTGCATATGCTAGTTTTTGCTTGCTATGAGAATTTGTTTTTCTATAATATGCCTATGCATAGGAAGTATGTTAGACTTAGGTGTGTTTGTCACATGTTTTATGATGCTCTCTTTGTGCTTCAATTCTTGTCTCTTATGTGAGCATCATTGAAATCTCAATGCCTAGCTAAAAAGGCTTTAAAGAAAAGCGCTTGTTGGGAGACAACCCAATATTTTTCCTTGCTGATTAGTAATAAATAATCCATCTACCTTCTATTTAGATGTGGTTTGGTGTTTTAATTACTGTTTGTGCCAAGTTAGACCTATAGGATCTTCTTGGATGATAGTTATTTGATCTTGCTGTAATTTCCAGAAACTTTCTGTTCACGAAAACAATTGTTAAAACTCACCAGAACGTGATAAAATACTGATTCCAATTTATGCTGATCAATAAGCAAATTTTATAGGTGCTCCTCTTTTGGTAGATTTTTTGGAGTTCCAGAAGTTTGCGGTAGTTACAGATTAGTACAGACTGTTCTGTTTTTGACAGATTCTGTTTTTCGTGTGTTGTTTGCTTATTTTGATGAATCTATGGCTAGTAAAATAGTTTATAATCCATTGAGAATTTGGAATACAGTAGGTTTAACACCAATATAAATAAAGAAGGAGTTCATTACAGTACCTTGAAGTGGTCTTTTTTTTCTTTCGCTAACGGAGCTCACGAGATTTCTGTTGAGTTTTGTGTTGTGAAGTTTTCAAGTTTTGGGTGAAATCTTTTGATGGATTATGGAACAAGGAGTGTCAAGAGCATAAGCTTGGGGATGCCCATAGCACCCCCAAGATAATCCAAGGACACCAAAAAGTCAAACCTTGTGGATGCCCCGGAAGGCATCCCCTCTTTCGTCTACTTACATCGGTAATTTTACTTGGAGCTATATTTTTATTCACCACATGATATGTGTTTTGCCTGGAGCGTCTTGTATTATTTGTGTATTTGTTTGTTAGTGTGCCACAATCATCCTTGCTGTACACACATTTTGAGAGAGCCATACATGAATTGGAATTTGATAGAATACTCTATGTGCTTCACTTATATCTTTTGAGCTTTATAGTTTTGCTCTAGTGCTTCACTTATATCTTTTAGAGCACGGTGGTGGATTTGTTTTAAAGAAACTATTGATCTCTCATGCTTCACTTAGATTATTTTGATAGTCTTAAATAGAATGGTAATTTGCTTAATAATAATTATATTCTTGGTATTCAAGATTTGTAGAACTTTCTTTTGAGTGCGTTGAATACTAAGAAAAGTTTCATGCTTGATGATTGTTTTGAGATATGGAGGTGATAATATCAAAGTCATGCTAGTAGAGTAATTGTGAATTTGAGAATTGCTTGAGTTGAAGTTTGCAAGTCCCGTAGCATGCACATATGGTAAACGTTATGTAACAAATTTGAAACATGAGGTGTTATTTGATTGTCCTCCTTATGAGTGGCGGTCGGGGACGAGCGATGTTCTTTTCCTACCAATCTATCCCCCTAGGAGCATGCGCGTAATGCTTTGGTTTTTGATGACTTGTAGATTTTTGCAATAAGTATATGAGTTCTTTATGACTAATGTTGAGTCCATGGATTATACCCACTCTCACCCTTCCATCATTGCTAGCCTCTTCGGTACCGTGCATTGCCCTTTCTCACATTGAGAGTTGGTGCAAACTTCGCCGGTGCATCCAAACCCCGTGATATGATACGCTCTTTCACACATAAACCTCCCTATATCTTCCTCAAAACAGCCACCATACCTACCTATTATGGCATTTCCATAGCCATTCCGAGATATTTTGCCATGCAACTTTCCACCATTCCGTTCATCATGACACATCCATCATTGTCATATTGCTAGCATGATCATGTAGTTGACATAGTATTCGTGGCAAAGCCACCGTTCATAATTCTTTCATACATGTCACTCTTGATTCATTGCATATCCCGGTACACCGCCGGAGGCATTCATATAGAAGTCATACTTTGTTCTAGTATCGAGTTGTAATCATTGAGTTGTAAATAAATAGAAGTGTGATGATCATCATTTTCTAGAGCATTGTCCCAAGTGAGGTGTCACATCCTAGCTAGCTCATGCATTAGAGTGTGCATCATGTTTACTTTTGACAGAAATTTGAAATGGGGAAGGCAGAACCCCCAGCACCCCTCCTGAAATCAACTAGGGTTTGCTAAAAATATTTTCAATGAACCTGAAATGCCCTTCTAAAATGTTCACCCTCTTTGTCTTGGATTAAAACCTCTGGCAAAAATGGTGCATATTTTTCTAGGTCAACAAAAGGTCATTGAATTAATGCATTAGTATTTGAATTTGGGCATTTAAAATTTATAAAATATTTCAAATGCTCAAATATTTCCAAACCAAAATGTTCCTTGCTGGAAATATTCCAGCTAAGGACCAGATGATGTTTGGTGATTTTTAGAAGTGTTTTGGTATTTTTAATAAGTCCACAAAGTTACAGAAAAATAGAAAAAGGAAAAGCAGAGAAAAATTACCTGGCGCCTAACAGGCCCACCTGCCGGCCCAGCCCAGCTGCCGCGCCAGCGAGCTGCTTGGCTTGGCCAGGCAGGCGCGCAGGTGCTCGACGCCGGCACCAGCGCGTGCCATGTAGCTCACCCGCACGCGCCGCCGCGGAGCTCGTCGCCGACGAGGCTCCGGCCACCCAACGGCCGCACCACCTTGTCCACTAGCCCTACCGCACCTTCAGGAGCTCAACGCGCTATCCCACGCGCCTCACCTTGCCCCCTAGCGACGAGTCCGAGCTCACCCGAGCCCCGGCGCCGCCAAACTCGTCGCCGGCGCCAACTCCGGCCACCCCGACCCCAACTAACTCCACCAATAGCCGCGGCTCGTTCCCAGGAGCGCGTAGATGCCTTCCGCGCCCCATTTGGTGGCCGGAACGGCCAAACCCACTTTGCTCCGCCGCGTCTGGCCTCGCCGGCGGCTAGACGCCGGCGAGTTGACCTTGACCGTTGACTGGTGGGCCCCTGGTTGACTCTGTTGAGTCAATGACAGGTGGGGCCCCCTTCTGTTAATCACCAGATTAGCTTAAAACTAATTAAACGAGTTTAATTAATCACTAACCCCCTGGGCCCACTGGTCAGTTGACACAAGTACATAAATAACATCCTTCAAACAAATTACACTCAAGGTCCGACTACGGTACCAAAATGAAAGAAGACTACCCCAAATGCTAAACAGATCCCCGGATCACCCAACTGGGCTCCACTACTGATCATCTGGAAAAGAAACATAGTAACGGCCACGTTCCTCGTCGAACTCCCAAGTGAGCTCGGTCGCGTCATCTGCACTGACATCGTTGGTACTTGCAACTGAGGTGATAATATCTGTGAGTCACGGGGACTCAGCAATCTCACACCCGCGAGATCAAGACTATTTAAGCTTAAAGGTGGGAAAGGGGTTTGTGAGGTGGAGCTGCTGCAAGCGACTAGCATATGGTGGCTACAGTGCAAAAGAGAGCGAGAAGAGAAGGCAAAGCACGATCGAGAAACTAAAAATGATCAAGAAGTGATCCTGAAACAACCTACGTCAGGCATAACTCCAACAACCGTGTTCACTTCCCGGACCCCGCCGAGAAGAGACCATCACGGTTACACACGCGGTTGATGTGTTTTAGTTAAGGTCAATCTCGGGTTTTCTACAACCGGACATCAACAAATTCCCATTTGCCTCATAACCGCGGGCACGGCTTTCGAAAGATAATACCCTGCAGGGGTGTCCCAACTTAGCCCATGATAAGCTCTCACGGTCAACGAAGGATATTCCTTCTACCGGGAAGACCCGATCAATCTCGGAATCCCGGACTACAAGACATTTCAACAGCAATAAGACAAGTCCAGCAAAGCCGCCCGATTGTGCCGACAAATCCTGATAGGAGCTGCACATATCTCGGTCTCAGGGCACATCCGGATAAGTCAAGCTACGAGTAAAACCAGGCCTCGAGTTTCCTCGAGGGGGCCCCGCAGGCTGCTCGGTTCGAACCAGCACTTAGAGAAGCACTGGCCCGGGGGGGGGGGCTAAAATAAAGATGACCCTCGGGCTCGCGAAAACCCGGGGGAAAAAGGGTAGGTGGTGGCAAATGGTAAAACCAATGTTGGGCCTTGCTGGAAAAGTCTCATTCAAAGCGAACTGTCAAGGGGGTCCCATAAATCACACAACCGTGTAAGGAACGCAAACTCCGGGAACATAACACCGGTATGACGGAAACTAGGGTGGCAAGAGTGGAACAAAACACCAGGCATAAGGCCGAGCCTTCCACCCTTTACCGAGTATATAGATGCATTAATTAAATAAGAGGTATTGTGATATCCCAACAAGTAAACATGTTCCAGCAAGGAACAACAAGTCCATGTTCCAACAAGGAACAAACTTCACCTTCACCTGCAACTAGCAACGCTATAAGAGGGGCTGAGCAAAGCAGTAACATAGCCAAACAACGGTTTGCTAGGACATGGATGGTTAGGGGCTGACATGGCAATATAGGAGGCATGATATAGCAAGTGGTAGGTATCGCAGCATAGGCATAGCAAAAGAGCGAGCAATCTAGCAAGCAAAGATAGAAGTGATTTCGAGGGTATGGTCATCTTGCCTGCAAGGTTCTCAGAGTTGTCGAAAGCTTGGTCCTCGTAAGCGTTCTCAACGGAATCCTCGTTCACGTACTCGTTTCCCGGCTCTACCCAAGACAAGAGAACAAGCAAAAGAACCAATATCAACCACGATGCAATGCGCAAGCAACATGATGCAAAACAAGGCATGATATGCGAGAGGTGATATGCAATGCGTATGCATGCTCCGGAAGGACAAGGATGAACAGGGCATAATCTTGGCAAACCAAGCATGCCACTGGATAGATGAGGTGATTTCGGTGGAAATCGATATAAAGATCACCGAAATCGGATGCACGGTTTGCAAATGGCAAGCAATACAAGAATGACACGAATCTGCCATTAACAGCATGATGCTACTTAGCAAGCAACAAATAATTAAGCTACTGCTCCCAAACATGGCAACAAAGCATATGAAAGTAGTCTACTCGAGATGCTCGACAAAAATGAACACTGAGCTACGGCTAAATCACATCATAACAGGTCCAAACAATCAGGGCAAAAGTGCAAACGATAACAAGTTCCCAGACTTAGTGAAATTACCAAAGTAGCAGAAACTAACATCAGGATGACATGTTCAGAGCAACGAATCAACATGCTACAGGTTCAGAACATAGCAAAGAAAGGCATGGCATGAATCTACTCAAGGCACTTGACAAAAGTCCCTTACTGACCATAATCCAAAAAGGATCAGAAGATATGATTACACCCATGTCCATTAAGCAAGTTTCGTTACAGGTTTCAGACTTAGCAGAAAACTGGATATGGCAGAAAACTAATAACGACTAGGCATGTTCGTGAGCTCGATGCACTCACTACAGAGCATATCATGATAAAATAAGTATACATACATCAATAAGACATGGCAAAGTAACTATACATGGCAAGAATAACATCATATCATGCAAGGATCAACTACACCAAGCTTGGCAAAATCGAATAACACGTAAACAATCTGCCAGCAACATTTTGAAGCAAAAGTAGAGCTCGATTGACTCAAGCTATGGCACTCCATAATTGCAAACAAAGGCATGGATGGATAGATCAAATACTCAATTTCAAAACACCCTTACTGATCATGCTCAAATTATGCATAGATCTCTCGGAAACAACATGAACACATGGCGTAAAAATAACAGCAGGCAGGGACTTAGTGAAATCACTAAGTCTCTGAAATCAGCAACATCAAGTGACCTAGTTTGCATGCTTGTGCTAGTCACCACATAGATCACAAAAAATACATGGCAAAATCCTCTGGATAGATGACATGGCATATTTCAAAACTCATGTAGGACTCAACTTCATAGGAGGTACACATCAATCATGGCAAAAATGACAAAAATGCATGTTCAGATAAGATCCAGCAATAAACATCAACTAGCCCTCTTCTAACAGCATTTCGGGCATCAATATGACTTCAAATGAAAATGATGCAATGGAACAAAATTATGTAATCTTCGAGGCGAACAATCTGACATATTATACGCGCGACACGGAGCTATGGATGCGAAGTTATTGCATGATCAAGATGCCATGATGATGATGAAATGCACGGGACTTAGCAAAATCTGGAGGGGGCGAAGTCAACCACTCGGGCACGGTTTTCGAGGATGGCCGGAGAAGTCGTCGGCGAGGTTGCCGGAGTCGACGCGGGAGGCCGGAGGACGTCGGGGCCGGGCCGGATCCGGGGCGGCTCGCCGGATCTCGGGCCGAGCGACGCAGGCGGCGAGGAGCGAGGAGCGGCGGCGCTCGGGACGGCAGCGGCGCTCCGAGACGGCGGCGAGGCGGAGCCGGCGACCTGGCGGCGGGGGCGCGCCGGCGGGGAGGCGCGAGCGCCTGCGGGCGGGCGGCGGAGACCGGGCCCCGCGGGCCGGATCTGGGCCGCGCGGGCCCTGGCGGCGGGGCGCGGCGGAGGCGGCGGCGGGCGCCACCTGGCGCGCGGGGATTGGCCTGGGACGCGCCGGCGGCGGGAGGAGAGAGAGGGGCGCGGAAAACGAGGAAGAAGCTAGGGTTTCAGGGTCTCTCTCTCAGATTTGGAAGGGGAGACGTTTTTATAGATAGGAGGAGCTAGGAGGCCCCAAACGGAGTGCGGTTTTCGCCCACGCGATCGTGATCGAACGGCGGAGGACATGGGAGTGACTTAGATGGGTTATTGGGCTGTTTTGAAGGGGTGTTGGGCTGCAACACACACGAGGCCTTCACGGTTACCCGGTTAACCGTTGGAGTACCAAACGAACTCCGATTGACCCGAAACTTGACAGGCGGTCTTCCGGTGCTATACCGAGGCCACATGTCAAACCTCGGTCCATTCTGAGAATGTTTAATACCCGCTCACGAGGAAATGTAAAAGGGGACGCCGGGAGACATAGGAGCGCCGGATTGCAAAACGGACAACGGGAAAGATGCTCGGATTTATGAGACGAACACGTATGCGAATGCGATGCACATGATGACGTGATATGAAATGCATGACATGACCAAAATGCAAAACGGAGAGAACCCAACCACGGAGGGAATATCATAGCACATAGCCGAAAATGGCAAGAGTTGGATTACAAATAAGGCAAGTTACATCTGGGGCGTTACACTTCCGCGCCCCATTTGGTGGCCGGAACGGCCAAATCCACTTTGCTCCGCCGCGTCTGGCCTCGCCGGCGGCTAGACGCTGGCGAGTTGACCTTGACCGTTGACTGGTGGGCCCCTGGTTGACTCTGTTGAGTCAATGACAGGTGGGGCCCCCTTCTGTTAATCACCAGATTAGCTTAAAACTAATTAAACGAGTTTAATTAATCACTAACCCCCTGGGCCCACTGGTCAGTTGACCTGGACCGGCTGTTGACTTGCTGAGGTCAGCATGACCTCATGCTGACGCAGTAATTTAATTTACTGGAATTAATTTATACAGGAAAATCCAGAAATTAACCTAAACTTCAAAAATTCATAGAAATTAATCTATAACTCCAAATGTAAAGTTTTATATATGAAAAATGATCAGAAAAATCCAACCTATCCATTGGTACTGGTTTCATGCATGTCAGAACAAGTTAAACCTGATGTTTAGGCAATATAAGATTATGCACCATTAGGCTATGTTAAATGAGCTACCATTTGAACCTTTGGTTCAAATGAGTTCATTCCTTTCTGGTTTAACTTGCATTAGATCAGGACAAATCCATAATGCCATGTCATAGCATGCATCATATTGTTGCATATCGTCATGAGTTGATTGTGTTCCGATGTGTTCTTCGTGGTAGGTTCTGCCTCCGAGGATATCCACGAGTATCCAACTGAAGGGCAGTATCCCACTACTACTCCATCAGGCAAGCAACCCATTGATCATTCCAATACAAACCCATGTTCTCGCTTCTGCCCTTGTTTACTGCATTAAGACAACGCGTTTCAAACTGCTGTGTGTTGCGGTAGTTGAACCCACTTCCTTTGCATGACCTGTCATTGCCACAGTAACTAGATGAAACCCACTAGCATGTGTAGGAGTTGATTGAGCCAATACATGTGTGTGTTCCTACCATGCTATGCTTGCTATGCTTAGAGTTGTGTCAGGTCTGGCTCATTGGGATGATGAACTGGAGTGAAAGGTTGTGTCGGTGACAAGAGTGAAGTGTTGAACACGATTTGGTAAAGGAATCGATGAGAGGCCATGTAGGAGTACATGGTGGGTTGCTTCATTGAGGCCGTCCTTAAGAACTGAGTTCTGTGTTTGTGATCCATGATACAGTTACTACCACACATTGGGCCCTGAAATATGACCCCGCTCGACTTCTTATCCACCCTTGTCCTCTGTCCAGGAGTTGCAAGTAGTTTCTGGTGTTTGTAGTATGCTGGGGGCCGCACGCGGCGCTGGCCATAGGGGTGGGCTGTGTTGCGGTAGGCACGTGGCACGGTGTACCGACTCACCCGTTTGGTGTCTCGGGAACCCTGTTCACATCGTTCGGGGCCGTTAGTGGAAACCTCGGCCGGACTCCCTGCGGATGGAACCCGAATAGGCGATAAACCTAGACTAGAGACTTGAGTGTTTAGGTAGGTCGTGGTCTACACCCACGTCGGCTTTCGCTTGAAGTCTGCCGAGCACATGTCGTGTGCAGGCGCTAAGTGGTGGAAACATGTGTGAAGAAGTACACCCCTGCAGGGTTATAAATGATCTATTCGAATAGCCGTGTCCGCGGTAATGGACTTCTGGGTTGCCTATAACAGTTCATAGACAAGTAAATGGATTCTGCTAAAAATCTCAAGATAAGTGTGAGTACCGCGGATGGCCCTCTCGTAGGATGGCGAGAGAGGATCCACGATGGTGTATTGTGATGGTGATAGTGGACTCGTGTGCGACAAATGATTTACAAGTGGTGTCTATCGTAGGATAGCTTAGCCAAGAGTCAAAGCTGGCTTGCTGCAACAACCCCACTACCTTCTTGAGAATGTGCATGTATAGTAGGTTCCTGTTGTAAGACTTGCTGAGTACCTCCGTACTCATGTTGCTTTAATCATGTTTTTCAGACGACTGCACCAACCCCTCTGATGGGTTCTATGTAGACCTTGATGTTGACGAGTGACTTATCACCCAGGTGGTGATCCAAGACTTGTGAAGGGTCGTTGTAGATAGACAGGCTTCGTCAAGCCTTCTTTCTTTCTAGTGTCTGTACTCAGACTACTTTGCTTCCGCATGTGCTTGTATGTTTGTATGACTTGAGTATTGGGTCATGTGACCCCTATCTGTATGGATGATATGTATGGCTCTTCGGAGCCTTCTAAATAAAGTACTTGAGTCGTAGAGTACTGTTGTGATGCCATGTTGTATTTACTCATATCGGGCATATTGTGTGTATGATTGAAATGCTTGGTATGAGTGGGATCCGACTATCTAGTTGTTTATCCTTAGCAGCCTTTCATATGGGGAAATGTAGTCTAGTGCTTCTGAGCGATAGTAGTCCGCTACAGCCCGGTTCACCGGAGTCCTGCTAGCCCAGCACTACTGCTTGGAACACTTGACTGGCCGGCATGTGTTTCACGTCGTTCCTATGTCTGTCCCTTCGGGGAAATGTCACGCGCTGTTATTCGGAGTCCTGCCTAGCCTGCTACAGCCCGGGTTACCGGAGTCCTGTTAGCCCAGTGCTACAGCCCGAATAAATACGTTGATGACCGACATGCACGATGTGATTCATGTATGCCTGTCCTCATAGGCTAGCGCCACTTTGGGTTCATGACTAGCCATGTCGGCCCGGGTTCTCTGTCATATGGATGCTAGCGACACTATCATATACATGAGCCAAAAGGCGCAAACGGTCCTGGGCCAGGTAAGGTGGCACCCGTGGGAGTACCGTGCGTGAGGCCGCAAAGCGATATGATGTGTTACACGCTGGATCGATGTGGCTTAGGATCGGGGTCCTGACATGAGGAATATAAAAAAATAAAAAAATAGAGAAAGGCCATAAAAAAGAAGGCCCAAAAAAATAGAAAAAATAAAAATAAAGAAAGGAAAAAATGAGAGAAAAAGAGAGAAGGGACAATGTTACTATCCTTTTCCACACTTGTGCTTCAAAGTAGCACCGTAATCATCATGATAGAGAGTCTCTTGTTTTGTCACTTTCATATACTAGTGGGAATTTTTTCATTATAGAACTTGGCTTGTATATTCCAACAATGGGCCTCCTCAAGTGCCCTAGGTCTTGGTGAGCAAGCAAGTTGGATGCACACCCACTTACACTACTAGGGAAAACCTTATACACATAAATTTAGCAATAGCGCGGGTCAAAAAAGGGCGCTAGTGCTAGATAGCAGTAGCGGTTCGGAATAAAACGCACTGCAGATACGATTTTAGCAGTAGCGCGTCTTGCCGTAAACGCGCTACTACTAATATTCCCATTGGTGGACCGATGGGCTACGCATAGCAGTAGCGAGCTTGCAGGAAGCGCACTACCGCTAGGGCATGAGTAGCAGCGCGTTTCCCAGTAAGAGCGCTACTGCTAATGGAAATAAAATAAAATGAAAAACAAATAGAAAAGTAAATGAAAATGAAAGAAACAGAAAAAGGAGAAAGAAAATAAAATAAAATGTAAAGCAAAATAAATGAAAAAGCGGAAAAAATAGAGAAAGGCATAGCTGTAGCGTGTGTTAGTAAGAGGCGCTATAGCTAACGTAGCTGCAGCGCGTTTCCAGGACCCCCGCTATAGAAACAGAAAAGGAAATAAAAAAAGGGAGAAAATTACATAGGTATAGCAGTAGCGCATTTTGGAAAAAGCGCTATAGCTACCTTAGCTATAGCGCTTTCTGCGAAACGCGCTACCGCTAGTTTTGACTTAACCAAAAAACGTTTCCCCCCGGCCACCACTTGCCCCCAAATCTCTCGACCCGCCCCGCCGCCGTCTCCCCGATTCGATGTCGCCCCACTTCGCCGCCGTATCCTGCCGACGTCGACGCCCCCGGAGCCACTAGAGCCGTGCGCCGTCGACGCCCCCGGAGCCACCAGAGCCATGCACCTTCGACGCCACCGGAGCCGCCCCCAACGCCACAGAGCCGCACAGCCTCATCAATGCCACCGGAGCCGCCGTCGACGCCACCGGATCCTCCCTCGCCACAACTGCCTCCCTCGCCGTCACCGGAGACGCCCCTGCCTCCCTCGCCACCACTGCCTCCCTCGCCACCACCGGAGCCATCCTCTGTAAGCCCCCACCCCTCCTTTCTCTCTCATGCATAGGTTAGCTAGTTTAATTATGTTAATTATCTAGGTTAGGGCAAAATTTTAGTTAGGGCTTTGACAGAGAAGTAGTTAGGTCAACTAGTCAGGTTAACTAGTTTAATTAGGTTAATTACCTAGGTTAGTGCAAAAATTTAGTTAGGGCTTTGACAGAGAACTAGTCAGGTTAACTAGTTTAATTAGGTGAATTATTTAGGTTATTTAGGCAAGTTTTATTTTAAAGATGATCCCTTCCTAGACTTTCATTGTTGATTATATCTTTTCATGGAAGTGGTGATGTTGTTTGTGCCCAAGTGGCTTTGTTGTCTCAATGAAGCTGAGTGGCCTATCTATGTTTTGCCAGAATGTTGATTCATTTCTTTTCTGGCAAGTTTCAGGTTCTCGATTTGTCCACTTTTTAGCAAAGGTCATGGCGAAATTTTCCGTGAATTTCAGCATGACTTGTGCTACAAACTAGGACATATCGAGTGCCCGTGATTTGCCGCACCAGGAAGGAGTCAACATTCCTGCAAAACAGTAGGCCTTTTTTATGTCATTATTCATTTTATTACGTCTAGAATTAATTGACTAGATTTAATCATAGGAAACATGGCTAGCAACGATGAAGGACAGGGTTCTGGTGATTGCGACGACGCCTATCGGGCGGCAGACGAATTTTTTAGCCTTACCGGTGATCAACCGATGTTATTGCTGGGCCCACTGGTGCATCAGGGACTGAGACCGACACGCAGACCGGTGCTGAGACTGAGACCGGCGCTCAGACTCAGACCGGCATCGAGACCGACGCTGCCTCGGGGAGCGGAGCCGGTGTAGAACCAAAAGCAAAGAGGCAAGGGGTTCCTAACAAACTCAGGACTACTAGATTGGTGGTCACGAAGGTGGACGACGGCAATTTTGAGCCAACGGCGCCCAAGGAAGCGCGTCGATGCTACGGCAATCAAATAGGATGCATCGTACAGACAATCGCCACCATCAAAGATGAGAAACTACAGAAGATAGAAAATATGAGGAGCTCCCTCCTAAAGAAGTTTCACCAGATATTCTTGTTCCCGGGCCAGAATGAGAATGATTATAAAGATCCAGATGAGGACCCGGCAATGAAGATGATAAACAAACACGCCATGACCAAGTTTAGCGACGCGTTGGCCACCTGGAAAAATCGAGTGAAAGCAAGGATCATCGACAAGAAGGAACCCTACTCCGAGATTGTCAAGGATAATCTGACAATCACGGAAGGGCAGTTTCAAATATTCAAGGAGGCTTGCGAGGCCGAAGATGCCAAAAAAAAGTCTAAGTACATGAAGGGGCTTCAAGAGAGGAACTTTGGGAGCCACCACCTCGGAAGTCGTGGTTACGGCGGAAAGAGGTCCAAATGGGCCAAGGAGGACGCGGAAGCCGCGACTCTGGGCATCCCAGACCCCTTGGCGGAGTTCACCGTCCCGCAGGAGCATGACGTCATCAGGGCCCGGCACCGTTGGGACCCAGTGAAAAAGGTTTACGAGACAACACCGGTCATTACGGAGTTCATGAGACTACTGGTAATTTTAGTTTCTGATCAATTCGACTGCACATGTTAGTCATATTTGTAAACGATCGTTGTGCCTTTTGCAGAGAGAGCGGCACAGGATTGCGGCCGAAAGCGACTTGCCATCTGAGGCATTGGCGAGGCCCAAGTGGGACACTCCATTCAACCGGGCGTTGAACATATTGAAACAACAACCGGAGGATACTCGACCGTCGTATGGACGCGTGCACGGTGTCGGAGACGGCGCCACGTGGAAGAAGTACTACCGTGAGACCATGGAGGAGAGAAAGGAAAGACGGAGGTTAAATGAAGAAAACAACGACAAGAGGGTTGAGATTGCGGTTGTGAAGAAATCAACTGAGATAGTCACAACAGCGGTAGCTGCCGCAAAACGGGTGGCCCTAGATATTTCTACTACCTTGGTTCCGGCCGTTTTCAATTGGACCAGGCAAAATCCAGAAAAAATGCAGCGGACTTTCCCCTTGCTGACTTCTTGGCGGGGAGCAGCTCGACTAGCGTTGCACCAGCACCTACAGCTGCACCTGCTCCCGCACCGGCTCCCGCACCGGACGTGCTAGGCGGTGCTTTGTCTTTGGCTGAGCTTGACACCCTCACGGTATCTGTCACGCCGACCCCCTTCAATATAAATGTATAATCTCCCGTTTTCGTTGCCTTTCGGATGTCTCACGTCGCAGTCTTTTCTTTGCAGGCCGACGAAACCCCGTGCACCATATTGTACACCATCGGCGACCAGAAGGTGGACGTGGGGAAGGGGACAATAATGGAGCCAAAGGAACCATTGTTCCACAGCCGGCCGATCCCCCCGAACGTCTTCAAGGTTTCCGTGGCCAGTGTCAAACCGGGCCGCGAGAATTTGCCTCCTCCAGTACTACTGGGGGATGACGACGAGACACCGCGGCGGTGTCACATCCTAGTTAGACCATATATTAGAGTGTGCATCATGTTTACTTTTAACAGAAACTTTAAATGGGGAAGGCAGAACCCCCAGCACCCCTTCTGAAATCAACTAGGGTTTACTAAATTAATTTCAATGAACCTGAAATGCCCTTCTAAAATGTTCACCCTCTTTGTCTTGGGTTAGAACCTTTGGCAAAATAGGTGCACAATTTTCTAGGTCAACAAAAGGTCACTGAACTAAATCATATGTATGTTGCCTTTGGACATTTAAATGCTAATAAATATTTTAAATGTTCAAATAATTCTGGAAATAAGTCAGGGCTGTTACGAATAATCCCAACAGAGCCCACAATTATTTTCAGGATTTTAGGAAGTTTCTAAGTATTCTTAATAATGCCACAAAGTTATAGAAAAATAGAAAAAGCAAACAGAAACTAAAAGAGGAAACTAACCTGGCCGCAGCCCAGCAGCCGGCCCACCTGGCGGCCCAGCACTATGCTGGCCCATGCCAGCCAGCTGCTTCGTCCTCGCCAGGCAGGCAGCTAGGTGCTCGACGGCGAGCACCGCATGCGCGCCACGCAGCTGCCGCCGCCTCGCCGCTCCCCTCGTCGCGTTGTCGACGCGGGACGAACCCTCTCTCTCTCCCCGACCTCGCAGACACCCGCACGCCCCTCTGGCTCCTCTCCTTCGCTCTCCCTCCGCCATGGCCGACGCTGCCGTGCTCGCGCCACCATGAAACCGCGTCCACCGTCGTCCCTGTACCGAGCCACCGTGTCCAACAACTCCGCCGTCGTCGACTCCGTCGAGCAGCCGAGCCCCGAGCGCTCACACGCTCTGCAACGTCTTCTTCAACCTCATCTTCACCGAGCACCGCCGGAGATCCCTTTCGACGTCGCCGCCGCATCAGCTCGTCCCCGACCGCGCCGGCTAGCTCTACGTGACCGCCGTGAGCTCAGCTACCTCCCCATCCTCCCCGTTTGCTTCCTCGTGCACCGCAGCAACTGCACGAAGCTCATCCGCACGCACCGCCGCGGAGCTCGTCGCCGACGTGGCTCCGGCCAAACTCCGGCCATGCCACCGTGTCCGAACACCTCACCGCATCACCAGGAACTCAACACACCACTCCACGCACCTCGCCATGCCCCGTAGCCTCGGGCTCACTTTCACCCGACTCCGGCGACCGCAAAGCTCGTCGCCGGCGACGTTTCCGGCCACCCCGAGCCCAGCCACTGCCACCAAACGCTGCGGCTTGCTCCCAGCTGCAGGTAGGTGCCCTCCGCCGCTCGTTTGGTCGCCGGAACGTGCAAATGCACTTCCTCCACCGCGACTGGCCTCGCCGGCGGCTAGACACCGGCGAGTTTGACTTATTGACTTTGACCAGGTGGGCCCAAGTTGACTCCTCTTAGTCAATGACAAGTGGGCCCCCCCTCTGCTAACTAATTGGATTAGTTTAATTAAAATTAATTAGTTTAACCAATTATTGACATGTGGGACCCACTGGTCAGTTTGACCTGGACGACCCCGTTGACCTCTGACGTCATCCTGACGTAGTGCTGACGCAGTAATTTAATTACTGTAATTATCTTTATACAGGAAATTCCAGAAAATAGTTCAAACTTCAAAAAAATCATAGAAATTAATCTGTAACTCCAAATGCAAAGATTTATATATCAAATTTGATAAGAAAAATCCAATATATCCATTGGTGCTGGTTTCATGCATGTTAGAACAAGTTAAACCTGCTGTTTATACAATACAAGGTGATGCACTATTATAGCTATGTTAAATGATCTAACACTTGAACCTTTGGTTCAAATGAGCATATTCCTTCCTGTTTTAGTTTGCATTAGGCCAAGACACATTCATATTGCCATGTCATAGCATGCATCATAATGTTGCATATCGTCATGTGTTGATTATGTTCCGATGTGTTCTTCGTGGTAGGTTCTGCCTCCGAGGATATTTTCGAGTATCCAACTGAAGGGCAGTATCCCACTACCACTCCATCAGGCAAGCAACCCATTGATCATTCCGATACAAACCCGTGTTCTCGCTTCTGCTCTTGTTTTACTGCATTAAGACAACGCGATTCAAACTGTTGTGTGCTGCGGTAGTTGAACCCACTTCCTCTGCATGACCTATCATTGCCACAGTAACTAGATGAAACCCACTAGCATGTGTAGGAGTTGAATGAGCCATATGTGTGTGTGTTCCTACCATGCTATGCTTGCTATGCTTAGAGTTGTGTCAGGTCTAGCTCATCGGGTTGATGAACTAGAGTGAAAGGTTGTGTCGGTAACAAGAGTGAAGTGTTGAATACGATTTGGTAAAGGAATCGATGAGAGGCCATGTAGGAGTACATGGTGGGTTGTTTCATTGAGGCCGTCCTTAAGAACTGAGATCTGTGTGTGTGATTTAAGACTCAGCTCGACCATTGGGCCGTCGAGGAGCAGTTTAGAGACTTTAATGAAAGCCAATATTTGTGCACAGTCAGGATATATCCATCTTATCCCGGAGCTACCGAACCGCTCCACTGTTCTTATGGACTTGGGATCACTATTGGGATGTTCGTGCAAGATGCAGCCTACTCGATGATGACTATTATTCGAGCCAGAACTGCCTTGCTGGGCAACACCGATTTCCACTACATGCCAGCATCCCTCCCTAGGGTGCATGGTTACCTTCAGGGCATGTACATTGACGCATCCCATGAGGACTCACTCCTCCGCACCACTACTGAGATGCTGGAAGACAAGGACCGTGAAAATCGGGCCTTGCGTATGGAGCTCTTTAATGCTCGTTCTGATCACTGGGCTACTTTGACTCGTTTTGCCCCTGCAGTGCAAGCCGGATACATGGACATGAGGGACTTGTATCCTGTGCGTGCCAGTCTGCCAGATTTCATAGAGTGGCGTGAGGTGGGAGGCATCACTCCTCCTCGTGGACCTCGTCTGCCGCCGTTTGTTGGACCAAGGCCACACCCAAGTCCCTATGGTCCGCAAGCTCCACAGGACCGTCTGTTCCCAGATGATCATGTTCCGCTTCCAGGCTTGGGTGGTGACTTCTATGAGGATTACTACGGAGCTGTCTGAGCTAGTAGTAGTCTCGCTAGTATTGTAACAGTTGTATGCCCACCGTCCTAGGTGACTTGTGGAATATGACTTAGTGTGTATCCAATTCCGGAGGTGTAGAAAAATAATTTATAGGAGCTTGGAATGCCTCCGATGAGATGTAACGTCTTTCATCATAGTTGTACTTTAGCTTCGGTTTGTACTACGCTATGTATGGTGTGTATGACTGTTGGTAAATATATGGCAGTTTCTATATTACCATGTCATACGGATGAACATCTCTGCATTCCGTGTTGTCCATTACATTCCGCACTTCCTTGGCCAGTTTTTGCCATCCTTGTCTTGTTTTCCTAGGATGGTCAACACCCGCAGCAACCCCGCTGCTCCGGAGCAGGGTGAAGCTAGCGCAGCTAGGGATGAAAATCTGCCTCAACCGCCTTCTCTGGCCGAAGTGATGCTGGAGGCAGAACGAAAGAAGCGTGAGACTAACCGCTTGCTGGAGCGGATTGAGCAGAATACTGCACGCCAGCAGAGAAACAATCCAGTGTCAATCAATGACTTTGTCAAGCTGTATCCACCAAAGTTTAACCATACCATCGAACCTCTCGATGCGGATGACTGGCTTCGCAGCATCGCCCACAAGCTACGTTCTGCCAACATAGCCGAAGATGATAAAGTCACCTTTGCTGCTTATCACCTCGAAGGCCCTGCTAGCCTTTGGCGGGAAAATTATGAGGCTATGCGCCCGGTCGGCCAAATCACTACTTGGGCTGATTTCAGTGCCGCTTTCCATGAGCATAACATTTCGGAAGGCCTCATGGATCACAAGAGGGAGGAGTTCTGTAACTTCACCCAGGGTAGACTGACTGTGGATGCATACAGTCGAGAGTTTGGAAAGTTAGCACGTTATGCTCCCGAAGAGGTATCCACCGATGCCAAGAAGCAGGCAAGGTTCCGCAAGGGACTTAGCCCCGAGCTTCGCGTGACCTTCGTCTGCACGATTGCACCTCTTTTCCGAAGTTGGTCAACAAGGCAATCTGTGCCGAGACAGGGCAAAATGACTTTGAAGCTTCACGCAAACACTCCCGTGACTTTGGATCTTCATCCGGCTCTGGATCTCAGAAGCGCCGGGTCTGGATCCCAAACACTACTGTGCCATCCAGGTTCACTCCGAGGCCATCCTTTGAGGCGCCTCCCCCCAACCAGCAGTATGTACCACCCAAGACTTATGGTGGTCCCGCTGCTAATGCTGCTCCACGCCCCAATATGATAACTTGCTTCAAGTGTGGAGAGCCGGGTCACTACATCCGCGAGTGTCCCCAGAACAACCTCAACCAGTTCGGAAAGTCTATTGGCCGTGGTAAGCCAACAGCAAAGGTGCTTGTCGCCAAGCCATCCACCACTGCTCGTGGCCATGTCAACTACGTCTCAGCTGAAGAGACTCAAGAGGACCCCCAACGTTGTTCTCGGTACGCTCCTTGTTAATAGCCATCCGGCAACTGTTCTCTTTGATACTGGAGCATCTCATTCATTTATTTCTGAGAGCTATGACCGTTTGCACAACACCACATTTAGTGACATGCCCACCTCCATGGAAATTCAAACTCCTGGTTCTAGATGGCAAACCTCTAGAATCAGCCATGGAAATGAAATTCTTGTCGACCGATTGGTCTTCCTTGCCTCCCTAATAGATCTCAAGTCCTCGGACATAAACATCATCTTGGGTATGGACTGGATGTCAGCTCATTACGCCAAGATTGATTGCTCTACTAGAACTGTTCAACTCACCCACCCATCGGGCAAGACAGTCCATGTTTTGACCCGAGTGTCGGGGCGTCAGCTCTACTCTCTAAATGCCAACCCCCTTCCAGACCTTGAAGATATTCCGGTAGTTCGTGACTTCCCGGATGTCTTTCCAGAGGAACTGCTAGGTGTCCCACCTGACAGAGATGTCGAGTTCGTGATAGACCTTGTTCCAGGAACCGTCCCAATCTCTAGAAGACCTTATAAGATGGCATCGCTAGAACTAGCCGAGCTTAAGAAACAACTCGATGAGTCCTTGCAAAAGGGTTTCGTCCGTCCTAGTTCTTCAACATGGGCTTGCCCCGTCCTCTTCATCAAGAAGAAGGATGGAACGGACCGGATGGTTGTAGATTATCGACCTGTCAACTTGGTCACTATCAAGAACAAGTATCCGCTCCCCAGGATCAACGACCTGTATGACCAGCTCGTGGGATCCTCAGTCTTTTCCAAGATGGATTTGAGGTTGGGCTACCATCAAATCAAAATCAAGAACGGGGACATTCCCAAAACGGCCTTTGTTACTCGTTATGGCCAATACGAGTACACCGTCATGTCCTTCGGTTTAACCAATGCTCCAGCCACCTTCTCTCGGTTAATGAACTCGATCTTCATGGAGTACTTGGATAAATTCGTCGTGGTTTACCTCGATGATATACTCATCTACTCCAAGAATGAGGAAGAACATGCCGAACATCTAAGGCTAGTATTGATGAAAGTTCGAGAGCATCGCCTTTAAGCCAAATTCTCCAAGTGAGAATTTTGGTTGCCAGAAGTGACCTATCTGGGCCATGTAATCTCTGGTAAGGGCATTGCTGTCATTCCCGAGCGAGTTCAAGCCGTCCTTGACTGGACTCCACCTGAAATGGTCAAGCAAGTTCGGAGTTTTCTTGGTTCAGCGAGCTATTGCCGCTACTTCGTCGAGAATTTCTCCAAAGTTGCTAAGCCTCTAACTGAACTCCTCAAGAAAGATAAAAAGTTCGAGTGGACCCCACAGTGCGAGTTCAGCTTTCAGGAACTGAAAACACGCCTGACATCTGCTCCCGTATTGGTACCACCAGATTTTTCTAAGGACTTTGTTATCTATTGTGACACCTCGTGACAAGGACTAGGTTGCATTCTCATGCAAGATCGTCATGTGATTGCCTACGCTTCTCGACAGTTGCGTCCACATGAGGATAACTATCCCACACATGATCTAGAGCTTGCAGCTGTAGTCCATGCACTCAAGACCTGGCGACATTACCTTCTTGGTAATCGTTGCGAAATCTACACTGATCACCAAAGTTTGAAATATATCTTCACCCAACCGGATTTGAATCTCAGGCAAAGACGTTGGGTCAAGTTTATCTTGGATTACAACTTAGGAATAACTTACACCCCAGGCAAAGCCAATGTCATGGCTGATGCGCTAAGTCGTAAATCTTATTGTAACAATCTGATGTTACAACAAAGTCAACCACTTCTCCACGAGGAATTTCGTAAGCTTAACCTTCACATTGTTCCTCGAGGATTCCTTTCCACCCTGGTGGCGAAACCTAACCTTACGGATCAAATCATAGCTGCCCAGAAGCGCGATAAGGGCATATCCCGTATCAAGGAAAACATCGCTAGCGGAGTTGCTAAATGTTTTTCCATGGATGAGCGAGGTGTGGTCTTCTTCGAGAACCGCTTGGTGGTTCCCAAGAAACAACATCTACGGCAATTGATCCTTAAGGAATCTCATGAAACCCCTCTCACCATTCATCACGGTAGTACTAAAATGTATCAAGACCTACGCCAGAGGTTTTGGTGGACTAGGATGAAGAGAGAAATCGCTCAATACATTGCTAATTGCGACGTTTGTCGTTGCGATAAAGCAGAGCATCAACGGCCTGCTGGCACCCTTCAACCATTGGAAATTCCTGAATGGAAATGGGATAAAATCGGTATGGACTTCATTACCGGGTTTCCCAGAACCAAAAGAGGGAATAATGCTATCTTTGTTGTTGTCGATCGTCTTTCCAAAGTAGCCCACTTCTTACCTGTTCGCGAGAGTATAACCGCTAGCCAGCTAGTTGATTTGTACATCTCCCGAATAGTGTCTCTTCATGGTGTTCCATTGGAAATTAATTCAGACCGTGGAAGTCTTTTCATCTCTTGATTTTGGGAAAGTTTCCAAAACGCTATGGGGACTCGTCTCTCCTTTAGCACCGCCTTCCATCCTCAATCAAGTGGTCAAGTAGAACGAGTCAATCAAATTCTGGAGGATATGCTCCGAGCTTCTGTCATCTCTTTTGGTATGAATTGGGAGAAGTGTCTTCCATTCGCCGAGTTCGCTTATAACAACAGTTATCAAGCTAGCTTAGGCAAGGCTCCCTTCGAAGTTCTCTATGGACAAAAATGTTGAACGCCTCTTAACTGGCCAGAAACCGGCGAGAGACAACTCTTTGGCCCGGATATGATCCAGGAAGCAGAAGAGCAGGTTCGCATTATTCGTGAGAAATTGAAAACAGCCCAATCTCGACAAAAGAGTCAATATGACCGCAAGCATAAGCTTATGGCTTATGAAGTTGGCGAGATGGCTTACCTTCGGGTTACACCTTTAAAGGGAACCCATCGATTCAGTATCAAAGGCAAATTGGCCCCTCGTTACATTGGACCCTTTCGCATTCTTGCCAAACGAGGGGAGGTTGCCTACCAAAAGGAACTACCTCCGCATCTCTCCAGAGTTCATGATGTCTTCCACGTTTCTCAACTCAGGCATTGCTTCTCGGATCCTATCCGTGGAGTGGACCACGAAACGCTTGATCTCCAAGATAACCTCACCTATCGAGAACACCCCGTTTGTATCCTTGATCAAGCCGAGCGTACCACTCGACACCAGAATATCAAGTTTCTCAAAGTTCAATGCTCACACCATTCCGAGCAAGAAGCTACGTGGGAAAGGGATCCTAAATCTTTGACTCGAGTACCCCACCTTCTTTCCGACGGATCCTAAATCTCGGGACGAGATTCTTTCGAGTGGGGGTGAGTTGTCACATCCTAGTTAGACCATACATTAGAGTGTGCATCATGTTTACTTTTAACAGAAACTTGAAATGGGAAAGGCAGAACCCGCAGCACCCCTTCTGAAATCAACTAGGGTTTACTAAAAATAATTTCAATGAACCTGAAATGCCCTTCTAAAATGTTCACCCTCTTTGTCTTGGGTTAGAACCTCTGGCAAAATAGGTGCACAATTTTCTAGGTCAACAAAAGGTCACCGAATTAAATCATATGTATGTTGCCTTTGGACATTTAAATGATAATAAATATTTTAAATGTTCAAATAATTTTGGAAATAAGTCAGGGCTGTTAGGAATAATCCCAACAGAGCCCACAATTATTTTTAGGATTTTAGGAAGTTTCTAAGTATTCTTAATAATGCCACAAAGTTACAGAAAAATAGAAAAAGGAAACAGAAACTAACCTGGCCGCAACCCAGCAGCCGACCCAGCACTGTGCTGGCCCATGCCAGCCAGCTGCTTCGTCCTCGCCAGGCAGGCAGCCAGGTGCTCGACGGCGAGCACCGCATGCGCGCCACGCAGCTGCCGCCACCTCGCCGCTCCCCTTGTCGCGCTGTCGACGCGGGACGAACCCTCTCTCTCTCCCCGACCTCGCAGACACCCGCACGCCCCTCTGGCTCCTCTCCTTCGCTCTCCCTCCGCCATGGCCGACGCTGCCGTGCTCGCGCCACCGTGAATCCGTGTCCACCGTCGTCCCTGTACCGAGCCACCGTGTCCAACAACTCCGCCGTCGTCGACTCCGTCGAGCAGCCGAGCCCCGAGCGCTCACACGCTCTGCAACGTCTTCTTCAACCTCATCTTCACCGAGCACCGCCGGAGATCCCTTTCGACGTCGCCGCCGCATCAGCTCGTCCCCGACCGCGCCGGCTAGCTCTACGTGACCGCCGTGAGCTCAGCTACCTCCCTATCCTCCCCGTTTCCTTCCTCATGCACCACAGCAACTGCACGAAGCTCACCCGCACGCACCGCCGCGGAGCTCATCGCCGACGTGGCTCCGGCCAAACTCCAGCCACACCACCGTGTCCGAACACCTCACCGCATCACCAGGAACTCAACACACCACTCCACGCACCTCGCCGTGCCCCGTAGCCTCGGGCTCACTTTCACCCGACTCCGGCAACAGCAAAGCTTATCGCCGGCGATGTTTCCGGCCACCCCGAGCCCAGCCACTGCCACCAAACGTTGCGGCTTTCTCCCAGCTGCACGTAGGTGCCCTCTGCCGCTCGTTTGGTCGTCGGAACATGCAAATGCACTTCCTCCGCCGCGTCTGGCCTCGCCGGCGGCTAGACGCCGGCGAGTTTGACTTATTGACTTTGACCAGGTGGGCCCAAGTTGACTCCTCTGAGTCAATGACAAGTGGGGCCCCCCTCTGCTAACTAACCGGATTAGTTTTAATTAAAATTAATTAGTTTAACCAATTACTGACATGCGGGACCCACTGGTCAGTTTGACCTGGACGACCCCGTTGACCTCTGACGTCATCCTGACGTAGTGCTGACGCAGTAATTTAATTACTAGAATTATCTTTATACAGGAAATTCGAGAAAATAGTTCAAACTTCAAAAAAAATCATAGAAATTGATTTGTAACTCCAAATGCAAAGATTTATATATGAAATTTGATCAGAAAAATCCAATCTATCCATTGGTGCGGGTTTCATGCATGTCAGAACAAGTTAAACCTTCTGTTTATACAATACAAGGTGATGCACTATTATAGCTATGTTAAATGATCTAACACTTGAACCTTTGGTTCAAATGAGCATATTCCTTCCTGTTTTAGTTTGCATTAGGCCAAGACACATTCATATTGCCATGTCATAGCATGCATCATAATGTTGCATATCTTCATGTGTTGATTATGTTCCGATGTGTTCTTCGTGGTAGGTTCTGCCTCCGAGGATATTTTCGAGTATCCAACTGAAGGGCAGTATCCCTCTACCACTCCATAAGGCAAGCAACCCATTGATCATTCTGATACAAACCCATGTTCTCGGTTCTGCTCTTGTTTTACTGCATTAAGACAACGCGATTCAAACTGCTGTGTGTTGCGGTAGTTGAACCCACTTCCTCTGCATGACCTGTCATTGCCACAGTAACTAGATGAAACCCACTAGCATGTGTAGGATTTGAATGAGCCATATGTGTGTGTGTTCCTACCATGCTATGCTTGCTATGCTCAGAGTTGTGTCAGGTCTGGCTCATCGGGATGATGAACTAGAGTGAAAGGTTGTGTCGGTAACAAGAGTGAAGTGTTGAATACGATTTGGTAAAGGAATCGATGAGAGGCCATGTAGGAGTACATGGTGGGTTGTTTCATTGAGGCCGTCCTTAAGAACTGAGATCTGTGTGTGTGATTTAAGACTCAGCTACTACCACACATTGGGCCCTGAAATATGACCCCGCTCGACTTACCGACCCTCTCGTCCTCTGTCCAGGAGTTGCAAGTAGTTTCTGGTGTTTGTAGTTGCTGGGGTGGGCTGTGTTGCCGTAGGCACGTAGCCCGGTGTACCGATTCGCCCGTTTGGTGTCTCGGGAACCCTGCACACATCGTTTGGGGCCGTTGAGGACACCCCGGCCGGATATCCTTGCGGATGGAACCCGAATAGGCGATAAACCTGGACTAGAGACTTGTGTGGTTGGTTAGGTCGTGGTCTACACCCACGTCGGTTTTCGCTTGAAGTCTGCCGGGCACATGACGTGTGCAGACGCTAAGTGGTGGAAACATGTGTGAAGAATTACACCCCTGCAGGGTATAAAACTATTCGAATAGCCGCGTCCGCGGTAAAGGACTACTTGTTCACCTATGCAGTTCATAGACAAGTAAATGGATACTACTAAAAATCTCAAGATAAGTGTGACTACCACGGATGGCCCTCTCATAGGATGACGAGGGAGGATCCACGGTGGAGTATTGTGGTGGTGATAGTGGACTCGTGTGCGACAAATGATTTACAAGTTGTGTCTATCATAGGATAGCTTAGCCAAGAGTCTAAGCTTGCTTGCTGCAATAACTCCACTACCTTCTTGAGAATGTGCATGTATAGTAGGATCCTGTTGTAAGACTTGCTGAGTACCTCCGTACTCATGTTGCTTTAATCAATGTTTTTCAGACGACAACACCAACCCCTCTGATGGGTTCTACGTAGACCTCGACGTTGACGAGTGACTTATCACCCAGGTGGTGATCCAAGGCTTGTGAAGGGTCGATGTAGATAGACAGGCTTCATCAAGCCTTTTTTCTTTCTAGTGTCTGTACTCAGACTACTTTGCTTCCGCATGTGCTTGTATGTTTGTATGACTTGACTGTCGGGTCATGTGACCCCTACCTGTATGGATGATATGTATGGCTCTTCGGAGCCTCTTAAATAAAGTACTTGAGTTGTAGAGTTTTGTTGTGATGCAATGTTGTATTTACTCATATCGGGCATAGTGTGTGTATGATTGAAATGCTTGGTATGAGTGGGATCCGACTATCTAGTTGTTTATCCTTGGCAGCCTATCATATGGGGAAATGTAGTCTAGTGCTTCTAAGCGATAGTAGTTCGCTACAGCCCGGTTCACCGGAGTCCTGCTAGCCCAGCACTACTGCTCGGAACACTTGACTGGTCGGCATGTGTTTCACTTTGTTCCTGTGTCTGTCCCTTCGGGGAAATGTCACGCGGTGTTATCCGGAGCCCTGCCTAGCCTGCTACAGCCCGGGTTACCGGAGTCCTGTTAGCCCAGTGCTATAGCCCGGATTTATACGTTGTTGACTGACATTCTCGATGTGATTCATGTATGCCTGTCCTCATGGGTTAGTGCCACCTTGGGTTCATGACTAGCCATGTCGGCCCGGGTTCTCTGTCATATGGATGCTAGCGATACTATCATATACGTGAGCCAAAAGGCGCAAACGGTCCCAGGCCAGGTAAGGTGGCACCCGTGGGAGTACCGTGCGTGAGGCCGCAAAGTGATATGATGTGTTACATGCTGGATCGATGTGGCTTAGGATCGGGGTCCTGACAGGCGGCTTGGTGATTGTTGCAATGCTGGGTGGGTCCTGTTGTGGCCAAAGAGTCTGCTTCGTCTGGAGGCGGCTAGGAGCACACCCACGAGCACGCAGCCTCAGCAAGGTATGAACATCAATACCCCACCTACCCAATTAGCATCGGGTGTCGGGTTGGGTGATAGCGGACGGGGTAAGGAGGAGGCTCCATTAGTCGTTGATGACGTCGCCATGGATGAGGATGAGGACGACGATGGCACTGCTGAACAGTATGTCTATACTGGCGCCTCCTCAGGGTTTGAGCGTCATGAGTCGGTGCCTAAATTGCCGTCTCAACATATTATGGACGACCTTCCGGTAGTAAAGAAGTTTAGGAAGAGAGCGAGGAAAGGCAAAAAAGTTGTTTCTATGATCCAGCCGCCTCAGCAGCCTCGGCTTCAGGACCGTATAGATATCCCCGATGAGGATAAATGGCATATCGCCGGTCAACCAATCCTACCTGCAACAACGCTATGGGACCGGCGATCTAAACAGACTTCATGACGATGTGCTGCGGGTAGAGAAAGACCTCATTGCCTCGAAAGATCCAGGATACCCACTCTATGTGGTTAACGTTCCGTGGCAAATGTCGTACGTCGACAGCTTCCTTGCGGATAAGTTCTTCCTCCGATTTGGTTACATATTCGACATGTTTCATGTGAAGAAGCTGGATTTTATGTTTGTCCGCCTTTATGCCTTGCACATGAACTACATCATTGGGGTTGAGCAGATATCTCATATCTGTGTCGCTGACCCGTACTACATGCACGAGGGCTTGTTGGGAGTGTGCGCAAATCACCGTGAACACGCGAGGGATTACATCGTCAGTTTCATGCTCGCCAATAAGAACAAGGGGGCGATTCGCGTGCCTTATCATCCCGTGTAAGTCATCCGCGCTGCTATCCTTCCTTCGATTCCAATCATTCATTTGCACGGTGGAGGCTAATTAATTTGAGGACTTATTTTGCGCAGCGGCGGGCGCGCCGTCCTCGTCATCCTCTACCCCCGATTCTCCCACGCTCTTTACTTGGACTCGTCAAAGAACATTCACAAAAAGGATTACACCCACATCAAGGATGTTCTCGACAGTGCTATGTATTACTACCAATCAATGGGTGGAGAGGTCAGGGACTAGAAGATGAGGGGCGGCAGGTTCGCCTTCGGCCATACGACCGACTTCTGCTGCATCCAGCAATCGAACGATTCTCTTAATGATGGATTCTATGTCCTACACCACATGCTGGAGTACAGACGGGATCATCAGAACCTTCGCATGGCACCTTCTTCCGGCGATGCCCATATTCTGCAATGGGCAAAGGACATAGGAGATATCGAGGATCATCGACTTCGAGCTGAGTTCTATAACATCCATCGCGAACTTGCCCAAATCATCATGAAGGAGGTCATCGGGAAAACAAGTATATTCTACGGAGAAGGACAAATGTCGCGGGAAGACGTCCGAACATGGATATCCTCTCAGCGTCTCGACCTGAAGCCTTTCACTACGCTCGGGGACTATCTCCCTGACTTGGATGGATGGAACGACATGTTGGAGTGATTGTCGATATATGACAATGTGTCTGTTTAGTCCATACCTTCTGTATGACAAAACTTTGAGTTATGCACGGTGAAACTTTATTTGTGATGTAATTAAACCGTCCTCCTCCTCGACTAGCGAAAATCACTCTAGTTAGGGCATTTTGGGGTACGATGAACTTTGTTATTTATGCTTATGATATGTTGTTTTTATTTTTGCCAAGTCTGTCTCTTTCTGTTGCTCAACTATATATGTTGCATATCATCGACTCATGTGATGATGCAGGTGCATAGATCATAGATGGCGAAGAAGTGCTATGCCAGGAGTATATATATGACAAGTGGCCGGAGTGTCGGGCCCTTCCGGTTTCCGAGCGACAGGCAGTAGTTAGTTTAGAGGTTCACGCTAATGCGAGAGAGGGATACGAACTCATGTTCTCAAAGTGATAGCTCTTCTCGCGTTTATCATTGTTTAGATGGATGACGATGTATTCGCATATCATTCGAGACTTGTATCGCTATTTTCGAGATGATGACGAGAGACCACTTTGTGTTGGATGATGATTATGATGATCACATGATTTGATGAGACTAATTGTATGTATATGCTATAATTACATTTGTATGTGTATGATATGCTAAAGATTATTGTATAAATCCTATTCAAATACAAAACAAATATGCAGGAAAAAAACTAATAAATAAACTAGTAGTAGCGAGGTGGAAAATTTAGCAGTAGCGCCGCATTATCAGTAGCGCGTCCCAGCAAACAGCGCTGCAGATAATGTCAGTAGCGCTCTTTCCCAAAGAGCACTACAGCTATTCATGTATAGCAGTAGCATGGGACAACCGGCGCTACTGCTATACGTTATCTGTAGCGCCTTATTAGTAGCGCCGGTGCCCGCGCTGCTGAGAGGCCCAAATCCCTTGCTGCTGCTAGGCTTTTCCCTAGTAGTGTTAGTTTATTTTGTTGAGCTTTCATACATTTATAGCTCTAGTGCATCCGTTGCATGGCAATCCCTACTCCTTGCATTAACATCAATCGGTGGGCATCTCTATAGCCCATTGATTATCCTCGTTGATGTGAGACTTTCTTCATTTTTTGTCTACTCCACATAACCCCCATCGTCATATTCTATTCCACCCATAGTGCTATATCCATGGCTCGTGCTCATGTATTGCATGAAGGTTTATAAGTTTGAGATTATTAAAGTATGAAACAATTGCTTGGCTTGTCATCGGGGTTGTGCATGATGAGAGCATTCTTGTGTGACGAGAATGGAGCATGACTAAACTATATGATTTTGTAGGGATGAACTTTCTTTGGCCATGTTACTTTGAGAAGACATAATTGCTTTGTTAGTTTGCTTGAAGTATTATCGTTTTTATGTCAATATGAACTTTTGTCTTGAATCTTTCAGATCTGAATATTCATACCACAATTGAGAAGATTTACATTGAAATTATGCCAAGTAGCACTCCGCATCAAAAATTCTCTTTTTATGATTTACCTACTCGAGGACTAGCAGGGATGCCTGATACGTCTCCAACGTATCTATAATTTTTGATTGCTCCATGCTATATTATCTACTGTTTTGGACTATATTGGGCTTTATTTTCCACTTTTATATTATTTTTGGGACTAACCTATTAACTGGAGGCCCAACCCAGAATTGTTGTTTTTTTGCTAATTTTAGAGTTGCGGAGAAACAGAATATCAAATGGAGTCCAAACGGAATGAAATCTTCGGGAACGTGATTTTCTCATAAGATAAGACCCATGAGACTTAGACCGTCCGTCAAGAAAGCCACGAGGCGGTCACAAGGGTGGAGGGCGTGCCCCCAGCCTCGTGGGCCCCTCGAAGCTCCATTGACGTACTCCTTCCTCCTATATATACCTGCGTACCCCCAAACGATCAGAAGCGGAGCCAAAAACCTAATTCCACCGCCACAACCTTCTGTACCCACGAGATCCCATCTTGGGGCCTGTTCCGGAGCTCCGCCGGAGAGGGCCATCATCACGGAGGGCCTCTACATCATCCTAGCCCCTCCGATGAAGTGTGAGTAGTTTACCTCAGACCTTCGGGTCCATAGTTATTAGCTAGATGGCTTCATCT
Organism: Aegilops umbellulata; assembly: GCA_032464435.1. Classification (NCBI taxonomy): domain Eukaryota; kingdom Viridiplantae; phylum Streptophyta; class Magnoliopsida; order Poales; family Poaceae; genus Aegilops; species Aegilops umbellulata. The sequence goes on from CP136060.1 coordinate 218,938,363, forward strand.
CTCTGTTTGGATCTCAATACAATGTTCCCCCCTCTCTCGTGGAGATTTATTCGATGTAATCTTCTTTTTTGCGGTGTGTTTGTTGAGACCGATGAATTGTGGGTTTATGATCAAGTCTATCTATGGAAAATATTTGAATCTTCTCTAGATTCTTTTATGTATGATTGGTTATATTTGCAAGTCTCTTCGAATTATCAGTTTGGTTTGGCCTACTAGATTGGTTTTTCTTGCAATGGAGAAGTGCTTAGCTTTGGGTTCAATCTTGCGGTGTACTTTCCCAGTGACAGTAGGGGATGCAAGGCATGTATTGTATTGTTGCCACCGAGGATAACAAGATGGGGTTTGTCGGTGGGAACGACACCTATGGGATCACAAGAATCCCTACTACGGTTGCGGGGTGTCGGGTCGTGACAAGAGCGGATCAAACAAATAGCACACGGTTTCTTTACCCAGGTTCGGGCCGCGAGGTTGCGTAAAGCCCTACTCCTGCTTTGGTGGATTGTTTCTCTGTGTTCTTGAACTAGCAATGGGGCGTGAGGAGCTCCAAAAAGCCGAATCCTCCTCCTGGTCGCCTTGGGCTTCCTTTTATAGGAAAAGGGGTTGCCACGGTGGCACACAGGAGGTGGAAAGGGTATAGTGATGCGAGGTTATCATTCGCATTACATGACAAGGCGCATTTAATGCGTCTTGCTTAGGTGTCCTTGCTTTATCGGGGACGTGTGAGAGCCCTGTCTCGTCCGTCGCCGCTCCCTCCTGCGTCGACACGCGCCCTGCAGCGGTGCCAGCGGTGCCATGTAGGCAGGCAGGCAGCTGAGGTGGCGCAGAGGTGGGTCTCCACGAAGGTCCGCATGCCGCCACGCAGGTGCCTGCCCAGCTGGTTGGGTTGGCAGCTGCATGCGAACGGCGGTGGAGGTCTGATTGGCGTGGGCCTGATGGTGGCCCTACGGGTGTTCATGGCAAGGGTCTTGCCGGGGCCCCGGCAAGGGTCTTGCCATGGCGCCTGCTGTCATCCCCAGCAAGGCTCTTGCTGGGGGCCTTGTGGTCCTCCTTGGCTGGGATCCCGCCAAGGAACATCGTCTTCTAAAGTGTGTATCTAATCTTGAATGTCTTCACAAAGATCTACATGCCACCACGGGGATGTCTCCTGAATCCTTGCGCCATGGGAGCAGTGGACTCAAGGGTGACTCACTCCGTATGTGTGGGGCGAGCTGCCACGGCAAGGGTCTTGCCGGGTTCGCTAAAACCACGTCCCGGCAAGGATCTTGCCGGGGGAGTCCGCTTCGTCCCCTTTTCTCTTTGTGGTCTTGGTCTTGGCGTCGTTTTGCTTCTCTCGAGCTTCGGTCTTACCTCGGCTCACCTCCCTTGCCTTGCTCAGTGTGGTGGTGCCCGTGGCTCAGACTACCCGTGCATAGTTATAGGGGTACAAAAAGTGTACCCCTCTTTTTGTACACCGACAGGAGCCCCCGGGCCTGGGCCACACGTAAGCGCAATCGCGTCGTTGGGCTAGGCCCAAAAACGGTGCGCGGGCAGGCGGGGCGGTTTTTACCGCGGTAAGTCTCTTCACGCGCTGCGCTTCCCACGCCTCCCGCGTGTGGCGCGGCGTGGGGAGGCGTGTGTGACGTGGGCAGCATGCGTGGGGCTGAGCTCTGCACGCATGTTTCACGTCGTAGTAAAGGGGGCGGTTCGCGCCTTCCCCATAAATGGAGGGAGGCGTGGAGGCGCGGCCCATTTACTGGACAGGGCCGAGGGGTGGTCTTCAAGGCGTCCACTCCCCATGATCACGGGGTGGGGAGAGGTCGCCTCACCCGTCGCCTCGGTCCTGCACGCCTGCCACGTGGCTGTCATGCGCTTGGGGTGGCAAGCGGTGGAGGTGGGAAACCGGGCCGCCACGGGCTGGGGCAGCGGGTCGGTCCCAGTTCCCTGCGCCTTCCGCGTCTTGATTGGCTGAGCAGGGCGGCCGAGCACCCACCCCGTTCCTTTATAAAGAGCGGGGGGGGATGGTGTCCCGCATTCTTTCATCTCCTTCTTCCTTCAGCTTCTGCTCCCCCCTTCCATCCACCATGGAGAGAGGGAATCCTGGTCCTTCAACGGTGGCGGCGAGGGTCGCCGCTCGACAACGCGTCCCTTCTTCTCCTGCACCTGCGGTGGCAGAGCCAGCCGCGAGGGGAAGGGGGAGGGGGTGAGGCCGAGGTGCTCGGGGAAGAGGAGGACGGGGCGGCGCGCCGGCCTCGCCTCCGCCAGCAGTTACTCCTCCCATGGAGGGCCACGTTGGGGATGACCCTTGTGAGTTCTTCGTTAGGCTCCGCCGGCCGCCTCGCCGTCGCCTTCGTCTCCCGTTGCTTCCTAGGCCCTCCTTCAACAGACATGGAGGACGTGGACACTGTTGTCAGAGATATTGCCGAAGAGGCCGCGGTTGAGGCCGACAGAATTGCCGACGAGGAGGCCGCCAAGGATGCTGATGAGGCCGCCAAGGGTGCTGCCAAGGATGCCGCTGCGGGGGCCGCCAAGGCTACCGGCGAGGCTTCCGCCGAGGGCACCAGCGGTGGTCCTGCCGGGGAGGCCGGCAAGGCCTCCGCCGAGGAAGAGGTGATGGATGATCAGCCTCCCTCCTCCCCAACCTCGGGCCCCGGCAGATACCTAAAGGTGGGCGATGATCTTTTCGTCCACCTCCCAGGGGCGTCAAGCCGAGCGCCCGCCGAAGGGGAAGTTTTTGACGGCGAGGTGCTTGCCGCCACCGGGCTCGAGGTGGTCGACGCGCCGGGCGTTGGTGGCGACGGTTCTCCAGAAGAGCAGCTTTTCCGTGCCATGGGGGCCAATTTCCGGAAGCTCCAAGTGCTCTACCGTGCCCGCCTGGACAAGGTCAAGTCCAGGATAGCAACGGTGGACAACGCGGAGGTGGACTTCAAGGCGCGCGTTGGTGAGACGCAGGCCCGGTTCCACCAGACTCGCGAGGAGCAGAGGGCCTTTCAGGAGAAATTGACCCAACGCGATGTGGAGCTCACCATGAAGATGGCCGACATCGAGAAGGCCCAGGAGAAGGCGGCGAACTTGGCTGCCGCGGCCAAAGCCGCCCGGAACCAGCATCAAGCCGCCTTGGACTCCCAGGAGGAGGACCTCTCCGTGCGTGAGGCGAAGCTTGCCGCAACGCTCCGCGGCAAGGAGGAGGAGCTCGAGGCCCTTGTCGCGCGACGGACTCGCGAGCTGGAGCAGAGGCACAAGGAGGCGCTCGATGCCCAAGCCCTGGCCTACGCTGGCAAGGTGAAGGAGCTGGAAGCAGAGCGGGACAAGCTGAAGGAGCAGGCCCTCAAGCTGTCCGGCGAGAAAGCACGCTCAACCGCACCTTGGTAGAGGCGCAAGGAGCGGTCATCAGCAGGACTGGGGAGGTCTCCGAGGCGCATAACTCCATCACAGACCTCAAGCTGAAGCTGGAGGATCTCGAGAAGTTGTTGTTGGAGAGCAGGGCTCGGGAGGAGACCTTGACCAGGAGCCTGGAGGAGGAGAAGCAGCTACGGGCAAATGAGGCCGCCTCCCACCAGGAATATGTGGCGGACGAGAACAGGTGGATCAGCCATCTGGAGGTCTTCGTCGGCAGGGTCACCTCCCAATTGGCCACCATGGGGATGCCAAACGTGACGTACGCCCCTGAGCGCAGCGGGACCGTCAACGCCAAGCTGACCCAGTTCTTCGAGGGCGTCCTCGGAGCCTTGGCCTATCTTCACTCCAACAGGACGGCCACACTGGCCGAGGAGGCCCGGCGACTTTGCCGGATGGTCGTGACAAAGGTGCTCACCAAGGTGGTGCACTGGAATCTGGACCTTGACTTCGCCTCCGCCATGAAGAGCCTGCCGGATGGTGTTGACCTCACGGTGCTCAAGGAGCGCATCAAGCCCATCACCGACTGCATCGACGAAATCAAGAGGGTGGAAGGCCAGCGCCGGGACTAGGCGTCCCGTTCTTCTTCGCCGCTGCGGGTTCCCGACCAAGACAAATTTTCTCTTTAGTTAGAACCGCAGCTATGATGTGATGTAATATAACTCTGAAGTATTCTTAATTTTCATGCATGTTATTTCCCCGTTCAACTCCTCTTTGTATGGGTGCCCTACACCGATTGGGTAGGCTCGCCGGAGCGAAAGCCCCTAGCGGCGTTTTGGGGACGGATTCCCAAGGCCTGCCGGGTACGCGTGCTGCCGGACGAGCCACCTTTTCGTTCCGAACGTGGTCGCTCGAACTGTCGAGCTTGACACGAGTCAGAATCGAGGGCGTTGTCGATCGCGGAAGGTTACTCTGCCATTCTCGACGCAGCCGCTTGAGCTGTTGAGCGGACTCGATACAGGGCAAGGGCGTTGCCGATCGTGGGAGAGCCCCCTAGCGTGCAGGTTCCTCATACAAAGGTGTGGCATCTCCGGGGGGGGGGGGATAACCTCAAATAAGAAAGGTAGCACAAATAAGGGTTCAGTGCAACTTAGCTTCTATTTGCGATCGCTCGAGTGTCGATCTTCTGGCCTCCTTTCTTCTTCAAGGGTCACGGAGATGAAGGAGCGCCGGGCTCACTGCTAAAGCCGATTCTCACAACTGCGCCCCCTACCTAGCGTGCCAAAGATGTCGATGGGAATGACACCTATGGCATCACAAGAATCCCTACTACGGTTGCGGGGGCGCGGGGTCGTGAGAAGAGCGGATCGAACAGATAGCACACAATTTCTTGACCCAGGTTCGGGCCGCGAGGATGCGTAAAACCCTACTCCTGCTTTGGTGGATTGTTTATCTGTGTTCTTGAACTAGCAATGCGGCGTGAGGAGCTCCAAAAAGCCGAATCCTCCTCCTGGTCGCCTTGGGCCTCCTTCTATAGGGAAATAGGTTGCCACAGTGGCACACAGGAGGTGGAAAGGGTACAGTGATGTGAGGTTATCTCTCGCATTACATGACAAGGCACATTTAATGCATCTTGCTTAGGTGTCCTTGCTTTATCGGGACGGGGGAGAGCCATGTCTCGTCCGTCGCCGCTCCCTCTTGCGTCGACACGCGCCCTGGCCAGCGGTGCCCGCGGTGCCATGTAGGCAGGCAGGCAGCTGAGGTGGCGCAGAGGTGGGTCTCCATGAAGGTCCGCATGCCGCCACGCAGGTGCCTGCCCAGCTGGTTGGGTTGGCAGCTGCATGCGAACGACGGTGGAGGTCTGATTGGCGTGGGCCTGATGGTGGCCCTACGGGTGTTCATGGCAAGGGCCTTGCCGGGGCCCCGGCAAGGGTCTTGCCATGGCGCCTGCTGTCATCCCCGGCAAGGCTCTTGCCGGGGGCCTTGTGGTCCTCCTTGGTTGGGATCCCGCCAAGGATCATCATCTTCTAAAGTGTGTATCTGATCTTGAATGTCTTCACAAAGATCTGCATGCCACCACGGGGATGTCTCTCGAATCCTTGCCCCATGGGGGCAGTGGACTCAAGGGTGACTCGCTCCGTAGGTGTGGGGCGAGCTGCCACGACAAGGGTCTTGCCGGGTTCGCTAAAACCACCTCCCGGCAAGGATCTTGCCGGGGGAGTCCTCTTCGTCCCCTTTGCTCTTTGTGGTCGTGGTCTTGCCGTCGTTCTGCTACTCTTGAGCTTTGGTCTTACCTCGGCTCACCTCCCTTGCCTTGCTCAGTGTGGTGGTGCCCGTGGCTCAGACTGCCCGTGCACAGTTATAGGGGTACAAAAAGTGTACCCCTCTTTTTGTACACCGACAGGGTTTTCATCATATTGCATGAAACTATCCCTCCACATCACGTCATCTTGCTTAAGGCGTTACTCTGTTTTTAACTTAATACTCTAGATGCATGCTGGATAGTGGTTGATGAGTGGAGTAATAGTAGTAGATGCAGGCAGGAGTCGGTCTACTTGTCTTGGACGTGATGCCTATATACATGATCGTACCTAGATATTCTCATAATTATGCTCAATTCTTTCAATTGCTCGACAGTAATTTGTTCACCCACCGTAGTATACTTTGCTGCATCATCCTCTCCTCTTCGGGGAAATCCAACGCAGTGCTCAGGAGGTAGCAGAAGGACTCTAGTAGCGCTCTTCTTGTAGAGCTCTCCTTCATGAACCTTGTAGGCTTTCGAACGCCGAACGATGCATCGAGCCTCATTCTGATCCTCAGGGAGCTCTCGCCTATTGAGGTAGGCCAAGAAGGGTTCGGTCCATGGGGCAATTACAGCCATTATTAGATGGGTCGATGGTGTTATTTCAGTGGCTGAGCCCCCAATGATATCGATATTGTGTTTGGAATCTGGGGGTATAATCGGATCTGGACTAGTGTTGCCGCTCTCGTCCTGCCATGCCACGGATGGCTTGAAGAGACTTTCCAAAAAGATGTTAGGCGGGACGGGGTCACACTTGGCTCCCCATGCGAGCAAGGACATCCGTCGCTTGATTACTTTCTCGAGCCACATGATGAAACTCGAGTCCCTCGAACGGAGCTGATATTTTGAGTATGGCGTTACGATATGTCGCCATCTTCAGATCTTTTGCGTCGAAGTCTCCGTTTATTTGGGATATTGCGAGATTTGAATACCCGCGCACCTCTAGGCGTTGTATGCCCGTGGAGACAGCCATCCGAAGACCGTGCAATAAGGCCTCGTATTCGGCTGCATTATTGGAGTCTGTGTATAATATTTGGAGTATGTACTGGACTGTGTCTCCTGTGGGGGACATTAAGACAACGCCCGCTCCTAGACCGGCCAACATTTTGGAGCCATCGAAGTGCATGACCTAGTTGGAATATGTACCATACTCTTTAGGGAGTTCGGCCTCTGTCAATTCGACGACGAAGTCAGCCAATACTTGGGATTTAATGGCTCGGCGTGATTTGTATGTTATATCAAATGGCAAGATCTCAATGGCCCACTTGGCAATCCGGCCTGTGGCGTCCCGGTTGTTTATTAGGTCATTGAGTGGTACCTCAGAAGCCACCGTGATCGAGCACTCTTGGAAGTAATGCCATAGCTTCATTGATGCCATGAAGATCGCATATGCTATCTTTTGGTAATGAGGGTACCAGGATTTCCATGGTGTGAGGACAGTGGATACATAGTATACCGGTTTATGAAGTGGGAATTTATGTCCATTCTCCTCTCATTCGACGACGAGCACCGCACTCACCACCTGGTGTGTTGCAGAGATGTATAATAGCATGGGTTCGCCGATGACCGGTGCAGCCATGAATGGGTTGCTCGCTAAAAGAGCTTTTATTTCTTCCAGTCCGGCTGTTGCCGCGTCCGTCCACTCGAAGTGGTCAGTGCGTCGGAGCAGGTGATATGGTGGCAATGGCTTTTCTCCTAATCTGGAGATAAAGTGGCTTAAAGCTGCCACACATCCGGCTATTTTTTGGACCTGTTTGAGGTCTGTCGGTGTAGCCAATTGTGAAAAAGCTCGGACTTTGGCTGGGTTTGCCTCAATTCCTCCATCGGAAATGATGAAGCCCAGCTGTTTTCCGGCTAGGACGGCGAAGACACACTTTTCCGGATTGAGCTTGATATCATATGTACGGAGGTTGTCGAATGTGAGATGCATGTCGTCTACTAGTGATTCGACGTGCTTAGTTTTGATGACGACGTCATCCACATATGCTTCGACCGTCTTGCCAATTTGTTTCTCCATGCATGTTTGAATCATGCGTTGGTAGGTGGCGCCAATGTTTTTTAGCCCGAAGGGCATAGTGTTGAAGCAGAAAGGCCCGTATGGGGTAATGAATGACGTTGCGGCTTGATCCGACTCCTTCATTTTGATTTGATAGTATCCGGAGTATACGTCGAGGAAACACAGAGAGTCGTGTCCTGCAGTAGCATCAATGATCTGATCGATGCGGGGGAGGGGGAAGGGATCCATAGGGCAAGCCTTGTTGAGGTCCTTGAAATCGACACACAGGCGCCAGGATTTATCCTTCTTTGGTACCATCACCAGGTTTGCTAGCCAGTCCGGTGTTTTACTTTTCTGATGAAGCCAGTCTCAATTAACTTGGCTAGCTCCTCCCCCATAGCTTGTCGTTTGGGTTCGGAAAACCGCCACAGTGTTTGCTTGACCGGCTTGTATCGCTTTAATATATTGAGGCTGTGTTCGGCCAACCTGTGTGGGATTCCTGGCATATCAGAAGGGTGCCAGGAGAATATGTCCTAGTTCTCGCGAAGGAACGCGCGTAATGCGGCGTCGACCATCGGGTCCAGCTGAGCTCCGATGGAAGCGGTCTTCTTAGGGTCCATCGGGTGAACTTGAAATTTGACTATTTCGACTGCTGGTTTGAAGGAGGTGGATTTGGGCTGCTTATCGAGGATTACATCATCACTATCCACCGTGGAACGTAGTCCGGTTAACTCTTCGGCTGCGAGGGCCTCAGATAGTGCCTCGAGGGCCAGGGATGCGGTTTTGTTTTCTACACGGAGTGATATGTCCGGGTCACTAGCGAGAGTGATAATACCGTTGGGCCGGGCATCTTGAGCTTCATATAGCTAGTGAAATGCGTCTCGCCCCAACAGGGCGTGATATCCACTGTTAAAAGAGGCCACTTGGAAGGTTATCTCTTTGGACCGATAGTTCTCCGATGTGCCGAATGCCACATCGAGTTTAATCTTTCCCGTGCATCTTGCTTCCCTCCTAGGAATGATTCCTAGAAAGGTTGTATTACTTTGCTCGATGCGGCTCCTGTCTATTTGCATTTTATTGAGCATGTCCTCGTAGATGATGTTCAGTCTGCTGTCGCCGTCCATGAGCACTTTAATGAACTGAAAGCCATCCACAATTGGATTGAGGACCAAGGCGGTTGGTGCCCGGACTGACCGGAATTTTGGTTCGTCATCGGCATTTAAAGTTATGGCCATGTCATTCAAGGGGTTTATTGCTGCGACTTGGTAGACTTCGGCGAGGTCGTGGAGTGCCCTTTTGTGCCGATTGTTTGAAGCAAAAGTCTCAAAGACCGTCAATACTCTGGGGTCATCGTCTTCCGGAGAGTACTGCTCTGAGGTATTTTTGTGAGGATATCCTCGCCGCTCTTGGCCACTTGCCGGAGTATCCAACATGCTCTGAGGCCGTGGGTTGGTTCGGTATCCGGTGTTGTGTGTATTTTGCATGGCTAAACGAGTCATCCCTCAAGAATGGTTCCACGTCCCATAATGGGTTCAATTTTCTTGCCTACGGGGTTGGGTGCCCCGTGAGGGTGCGTCCTTTTTGCCCGCCAGAGAGGTGGGGTGAAGGCTGGTGGTTACCAGCGAGCTGTCTGAGTCTTCCAGGCGCTTTCCATTGGGCAGTACTTTTGTACTATGGTTGCCAAGTCAGCGAAGTGTAATACGCGACGGTGGTTGAGGGCGTTGAGGATCCCTTCGTCTGTGCAATTATTGCAGAATACTGAAATCGCGTCCTTGTCGCAGCAATCTTTAATCTTGTCCTTGACAAGGAGGAATCTGGCCCAAAAGTGATGGACTGTTTCCTGAGACTGCTGCCGTACGTACATGAGGTCACATATATCTGGGGAACCGGAATTTCTTGGCGAATATTGCTTGTGGTGGGTGGGTGGCGCTAAATCCGAACCCTGACCCGGTGTGGAGTCCGGAGTTTGAAAGACTTCCGAGCTTATTAGTTCGGGCTCTAGGATGTCCAATGATTCTTTAGGATCAACGCCTAATTCTAAGTTTAGAGGCCTGGGAGTGTTACCCCACGGACGGGTATCCGACTCTCCGAGCTAGGAAATCCGAGCATAGCTTGTTTTCAACACAGGGGAAGAGTTGTCGTTGTTTTGCTCCTCTATGACCGCTATCTAGTGGGTGATCGGTGGAGATTTGATTTCTCACTTATCAGGTTTAAGCCCAATCTAATCATAGTCTGTAGCGACCCCCAAGGCGGTGATGCGATCGAGGAGTTCGTTTAAAGACGACAAATCCGCTGGATCCATCCGTTTTGAGTATTTGGGGTCAACACGGAGACGATTTTCGATGACTTGGGAAGTCATCATTGGCTTAACGGCCGAACGGGCGGCCATAGTAAAGCTGCCCAGCCGGAGGTTTTGGCCTGAGGCCAGGGCTCCTCCGGTAGTGATACTGTCCTTGATAACAAGGAGAGCCATCAATCTTGTCGCCGATGCCACAGAGAAACTCTCAATGAAAGCGCCAATATCGGTATCGAAACCGGTAGATCTCGGGTAGGGGTGTCCCGAACTGTGCGTCTGAGGATCGAAGGTCACAGGAGACAGGGACACGATGTTTTACCCAGGTTTGGGCCCTCTTGATGGAGGTAATACCCTACTTCCTGCTTGATTATCTTGGATGAATAAGGGGGTTACATGAGTTGATCTACCTCAAGATTGTAATGGCTAAACCCTAGATGTCTAGCATGTATGATTATGATTGCTTCTATGGACTAAACCCTCTGGTTTATATAGGCACCGAAGGGACATGGGGTTATACAAAGTCAGTTTACAGAGGAAGGAGTCTTCATATACGGACGCCAAGCTTGCCTTCCACACAAAGGGGAGTCCCATCCGGACACGGGGGGAAGTCTTCTGTCTTGTATCTTCACGGCCCATTAGTCTGGCCCACGTCACATAGCCCGGACGCCCGAGGACTCCTTAATCTAGGACTCCCTCAGGAACTACTAGCGAGACTGAAGTCTCTCTGCAAAAGCATAAATTAAGCAAACGTGAGTACAATTGTACACATCAAGACTTACATAAGAACTATCTACATATGCATCAGTATCAACAAAGGGTGTGGTGGAGTTTAATTGCAGCAAGCCAACTTTGACTGTGGCTACGCTGAACTGCGAGTGCAAGTAACTCTTTTGAGGTGGCGCACACGAGTCCACATATTCACCAATCAATACACCACTATGGATCCGCTCCCGTCTCCCTACGAGAACGCCATCCATAGCACTCACGCTTATCTTGCACATTTCAGAGTATCCACTTTCACTTGTCCATGAACTGTATAGGCAACCCATAAGTCCTTTACCGCGGACGCGGCTATTCGAATAGATCATTTATAACCCTTCAGGGGTGTACTTCTTCACACATGTTTCCACCACTTAGCATCTGCACACGACCTGTGCTCGGCAAACTTCAAACGAAAGCCGATGTGGGTGTAGACCACAACCTGACTAACCACACAAGTCCCTAGTCTAGGTTTGTCACCTATTCAGGTTCCATCCGCAGGGAGTCCGGCCGAGGTTTCTACTATGGCCCAAAACGATGTGTACATGGTTCCCGGGTCACCAAACAGGTGACTCAGTACACCGGGCCACGTGCCTACCGCATCACAGCTCACCCCTCGTGTCAGCGCTGCGCACGGCCTGCAGCATACTACAAACACCAGAAACTACTTGCAACTCCTCGACAGAGGACAGGGGGTTAATAAGTCGAGCGGGGTCATTGTCGGTGTCAAAACTAGCGGATCTTGGGTAGGGGGTCCCAACTGTGCGTCTATAGCGGATGGTAACAGGAGGCGGGGGACACGATGTTTACCCAGGTTCGGGCCCTCTCGATGGAGGTAATACCCTACTTCCTACTTGACTGATCTTGATGATGTGAGTATTACAAGAATTGATCTACCACGAGATCGTAGAGGCTAAACCATACAAGCTAACCTATGGTATGATTGTTGTTGTCCTATGGACTAAACCCTCCGGTTTATATAGACACTGGAGGGGGCTAAGGTTACACAGAGTCGGTTACAAGGAAGGATATCTACATATCTGTATTGGCAAGCTTGCCTTCCACGCCAAGGAGAGTCCCATCCGGACACGAGACGAAGTCTTCAATCTTGTATCTTCATAGTCCAACAGTCCGGCCAAAGGATATAGTCCGACTGTCCGGATACCCCCTAATCCAGGACTCCCTCAGTAGCCCCTGAACCAGGGTTCAATGACGATGAGTCCGGCGCGCAGATTTTTCTTTGGCATTGCAAGGCGGGTTCCTCCTTTGAATACTCCACAGAAGTTTTTGAACACAAGGATAGTGTCCGGCTGTGCAAAACAAATTCCACATACCACCGTAGAGAGAATAATATTTCCGCACATCTAATCTGCCAACCGTTTTTCATAATGTGACATATTGGTACGGTCTGATCATGACGAACCGTTTTTCTCAACCAGCCATGGTGCATATTGCGAGGCAGTTTCGTTGGCACGTATTGTCGAAGTAGAGATCATATCCCCTTATCACGGGATTCCCATCAATATGGATGTGGGTAACCCAACTGCGCCATCAATTACGGCGCTTGGGGAATAAGCGAGTTTACTAGGCAGGTGGGGGCGTACAGTTTCGTCCACCCTTATAAAGGGATAAGGGTTCACCTTTTTCACCCACGCCTTCTTCCTCCTCGCTCATCCATTCACCCGCACTCGAGTTCCAACACCCAAGTTTGCGTCTTTCTCCTCAAACCGTTCCAAGCATGTCCGGAGCGGGAGGCAAGTGGATGAAATCCTTCGTCACGGAGGAGGACATAAAAAACTGCGGGGAGCCAGATAATTGGCCGCGGATATTGCGCATCATATGCCCAACGCGGGGCAGATCGTCCCTACCCCGGAATCTCATGAGATGGTAGTTTTCCTCACCCACTTCGTCCGTGGACTGGGATTTCCCCTCCACCCGTTCATCCGCGGCCTCATGTTCTACTACGGGCTGGACTTCCATGATCTGGCCCCAAAATTCATCCTCAACATCTCAGCATTTATCGTCGTGTGCGAGGCCTTCCTCCGCGTCCGGCCCCACTTCGGCCTGTGGCTGAAGAACTTCAATGTTAAACCAAAGGTGGTGGGCGGCCAGCAAGCGGAATGCGGAGGCGCCATGGTGGGCAAAATGCCCAACGTCACATGGCTCGAGGGCTCCTATGTGGAGACCATAAAGGGGCGGCAATCGGGGTGGTTCTACATCACCGAGCCGTGCGACACCAACTGGGTGGCGGCCCCCGAGTTCCGATCCGGAATCCCCATGTGGCTCACCTCCTGGAAAGAGAAGGGCCTATCTTGGGGTTCACCGGTGGAGCTGTCCAGACTCAAGAAATGCATCCAGAACATGATAAGCAAGAAACTCAAGCTTGTCAACATGGTCTAGGTCATGATCTTCTGCCGGATCCTCCCGTGTCAACGACGGGCATTCAATTTGTGGGAGTTTGACCCGGCCGAGCACTAGACGCTGCGAGAGCTCTTCGACATGACGCTCAAGGACATCTGGAAGGTGATGTTCAAGGGCGCCGAGGTTCCTCCTTCCCTTACCGAGGACCGCGGTCTTAGTGCGAAGCGCCCTGCGAATCTGGTAAGTCTTTTATAAGATGTTTATTTTCCCTAATTTGACCATGCGCGGGATCTAAACCCCCATGCCGTTTCCTAGGACTGGGTCGAGATGGCGGAGCAGATTGACTGTCCAGCCCCCCTGCCCGAAGATCCAGCAGACGCTCTCCTACTGGAGATGCTGGATCCGGCACTTTGTGAGAAGCCGAAAAAGAAGGACAAGAAGAAGGCCACGAGGACCCGAAAGGGCCTCCGGCGTCAGGTGATATCGGACTCATCATCCGATAACTCCGAGGCGCACTCCTCCCGTGAAGACGAGGAGGAATAGGAAAGTTCTTACCCCCCCCCCCCAGCCGGGGGAGACAAGAAAAGGAAGGCCGCCCCAACCGGGGAGGCCGAAGTGTCCAAGAAGGGAAGGACCCTCCTTCCGGACTATTCCACGACCGCCGCTTATAGTGAAGATGAGTGGTTGCCCAGGGACAAGCCCCTAGCGAAGTCGTAAGTATTCGGATACCTGAGTAATTCATGGTATGCTTTTATTGCGCTGCTTCTCTTTACGCCAAATATGATTATGCAGTCCGTCCCGTGCCCATATCGTCGTATCTTTGTCGGATGGTTCCTTGGACCCGTCGGATATGAATAGCAATTCCCTTCCGACCGCCTCCTCCCCTCGCCCTACGGACAACGTCGAGGTGTTGTCTCAAAAGGCACCAAGCCGAGGGGAGGTAGTCCTGGAGGTGCCTCGAGGCGACCTTCCGGACCCCGGGCGAAAAGGGAGCCAGACTCCCATGGGCTCCAAGTTTGGAGCTCAACCGAACACTATGTCAGAACCTCGTGTGGTTCCGGACTCCAGCAGGCGACCCGCTGCTAAGAGGGGCAAGCCTCCCGTGCCGGTGACCTCTGTCCATCCAGAGGCACCGGACAACTTGCTGGAAGCGCTTCAAGGCGCTTCCATCTACGAAGAGCACCGCACTATTAGGAGTGCGGTGATCGAGAAGGTTCAGTCCGCCAAAAGCGGACTAACTAAAGCTTGCGCCAGCCTCCTAACAGGCTTTCAGGTAAGTAATTAAATTATAGGGAAATATTACCGCATAGACAGTAGCCCCTGATGCTCTGTTTGGCGTTTGCGAAGAAAGGCTGAATAGAGGATCAAATAATGACTCAGGAGTCTAATCAGAATATGTCTATTTGCATATGCAGGCTTCGCTGTTGGCCGCTGCCGCACGTACTGCGGAGGTCGCTGCACTAAAGCAGGATCTTGAGCGGTCCAAGGAAGAGCTCGGCCTTATCAAGAGGAAGCTTGAAGAGAACAAAGGTAAGCAATATCTTGTCTATATGAAAAAAATTGGTTGCAGAATAATAGGATCATCATGAATGTGCCAGGGGCCGCGACCGAAGTGGCGACCCTGAAGAAGGCGCTGTTCGAGGCTGAAAACAAAGCGGCCCAGGAGCGCATCGAGCGATAAAAAAAAGGCCTGAGTAGGCGAGATGCAGCAAGAGCTCCAGGCTCTCGTCAAGAAGCACGAGGCCTTGGAGCTTGACTCTAAGACGCAAGAGTCCGAACTTGCAAAGGCGCTCGACAGCGTGAAACATGCCAAGGCCGAAGCCCAAAAGGCCCTCCAGGAAATTGAGGTGGTTAAAAAGATAGCGGCGGGTAAGGCATTCAGTATGCAAAGCAAGCACTTGAAAGAAAATTTATTTTTACTTACCCGAGTTCGGGGGCCCCGCAGTGTGTCTGATGCCGTGGAGTTCTACCGGGTCGAGGAGGGGACCGAACACCCGATGCCCTCGAGCGACCAGCTGAAGCAATTGGTCGAGCTTCACAAGGTCGCCGAACAGGCCATGAAGGGGCTCATAGTCCGGCTGTGTCCTGGCGAGTCCTTGCCGAACAACTACTTCAGCCTGGTGAGGTGGCTTGTGGATGCCTGCCCGTGGCTAGAAGTCATAAAGCGGTCCGCCTGCATCGAAGGTGCATGCAGGGCTTTTGCCCGTGCGAAAGTGCACTGGGCCAAGATGGACGCCGAGAAGCTGGTGAAGGAAGGGCCGCCGCAGGGCAAGGAGCATCGCCACCCCGAAATGTATTATAACAGTGTCCTGAAGGGTGCCCGCCTTGTGGCAGAGGAGTGTACCAAAGATGTAATTTCTGAATGAACTTGCTCATGTGATCCTGTAATATGAAAACTAGTTCATTTGCGTTATGCAACGCTTTTTGAATTTAAAATATTACCATCTGTGCGGCCGTTTATAAAATATGAGAGTTGGCCAGTCGTCGGCTTCTGCCCCCATGCAGCTACTGCTGGGGTGTTCGGGATAAATCTGAGCACTCTTTTTCCCATTTTTGGGTCTTTCGAGGGAGGTGCTCAGCGCAACGAACCTGGCAATCGGACTATAATGCTTTATCACTCTCACTTAGCCATAGAAGTCTACAATTTTAAATTTTGGCGAAGCCCCTAGTATTCGGAAGGCCGAATTTGGGGCACTATATACGCCTAAGTCGGACAAGGCCGACTCCTCGCCCGAAGCGGAAAAAGTCTTGAAGGACTTGAGACCTCTCGAACAGCGACCAACTCTCGCCGCATCATGACAGTCAGTTTTGGCTTTCTCTACTGAGGTGATCATTCGGAAGAACAGGGACACAATCGCAGTAGTTCTCCCAGTGCTACCTTAGCCGATATAGCGGAACGCAAGGTAACAAAACATGAGAGCCGGGCAAACCCAACTATTCACCCAAGACATGATTCGGAGCTGATGCATATAATGCTATAAGTTCGGGGTGCCGCACTGTCGAAAGTGTTCAGACTTCTCACGCCGTATTATGGGGTATACGAAAGCTCCTGGCGTACCGGCCGTACCAGAATGTACGGGTGCTGATTTTCATAATAAACATATATAAAAAAGAATAGATAATGCAATAATAGACTGATGCTGTGCATTGTTATTTAAAGAATACGTCGAAACATACTGATACAAGTAGTGCAATAAGCAAAAAATAGGACTATTTGACATGTCCTATCCAAGGGCAAGCTGCGGATTGGTATTTAAAGCAGGTATTTCGCTCGTTATCAGAGACCACCTGGGGATTCCATTGTACGATGTAGCTTCCTGCCTCCTTGGTTGTTGTATTATGTGTCCGGCAGTCGCACTACCGGATAGGGCATGCGGAGAGTAAGGTCCTGAAAGAAAGAAAATGATAAAGTTATTCAGCCCCTAGGGCGGTTGAGCCGCACTGTGGGACATGCCATGGTCGTGCCCCCGCCTAGGCCCATGGTATTTTCAATGCGTAATTATGTACGCGCGGCACGGATTTCGCCGTTTGACTGGGACTGGGGCGGGGGCCGAATTGCTAGGCGAGCTGTGAACGTGCCAGGCGATCCACTTGTAGGTTACTCCGGACTCGCTTGACGGTGTCCGTGAGCTTTATCACCGAATTGCTGGATTGCCTTAAGAGGCTGCTTTGTGCTTCTGCTGCGAGGGCCGCAGCGTGCTCCTCCGTGCGGAGCGAGCACTCTGTGTTTCCATTGACTGTTATGATCCCCCTGCGTCCTGGCATATTGAGCTTGAGGTATGCGTAGTGTGGTACCGCATTGAATCTTGCAAATGCGGTTCGCCCGAGCAGCGCATGATAGCCACTACGGAACGGGACGATATCGGAGATTAACTCCTCTCTTCGGAAGTTGTCCGGAGATCCGAAGACCACTTCCAGTGTGATTGAGCCCGTGCAATGGGCCTCTACACCTGGGATGACGCCTTTAAAGGTCGTTTTTGTGGGTTTGATCCTCGAGGGGTCTATACCCATTTTGCGCACTGTATCCTGATAGAGCAGGTTCAGGTTGCTGCCGTCGTCCATAAGGACTCGAGTGAGATGAAATCCCTCAATGATGGGGTCTAAGACCAATGCGGCAGATCCGCCATGACGGATACTAGTGGGGTTGTCCCTGCGATCGAAGGTGATCGGACAAGAGGACCATGGGTTGAACTTTGGGGCGACGGGCTCCATCGCATAGATGTCCCTTAGGGCACCCTTCTGTTCCCTCTTGGGGATGTGGGTTGCGTATATCATGTTCACCGTACTTACTTGTGGGGGAAACCTCTTCTGTCCTCCCGTGTTCGGCGGCCGGGGCTCCTCCTCATCGTCACTATGCATCCCCTTGTCCTTGTTTTCATCATTTAACTTGTCGGCCTATTTGAACACCCAGCATTCTCTGTTGGTGTGATTGGTTGGCTTATCGGGGGTGCCGTGTATTTGACACGAGCGATCAGTATGTGGTCCAAACTGGACGGGCCCGGAGTACTTCTTTTGAATGGCTTTTTCCGCTGACCGGATTTAGAGCCACTGAATCCAGCATTGACTGCCGTATCCTCGGCGTTATCGTCGTTGTTGCGGCGCTTGTTGCCCCGGGCCTTGGTATTTTTGTTTGAGCGGCGGCGGGGTGCAGGCTGAGCTTCAGGCTGAACTGCCTCTCTGTCTCGGCCACGAGGTGGCCAATCAGCCGCATCGTACGCTGGTGATGTTGGTTTTAATGCTTCCTCCTCGAGTCGGGGTAGCAACCTGCGCTTTGGGTAACCCTTGGAGGGGCGTTCGAGTTCATATTCCTCGGCCGCAAGGACTTCAGTCCATCTGTCTGCTAGAAAATCTTGATCAGCTCGAAGCTGCTGTTGCTTTTTCTTCAGGCTATTTGTTGTGGCTATAAGCCGACGCTTAAAGCGCTCCTGCTCGACGGGATCCTCAGGCACGATAAATTCTCCGTCACCGAGGCTCACCTCGTCTTCGGAGAGAGGAATGTAATTGTCATCCTCTGCTTCTCTCTCTGTTGCCCGCTCAGGAGGACTGGCTTGGTCAACCTCCCGCTCTAAATCTTGCTGGAGGGGATTGTCATCGTCTTCGGCACTATCCGTAGTGTTATTGTCTCTTGTGCCGGTATCACTACTTTTGTTATGGCGAGACTTAGAGCGGCACCGCTGACGTCGGCGCTTGGGTTGCTTGTTGGAGGGGTCGTCCTCCGCTGTCTTATCGCCATTGCCTTCTTTGGGTGTATCCACCATGTATATATCATATGATGAGGTGGCGGTACAGTGCCCTGTGCGCAGTGGTTCCTGTTCGTCTCCTGCATCGTCGTCCATACCATTGATGTCTTCAGAGTCGAAGTCGAGCATGTCGGTTATATCATCGACAGTGGCTACTAAGTGGGTGGTGGGTGGGGAGCGAATTTCTTCGTCGTCCGCATCCCATCCTAGCCGGACATAGTTCGGCCAAGGTTCTCCTGACAGGGAGAGAGATCTTAACGAGTTTAGCACATCGCCGAAGGGCGGGTGCTGAAAGTGTTGGGGAACGTAGTAATTTCAAAAAAAATTCCTAAGCACACGCAAGATCATGGTGATGCATAGCAACGAGAGGGGAGAGTGTTGTCTACGTACCTTCGTAGATCGAAGCGGAAGCGTTGACACAACGTAGAGGAAGTAGTCGTACGTTCTCCTCGCGATCCAACCGATCACAGCACCGTTACTCCGGCACCTCCGAGTTCTTGGCACACGTTCAGCTCGATGACGATCCCTGGGCTCCGATCCAGCAAAGCGTCGAGGAAGAGTTCCGTCAGCACGACGGCGTGGTGACGATCTTGATGTGTTACCGGCGCAGGGCTTCGCCTAAGCACTGCAACGATATGATCGAGGTGGAATTTGGTGGAAGGGGGCACCGCACACGGCTAAGGAACGATCCGTAGATCAACTTCTGTGTCTTTGGGGTGCCCCCTGCCCCCGTATATAAAGGAGTCAAGGGGGAGGGGCTGGCCGGCCAAGCCTGGCGCGCCAGGAGAGTCCTACTCCCTCTGTGAGTAGGATTCCCCCCCCCCAATCCTAGTTGGACTAGGATTCTCCAAGGGGGAGAGAGAGAGAGAGGGGGCGCCCACCTCTCCTAGTCCTAATAGGACTAGAGGAAGGGGGAGGCGCGCAGCCCATGAGGGCAGCCCTCTCACCTCTCCTCCAAGGCCCATGTTGGCCCATTATGCTCCTGGGGGGTTCCGGTAACCCTCCCGGTATTCCGGTAAAATCCTGATTTCACCTGGAATGCATCCGATGTCCAAACACAGGCTTCCAATATATCATTCTTTACGTCTCGACCATTTCGAGACTCCTCGTCATGTCCGTGATCACATCCGGGACTCCGAACTCCTTCGGTACATCAAAATGTATAAACTCATAATAACTGTCATCGTAACGTTAAGCGTGCGGACCCTACGGTTCGAGAACAATGTAGACATGACCGAGACACGTCTCCGGTCAATAACCAATAGCGGGACCTGGATGCCCATATTGGCTCCTACATATTCTACGAAGATCTTTATCGGTCAGACCGCATAACAACATACGTTGTTCCCTTTGTCATCGGTATGTTACTTGCCCGAGATTCGATCGTCGGTATCCAATACCTAGTTCAATCTCGTTACCGGCAAGTCTCTTTACTCGTTCCGTAATACATCATCTCGCAACTAACTCATTGGTTGCAATGCTTGCAAGGCTTTATGTGATGTGCATTACCGAGAAGGCCCTGAGATACCTCTCCGACAATCGGAGTGACAAATCCTAATCTCGAAATACGCCAACCCAATATGTACCTTCGGAGACACCTGTAGAGCACCTTTATAATCACCCAGTTATGTTGTGACGTTTGGTAGCACACAAAGTGTTCCTACGGTAAACGGGAGTTGCATAATCTCATAGTTAAAGGAACATGTATAAGTCATGGACAAAAGCAATAGCAACATACTAAACGATCGGGTGCTATGCTAATGGAATGGGTCATGTCAATCAGATCATTCAACTAATGATGTGATCTCGTTAATCAAATAACAACTCTTTGTTCATGGCTAGGAAACATAACCATCTTTGATTAATGAGCTAGTCAAGTAGAGGCATACTAGTGACACTCTGTTTGTCTATGTATTCACACATGTATTATGTTTCCAGTTAATACAATTCTAGCATGAATAATAAACATTTATCATGATATAAGGAAATAAATAATCACTTTATTATTGCCTCTAGGGCATATTTCCTTCAGTCTCCCACTTGCACTAGAGTCAATAATCTAGATTACAAAGTAATGATTCTAACACCCATGGAGTCTTGGTGCTGATCATGTTTTGCTCGTGGAAGAGGCTTAGTCAACGGGTCTGCAATATTCAGATCCGTATGTATCTTGCATATCTCTATGTCTCCCACCTGGACCAAATCCCGGATGGAGTTGAAGCGTCTTTTGATGTGTTTGGTTCTTTTGTGAAATCTGGATTCCTTTGCCAAGGCCATTGCACCAGTATTGTCACAAAAGATTTTCATTGGACCCGATACGCTAGGTACAACACCTAGATCGGATATGAACTCTTTCATCCAGACTCCTTCATTAGCTGCTTCCGAAGCGGCTATGTACTCAGCTTCACATGTAGATCCCGCCACGACGCTTTGTTTAGAACTGCACCAACTGACAGCTCCACCGTTTAATGTAAATACGTATCCGGTTTGCGATTTAGAATCGTCCGGATCAGTGTCAAAGCTCGCATCGACGTAACCGTTTACGACGAGCTCTTTGTCACCTCCATAAATGAGAAACATATCCTTAGTCCTTCTCAAGTACTTAAGGATGTTCTTGACCGCTGTCCAGTGATCCACTCCTGGATTACTTTGGTACCTGCCTGCTAAACTTACAGCAAGGCACACATCAGGTCTGGTACACAGCATTGCATACATGATAGAGCCTATGGCTGAAGCATAGGGAACATTTTTCATTTTCTCTCTATCTTCTGCGGTGGTCGGGCATTGACTCTTACTCAACTTCACACCTTGTGCCACAGGCAATAACCCTTTCTTTGCCTGATCCATTTTGAACTTTTTCAAAACTTTGTCAAGGTATGTGCTTTGTGAAAGTCCTATTAAGCGTCTTGATCTATCTCTATAGATCTTAATGCCCAATATGTAAGCAGCTTCACCGAGGTCTTTCATTGAAAAACTCTTATTCAAGTATCCCTTTATGCTATCCAGAAATTCTATATTATTTCCGATCAGTAATATGTCATCCACATATAATATCAGAAATGCAACAGAGCTCCCACTCACTTTCTTGTAAATACATGCTTCTCCAAAAGTCTGTATAAAACCAAATGCTTTGATCACATTATCAAAGCGTTTATTCCAACTCCGAGAGGCTTGCACCAGTCCATAAATGGATCGCTGGAGCTTGCACACTTTGTTAGCTCCCTTTGGATCGACAAAACCTTCTGGTTGCATCATATACAACTCTCTTCCAGAAATCCATTCAGGAATGCAGTTTTGACATCCATTTGCCAAATTTCATAATCATAAAATGCGGCAACTGCTAACATGATTCGGACAGACTTAAGCATCGCTACGGGTGAGAAAGTCTCATCGTAGTCAATCCCTTGAACTTGTCGAAAACCTTTTGAAACAAGTCGAGCTTTATAGACAGTAACATTACCATCAGCGTCAGTCTTCTTCTTAAAAATCCATTTATTCTCAATTGCTTGCCGATCATCGGGCAAGTCAACCAAAGTCCACACTTTGTTCTCATACATGGATCCCATCTCAGATTTCATGGCCTCAAGCCACTTTGCGGAATCTGGGCTCACCATCGCTTCTTCATAGCTCGTAGGTTCATCATGGTCTAGTAACATGACTTCCAAAATAGGATTACCGTACCACTCTGGTGCGGATCTTACTCTGGTTGATCTACGAAGTTCAGTAGAAACTTGATCTGAAGTTTCATGATCATTATCATTAGCTTCCTCTCTATTTGATGTAGGTGTCACAGAAACAGATTTCTGTGATGTACTACTTCTCAATAAGGGAGTAGATACTGTTATCTCATCAAGTTCTACTTTCCTCCCACTCACTTCTTTCGAGAGAAACTCCTTCTCTAGAAAGTTTCCGACTTTAGCAACAAAAATTTTGCCTTCGGATATGTGATAGAAGGTATACCCAATAGTCTCCTTTGGGTATCCTATGAAGACACATTTTTCCGATTTGGGTTCGAGCTTATCAGGTTGAAGCTTTTTCACATAAGCATCGCAGCCCCAAACTTTAAGAAACGACAACTTTGGTTTCTTGCCAAACCACAGTTCATAAGGCGTCGTCTCAACGGATTTTGATGGTGCCCTATTTAACGTGAATGCGGCCGTCTCTAAAGCATAACCCCAAAAAGATAACGGTAAATCGGTAAGAGACATCATAGATCGTACCATATCCAGTAAAGTACGATTACGACGTTCGGACACACCATTACGTTGTGGTGTTTCGGGTGGCGTGAGTTGCGAAACTATTCCGCATTGTTTCAAATGTAGACCAAACTCGTAACTCAAATATTCTCCTCCACGATCAGATCGTAGAAACTTTATTTTTTTTTTGTTACGATGATTTTCTACTTCACTCTGAAATTCTTTGAACTTTTCAAATGTTTCAGACTTGTGTTTCATTAAGTAGATATACCCATATCTGCTTAAATCATCAGTGAAGGTGAGAAAATAACGATATCTGCCATGAGCCTCAACATTCATTGGACCACATACATCAGTATGTATGATTTCCAATAAATCTGTTGCTCTCCACAGTACCGGAGAACGGTGTTTTAGTCATCTTGCCCATAAGGCACGGTTCGCAAGTGCCAAGTGATTCATAATCAAGTGACTCCAAAAGTCCATCAGTATGGAGTTTCTTCATGCGTTTTACACCGATATGACCTAAACGGCAGTGCCACAAATAAGTTGCACTATCATTATCAACTCTGCATCTTTTGGCTTCAACATTATGAATATGTGTATTACTACTATCGAGATTAAGTAAGAACAAACCATTCTTTAATGGTGCATGACCATAAAAGATATTACTCATATAAATAGAACAACCATTATTCTCTGATTTAAATGAATAACCGTCTCGCATCAAACAAGATCCAGATATAATGTTCATGCTCAACGCTGGTACTAAATAACAATTATTTAGATCTAATATTAATCCCGAAGGTAGATGTAGAGGTAGCGTGCCGACCGCGATCACATCGACTTTGGAACCATTTCCCACGCGCATCGTCACCTCGTCCTTAGCCAATCTTCGCTTAATCCGTAGCCCCTGTTTTGAGTTGCAAATATTAGCAACAGAACCAGTATCAAATACCCAGGTGCTACTGCGAGAATTAGTAAGGTACACATCAATAACATGTATATCATATATACCTTTGTTAACCTTGCCATCCTTCTTATCCGCCAAATACTTGGGGCAGTTCCGCTTCCAGTGACCAGTCTGCTTGCAATAGAAGCACTCAGTTTCAGGCTTAGGTCCAGACTTGGGTTTCTTCTCTTGATTAGCAACTTGCTTGCTGTTCTTTTTGAAGTTCCCCTTTTTCTTCCCTTTGCCCTTTTTCTTGAAACTAGTGGTTTTGTTAACCATCAACACTTGATGCTCCTTTTTGATTTCTACCTCCGCGGCTTTCAGCATCGCGAAGAGCTCGGGCATAGTTTTGGTCATCCCTTGCATATTATAGTTCATCACGAAGCTCTTGTAGCTTGGTGGCAGTGATTGGAGAATTCTGTCAATGACGCAATCATCCGAAAGATTAACTCCCAGTTGAATCAAGTGATTGTTATACCCAGACATTCTGAGTATATGCTCACTGACAGAACCGTTCTCCTCCATTTTACAGCTATAGAATTTATTGGAGACTTCATATCTCTCAATCCGGGCATTTGCTTGAAATATTAACTTCAACTCCTGGAACATCTCATATGCTCCATGGTGTTCAAAACGTCGTTGAAGTCCCGGTTTTAAGCCGTAAAGCATGGCACACTGAACTATAGAGTAGTCATCAGCTTTGCTTTGCCAGACGTTCACAACATCTGGCGTAGCTCTTGCACCAGGCCTGGCACCTAGCGGTGCTTCCAGGACGTAATTCATCTGTGCAGCAATGAGGATAATCCTCAAGTTACGGACCCAGTCCGTGTAATTGCTACCATCATATTTCAACTTTGCTTTCTCAAGGAACACATTAAAATTCAACGGAACAACAGCACGAGCCATCTATCTACACAACATAGACAAGCAAGATACTATCAGGTACTAAGTTCATGATAAATTTAAGTTCAATTAATCATATTACTTAAGAACTCCCACTTAGATAGACATCCCTCTAATCCTCTAAGTGATCACGTGATCCAAATCAACTAAACCATGTCCGATCATCACGTGAGATGGAGTAGTTTCAATGGTGAACATCACTATGTTGATCATATCTACTATATGATTCACGCTCGACCTTTCGGTCTCCGTGTTCCGAGGCCATATCTGTTATATGCTAGGCTCGTCAAGTTAAACCTGAGTATTCCGCGTGTGCAACTATTTTGCACCCGTTGTATTTGAACGTAGAGCCTATCACACCCGATCATCACGTGGTGTCTCAGCACGAAGAACTTTCGCAACGGTGCATACTCAGGGAGAACACTTCTTGATAATTTAGTGAGAGATCATCTTATAATGCTACCGTCAAACAAAGCAAGATAAGATGCATAAAAGATAAACATCACATGCAATCAATATAAGTGATATGATATGGCCATCAACATCTTGTGCTTGTGATCTCCATCTCTGCAGCACTGTCATGATCACCATTGTCACCGGCGCGACACCTTGATCTCCATCGTAGCATCGTTGTCGTCTCGCCAATCTTATGCTTCCACGACTATCACTACCGCTTAGTAATAAAGTAAAGCATTACATCGCGATTGCATTGCATACAATAAAGCGACAACCATATGGCTCCTGCCAGTTGCCGATAACTCGGTTACAAAACATGATCATCTCATACAATAAAATTTAGCATCATGTCTTGACCATATCACATCACAACATGCCCTGCAAAAACAAGTTAGACGTCCTCTACTTTGTTGTTGCAAGTTTTACGTGGCTGCTACGGGCTTAAGCAAGAACTCATCTTACCTACGCATCAAAACCACAACGATAGTTTGTCAAATAGACTCCGTTTTAACCTTCTCAAGGACCGGGCGTAGCCACACTCGGTTCAACTAAAGTTGGAGAGACAGTCTTCCGCAAGCCATCTATGTGCAAAGCACGTCGAGGGAACCGGTCTCGCGTAAGCGTACGCGTAAGGTTGGTCCGGATCGTCTCGTCCAACAATACCGCTGAACCAAAGTATGACATGCTGGTAGGCAGTATGACTTGTATCGTCCACAACTCACTTGTGTTCTACTCGTGCAAATAACATCATACCATAAAAACCTAGGCTCGGATGCCACTGTTGGGGAACGTAGTAATTTCAAAAAAAATTCCTACGCACACGCAAGATCATGGTGATGCATAGCAACGAGAGGGGAGAGTGTTGTCTACGTACCCTCGTAGACCGAAGCGGAAGCGTTGACACAACATAGAGGAAGTAGTCGTACGTTCTCCTCGCGATCCAACCGATCACAGCACCGTTACTCCGGCACCTCCGAGTTCTTGGCACACGTTCAGCTCGATGACGATCCCCGGGCTCCGATCCAGCAAAGCGTCGAGGAACAGTTCCGTCAGCACGACGGCGTGGTGACGATCTTGATGTGTTACCGGCGCAGGGCTTCGCCTAAGCACTGCAACGATATGATCGAGGTGGAATTTGGTGGAAGGGGGCACCGCACACGGCTAAGGAACGATCCGTAGATCAACTTGTGTGTCTTTGGGGTGCCCCCTGCCCCCGTATATAAAGGAGTCAAGGGGGAGGGGCTGGCCGGCCAAGCCTGGCGCGCCAGGAGAGTCCTACTCCCTCTGTGAGTAGGATTCCCCCCCCCCAATCCTAGTTGGACTAGGATTCTCCAAGGGGGAGAGAGAGAGAGGGGGGGCGCCCACCTCTCCTAGTCCTAATAGGACTAGGGGAAGGGGGGAGGCGCGCAGACCATGAGGGCAGCCCTCTCACCTCAACTCCAAGGCCCATGTTGGCCCATTATGCTCCTGGGGGGTTCCGGTAACCCTCCCGGTATTCCGGTAAAATCCTGATTTCACCTGGAATGCATCCGATGTCCAAACACAGGCTTCCAATATACCATTCTTTACGTCTCGACCATTTCGAGACTCCTCGTCATGTCCGTGATCACATCCGGGACTCCGAACTCCTTCGGTACATCAAAATGTATAAACTCATAATAACTGTCATCGTAACGTTAAGCGTGCGGACCCTACGGTTCGAGAACAATGTAGACATGACCGAGACACGTCTCCGGTCAATAACCAATAGCGGGACCTGGATGCCCATATTGGCTCCTACATATTCTACGAAGGTCTTTATCGGTCAGACCGCATAACAACATACGTTGTTCCCTTTGTCATCGGTATGTTACTTGCCCAAGATTCGATCGTCGGTATCCAATACCTAGTTCAATCTCGTTACCGGCAAGTCTCTTTACTCGTTCCGTAATACATCATCTCGCAACTAACTCATTGGTTGCAATGCTTGCAAGGCTTTATGTGATGTGCATTACCGAGAAGGCCCTAAGATACCTCTCCGACAATCGGAGTGACAAATCCTAATCTCGAAATACGCCAACCCAATATGTACCTTCGGAGACACCTGTAGAGCACCTTTATAATCACCCAGTTACGTTGTGACGTTTGGTAGCACACAAAGTGTTCCTACGGTAAACGGGAGTTGCATAATCTCATAGTTAAAGGAACATGTATAAGTCATGGACAAATGCAATAGCAAGATACTAAACGATCGGGTGCTATGCTAATGGAATGGGTCATGTCAATCAGATCATTCAACTAATGATGTGATCACGTTAATCAAATAACAACTCTTTGTTCATGGCTAGGAAACATAACCATCTTTGATTAATGAGCTAGTCAAGTAGAGGCATACTAGTGACACTCTATTTGTCTATGTATTCACACATGTATTATGTTTCCAGTTAATACAATTCTAGCATGAATAATAAACATTTATCATGATATAAGGAAATAAATAATCACTTTATTATTGCCTCTAGGGCATATTTCCTTCAGAAAGATATCCGCCGAGGTGAACTCCATGATCGGCGCCCAACCGGATACGATAGGCATAGGCGCAGGCGGCCTGGAGTCCGTGGTCGGAGATGAATCCAGTGGTTCGGCATCACGGCTCTCGTGAGGGGTAAGGTCAGTATCCTGCTCTATCACCGCTGAGAGAACGACCTCCATGGCGGGGTCTGTCCACCCGTCCTCGGATGGCGCAATTTGCTCTGGATTAAAGGCCGGAGTAGTTGCCGGTGTGATCTCCCGAACACCGTCCGACGGCAGAGCTATATCATGCTTGTCGTGATCGTGCGACGCGCCTGGCAAGGGCTCGAATCCCTCGAAGATCAAGTCTTCGCTGATATCGGCAGTGTAATTCAAGTTTCCGAACTGGACCTGGTGGCCAGGGGCGTAGCTCTTGATCTGCTCCAGATGGCCAAGAGAGTTGGCCCGCAGTGCGAAGCCGCCGAATACAAAGATCTGTCCGGGGAGCAAGACCTCACCTTGGACCGCATCGTTACCGATGATCGAAGGAGCCATCAAGCCTTATGGTGATGGCACAGTGGAACTCTCAATGAAAGCACTAATGTCGGTGTCAAAACCGGCGGATCTCGGGTAGGGGGTCCCTGTCAGGACCCCGATCCTAAGCCACATCGATCCAGCATGTAACACATCATATCACTTTGCGGCCTCACGCACGGTACTCCCACGGGTGCCACCTTACCTGGCCCGGGACCGTTTGCACCTTTTGGCTCATGTATATGATAGTGTCGCTAGCATCCATATGACAGAGAACCCGGGCCGACATGGCTAGTCGTGAACCCAAGGCAGCACTAACCCATGAAGACAGGCATACATGAATCACATCGAGCATGTCGGTCAACAACGTATAAATCCGGGCTGTAGCACTGGGCTAACAGGACTCCAGTGACCCGGGCTGTAGCAGGCTAGGCAGGACTCCGGATAACACCGCGTGACATTTCCCCGAAGGGACAGACACAGGAACGAAGTGAATCACATGCCGGCCAGTCAAGTGTTCCGAGCAGTACTGCTGGGCTAGCAGGACTCCGGTGAACCGGGCTGTAGCGGACTACTATCTCTTAGAAGCACTAGACTACATTTCCCCATATGATAGGCTGCCAAGGATAAAGAACTAGATAGTCGGATCCCACTCATACCAAGCATTTCAATCATACACACAATATGCCCGATATGAGTAAATACAACATTGCATCACAACAAAACTCTACAACTCAAGTACTTTATTTAAGAGGCTCCGAAGAGCCATACATATCAGCCATACAGGTAGGGGTCACATGACCCGACACTCAAGTCATACAAACATACAAGCACATGCGGAAGCAAAGTAGTCTGAGTACAGACACTAGAAATAAAGAAGGCTTGACGAAGCCTGTCTATCTACATCGACCCTTCATAAGTCTTGGATCACCACCTGGGTGATAAGTCACTCGTCAACGTCGAGGTCTACATAGAACCCACCGGAGGGGTTGGCGTAGTCGTCTGAAAACATTAATTAAAGCAACATGAGTACGAAGGTACTCAACAAGTCTTACAACAGAATCCTACTATACATGCACATTCTCAAGAAGGTAGTGGAGTTATTGCAGCAAGCCAGCTTTGACTCTTGGCTAAGCTATCCTACGACAGACACAACATGTAATCATTTGTCGCACACGAGTCCACTATCACCAACTCAATACTCCGCCGTGGATCCTCTCTCGTCATCCTACGAGAGGGCCATCCGCAGTACTCACACTTATCTTGAGATTTTTAGTAGAGTCCATTTACTTGTCTATGAACTGTATAGGTGACCAAGTAGTTACCGCGGACGCGGCTATTCGAATAGTTTCATACCCTGCAGGGGTGTACTTCTTCACACATGCTTCCACCACTTATCGCTGTTACACGACGTGTACTCGGCAACCTTCAAGCGGAAGCCCAGCGAGGGTGTCGGCCATGACCTGACTAAACACACAAGTCCCTAGTCCAGGTTTATCGCCTATTCGGGTTCCATCCGCAGGGAGTGCGGCTGAGGTTTCCATGAAGGAAATATGCCCTAGAGGCAATAATAAAGTTATTATTTATTTCCTTATTTCATGACAAATGTTTATTATTCATGCTAGAATTGTATTAACCGGAAACATAATACATGTGTGAATACATAGACAAACAGAGTGTCACTAGTATGCCTCTACTCGACAAGCTCGTTGATCAAAGATGGTTAAGTTTCCTAGCCATAGACATGAGTTGTCATTTGATTAACGGGATCACATCATTAGGAGAATGATGTGATTGACATGACCCATTCGTTAGCTTAGCACCCGATCGTTTAGTATGTTGCTATTGCTTTCTTCATGACTTATACATGTTCCTATGACTATGAGATTATGCAACTCCCGTTTTCCGGAGGAACACTTTGTGTGCTACCAAACGTCACAACGTAACTGGGTGATTATAAAGGAGCTCTACAGGTGTCTCCAAAGGTAGATGTTGGGTTGGCGTATTTCGAGATTAGGATTTGTCACTTCGAATGTCGGAGAGGTATCTCAGGGCCTTCTCAGTAATGCACATCATATAAGCCTTGCAAGCATTGCAACCAATGAGTTAGTTGCGAGATGATGTATTACGGAACGAGTAAAGAGACTTGCCGGTAACGAGATTGAACTAGGTATTGGATACCGACGATCGAATCTCGGGCAAGTAACATACCGATGACAAAGGGAACAACGTATGTTGTTATACGGTCTGACCGATAAAGATCTTCGTAGAATGTGTAGGAGCCAATATGGGCATCCAGGTCCCGCTGTTGGTTATTGACCAGAGAATTGTCTTAGTCATGTCTACACTGTTCTCGAACCGTAGGGTCCGCACGCTTAAGGTTACGATGACAGTTATTATGAGTTTATGCATTTTGATCTACCGAAGTTAGTTCGGAGTCCCGGATGAGATCACGGACATGACGAGGAGTCTCGAAATGGTCGAGACGTAAAGATCTATATATTGGACGACTATATTCGGACATCGGAAAGGTTCTGAGTGATTCGAGTATTTTCGGGAGTATCGGGGAGTTACGGGAATACGGGGGAAGAAGTATATGGGCCTTATTGGGCTTTAGGGGAGAGGGAGAGGCAGGCCGCGCGCCCCCCCATTGGCTAGTCCGAATTGGACTAGGGGGAGGGGCGGCGCCCCCTCCTTCCTTCTCTTCCCTCTTCCCCTTCCTTGTCTCCTACTCCTAATACATGGAAGGACTCCTAGTTGGACTAGGAAAGGGGGAATCCTACTCCCGGTGGGAGTAGGACTCCCCTAGGGCGCGCCATAGAGAGGGCCGGCCCTCCCCTCCTCCACTCCTTTATATACGGGGGCAGGGGGGCACCCTAGAAGACACAAGTTGATCTTCGTGATCGTTCCTCAGCCGTGTGTGGTGCCCCCCTCCACCATATTCCACCTCGGTCATATTGTTGCAGTGCTTAGGTGAAGCCCTGCGTCGGTAGTTCATCAAGATCGTCACCACGCCGTCGTGCTGACGAAACTCTTCCCCGAGAGCTTTGCTGGATCGGAGCCCGGAGAACGTCATCGAGCTGTACGTGTGTCAAGAACTCGGAGGCGCCGGAGTAACGGCGCTTGGATCGGTCGGATCGGGAGGAGGACGTACGACTACTTCCTCTATGTTGTGTCAACGCTTCCGCTTCGGTCTACGAGGGTACGTAGACAACACTCTCCCCTCTCATTGCTATGCATCACCATGATCTTGTGTGTGCGTAGGAATTTTTTTGAAATTACTACGTTCCCCAACAGTGGTATCCGAGCCTAGGTTTTTATGGTTTGATGTTTTGCACGAGTAGAACACAAGTGAGTTGTGGACACAAGTGAGTTCGTACTTCCTACCAGCATGTCATACTTTGGTTCGGCGGTATTGTTGGATGAAGCGGCCCGGACCGACATTACGCGTACGCTTATGCGAGACTGGTTCTATCGCCGTGCTTTGCACACAGGTGGCTGGCGGGTGTCAGTTTCTCCAACTTTAGTTGAACCGAGTATGGCTACGCCCGGTCCTTGCGAAGGTTAAAACGGAGTCTATTTGACAAACTATCGTTGTGGTTATGATGCGTAGGTGAGATTGGTTCTTGCTTAAGCCCGTAGCAGCCATGTAAAACTTGCAACAAACAAAGTAGAGGACGTCTAACTTGTTTTTGCAGGGCATGTTGTGATGTGATATGGTCAAGACATGATGCTAAATTTTATTGTATGAGATGATCATGTTTTGTAACCGAGTTATCGGCAACTGGCAGGAGCCATATGGTTGTCGCTTTATTGTATGCAATGCAATCGCCCTGTAATGCTTTACTTTATCGCTATGTGGTAGCAATAGTCGTACAAGCATAAGATTGGCGAGACGACAACGATGCTACGATGGAGATCAAGGTGTCGCGCCGGTGACGATGGTGATCATGACGATGCTTCGGAGATGGAGATCACAAGCACAAGATGATGATGGCCATATCATATCACTTATATTGATTGCATGTGATGTTTATCTTTTTATGCATCTTATCTTGCTTTGATTGACGGTAGCATTATAAGATGATCTCTCACTAAATTATCAAGAAGTGTTCTCCCTGAGTATTCACCGTTGCCAAAGTTCACCGTGCCCAGACACCACGTGATGATCGGGTGTGATAAGCTCTACGTCCATCTACAACGGGTGCAAGCCAGTTTTGCACACGCAGAATACTTGGGTTATACTTGACGAGCCTAGCATATGCAGATATGGCCTCGGAACATGGAGACTGAAAGGTCGAGCATGAATCATATAGTAGATATGATCAACATAATGATGTTCACCATTGAAGACTAATCCATTTCACGTGATGATCGGTTATGGTTTAGTTGATTTGGATCACGTGATCACTTAGAGGATTAGAGGGATGTCTATCTAAGTGGGAGTTCTTAAGTAATATGATTAATTGAACTTTAATTTATCATGAACTTAGTCCTGGTAGTATTAGCATATCTATGTTGTAGATCAATAGCTCGCGTTGTTGCTTCCCTATGTTTTTATATGTTCCTAGAGAAAATTGTGTTGAAAGATGTTAGTAGCAATGATGCGGATTGGATCCGTGATCTGAGGTTTATCCTCATTGCTGCACAGAAGAATTATGTCCTTGATGCACCGCTAGGTGACAGACCTATTGCAGGTGCAGATGCAGACGTTATGAACGTTTAGCTAGCTCAATATAATGACTACTTGATAGTTTAAGTGCACCATGCTTAACAGCTTAGAATCGGGACTTCAAAGACATTTTGAACGTCATGGAGCATATGAGATGTTCCAGGAGTTGAAGTTAATATTTCAAGCAAATACCCGAGTTGAGAGATATGAAGTCTCCAACATGTTCTGTAGCTAAAAGATGGAGGAGAATCGCTCAACTAGTGAGCATGTGCTCAGATTGTCTGGGTACTACAATCGCTTGAATCAAGTGGGAGTTAATCTTCCAGATAAAATAGTGATTGACAGAATTCTCTAGTCACCATCACTAAGTTAGTAGAACTTCGTGATGAACTATAATATGCAAGGGATAATGGAAACGATTCCCAAGCTCTTCGTGATGCTAAAATCAACGAAGGTAGAAATCAAGAAAAACATCAAGTGTTGATGGTTAACAAGACCACTAGTTTCAAT
The DNA here is from genome assembly GCA_032464435.1 of Aegilops umbellulata. NCBI lineage: Eukaryota > Viridiplantae > Streptophyta > Magnoliopsida > Poales > Poaceae > Aegilops > Aegilops umbellulata. Next base: position 218,971,339 of record CP136060.1, read on the forward strand.
TAAAGGGCAAAGGGAAGAAGGGGAACTTCAAAAAGAACAGCAAGCAAGTTGCTGCTCAAGTGAAGAATCCCAAGTCTGGTCCTAAGCCTGAGACTAAGTGCTTCTACTTCAAAGGGACTGGTCACTGGAAGCATAACTACCCCAAGTGATTGGCGGATAAGAAGGATGGCAAAGTGAACATAAGTATATTTGATATACATGTTATTGATGTGTACTTTACTAGTGTTTATAGCAACCCCTCGGTATTTGATACTAGTTCAGTTGCTAGGATTAGTAACTAGAAACGGGAGTTGCAGAATAAACAAAGACTAGTTAAGGGTGAAGTGATGATGTGTGTTGGAAGTGGTTCCAAGATTGATATGATCATCATCGCACACTCCCTATACTTTCGGGATTAGTGTTAAACCTAAATAAGTGTTATTTGGTGTTTGCGTTGAGCATGAATATGATTGGATCATGTTTATTGCAATGCGGTTATTCATGTAAGTTAGAGAATAATTTTTGTTCTGTTTACATGAATAAAACCTTTCTATGGTCATACACACCAACGAAAATGGGTTGTTGGATCTCGATCGTAGTGATACACATATTCATAATATTGAAGCCAAAAGATGCAAAGTTAATAATGATAGTGCAACTTATTTGCGGCACTGCCGTTTAGGTCATATTGGTGTAAAGCGCATGAAGAAACTCCATGCTGATGGGCTTTTGGAATCACTTGATTATGAATCACTTGATGCTTGCGAACCATGCCTCATGGGCAAGATGACTAAGACTCCGTTCTCTAGAACAATGGAGCGAGCAACTGACTTATTGGAAATATACATACTGATGTATGCGATCCGATGAGTGTTAAGGCTCGCGGCGGGTATCGTTATTTTCTTACCTTCACAGATGATTTTAGCACATATGGGTATATCTACTTGATGAAACATAAGTCTGAAACATTTGAAAAGTTCAAAGAATTTCAGAGTGAAGTGGAAAATCATCATGACAATAAAATAAGGTTTCTACGATCTGATCACGGAGACAAATATTTGAGTTATGAGTTTGGTCTTCAATTAAAACAATGTGGAATAGTTTCACAAACTCATGCCACCTGGAACACCACAGCATAATGGTGTGTCCGAACGTCATAACCGTACTTTATTTGATATAGTGCAATCTATGATGTTTCTTACCAATTTACCACTATCATTTTGGGGTTATGCATTAAAGACAGCTGCATTCACGTTAAAAAGGGGCACCATCTAAGTCCGTTAAGACGACACAATATGAACTGTGGTTTGGCAAGAAACCAAAGTTGTCATTTCTGAATGTTTGGGCCTGCGATGCTTATGTGAAAAAGCTTCAACCTGATAAGCTCGAACCCAAATCGGAGAAATATGTCTTCATAGGATACCCAAAGGAAACTGTTGGGTACACCTTCTATCACAGATCCGAAGGCAAGACATTCGTTGCTAAAAATGGATCCTTTCTAGAGAAGGAGTTTCTCTCCAAAGAAGTGAGTGGGAGGAAAGTAGAACTTGATGAGGTAACTGTACCTGCTCCCTTATTGGAAAATAGTACGTCACAGAAATCTGTTTCTATAGCACCTACACCAATTAGTGAGGAAGTTAATAATGATGATCATGCAACTTCAGATCAAGTTACTACAGAACCTCGTAGATCAACCAGAGTAAGATCCGCACCAGAATGGTACGGCAATCCTGTTCTGGAAATCATGCTACTAGATCATGGTGAACCTACGAACTATGAAGAAGCGATGGTGAGCCCAGATTCCGCAAAATGGCTTGAAGCCATGAAATCTGAGATAGGATCCATGTATGAGAACAAAGTATGGACTTTGGTTGACTTGCCCGATGGTCGGCAAGCAATAGAGAATAAATGGATCTTCAAGAAGAAGACTGACGCTGATGGTAATGTTACTGTCTACAAAGCTCGACTTGTCGCAAAAGGTTTTCGACAAGTTCAAGGGATTGACTACGATGAGACCTTCTCACCCGTAGCGATGCTTAAGTCTGTCCGAATCATGTTAGCAATTGCCGCATTTTATGATTATGAAATTTGGCAAATGGATGTAAAGACTGCATTCCTGAATGGATTTCTGGAAGAAGAGTTGTATATGATGCAACCAGAAGGTTTTATCGATCCAAAGGGAGCTAACAAAGTGTGCAAGCTCCAGCGATCCATTTATGGACTGGTGCAAGCCTCTCGGAGTTGGAATATACGCTTTGATAAGTTGATCAAAGCATATAGTTTTTTACAGACTTGCGGTGAAGCCTGTATTTACAAGAAAGTGAGTGGGAGCACTACAGCATTTCTGATAAGTATATGTAAATGACATATTGTTGATCGGAAATAATGTAGAATTATTCTGTGAAGCATAAAGGAGTATTTGAAAGGAGTTTTTCAAAGAAGGACCTCGGTGAAGCTGCTTACATATTGAGCATCAAGATCTATAGAGATAGATCAAGACGCTTGATAAGTTTTTCAATAAGTACATACCTTGACAAGATTTTGAAGTAGTTCAAAATGGAACAGTCAAAGAAAGAGTTCTTGCCTGTATTACAAGGTGTGAAATTGAGTAAGACTCAAAGCCCGACCACGGTAGATGATAGAAAGAGAATGAAAGTCATTCCCTATGCCTCAGCCATAGATTCTATAAAGTATGCCATGCTATGTACCAGATCTATTGTATACCCTACACTGTGTTAAGCAAGGGAGTACAATAGTGATCTAGGAAGTAGATCACTGGACATCGGTCAAAATTATCCTTAGTAAAATAAGGATATGTTTCTCGATTATGGACGTGACAAAAAGGTTCGTCGTAAAAGGTTACGTCAATGCAAGTTTTGACACTAATCTAGATGACCCTAAGTCTCAATCTAGATACATATTGAAAGTGGGAGCAATTAGCTAAAGTAGCTCCGTGCAGAGCATTGTAGACATAGAAATTTGCAAAATACATACGGATCTGAATTTTGGCAGACCCGTTGACTAAGCTTCTCTCACAAGCAAAACATGATCACACCTTAGTACTCTTTGGGTGTTAATCACATAGCGATATGAACTAGATTACTGACTCTAGTAAACCCTTTTGCTGTTGGTCACATATCGATGTGAACTATGGGTGTTATTCACATGGTGATGTGAACTATTGCTGTTAAATCACATGGCAATGTGAACTAGATTATTGACTCTAGTGCAAGTGAGAGACTGAAGGAAATATGCCCTAGAGGCAATAATAAAGTTATTATTTATTTCCTTATTTCATGATAAATGTTTATTATTCATGCTAGAATTGTATTAACCGGAAACATAATACATGTGTGAATACATAGACAAACAGAGTGTCACTAGTATGCCTCTACTCGACTAGCTCGTGGATCAAAGATGGTTAAGTTTCCTAGCCATAGACATGAGTTGTCACTTGATTAACGGGATCACATCATTAGGAGAATGATGTGATTGACATGACCCATTCGTTAGCTTAGCACCCGATCGTTTAGTATGTTGCTATTGCTTTCTTCATGACTTATACATGTTCCTATGACTATGAGATTATGCAACTCCCGTTTTCTGGAGGAACACTTTGTGTGCTACCAAACGTCACAACGTAACTGGGTGATTATAAAGGAGCTCTACAGGTGTCTCCAAAGGTAGATGTTGGGTTGGCGTATTTCGAGATTAGGATTTGTCACTTCGAATGTCGGAGAGGTATCTCAGGGCCTTCTGAGTAATGCACATCATATAAGCCTTGCAAGCATTGCAACCAATGAGTTAGTTGCGAGATGATGTATTACGGAACGAGTAAAGAGACTTGCCGGTAACGAGATTGAACTAGGTATTGGATACCGACGATCGAATCTCGGGCAAGTAACATAGCGATGACAAAGGGAACAACGTATGTTGTTATGCGGTCTGACCGATAAAGATCTTCGTAGAATGTGTAGGAGCCAATATGGGCATCCAGGTCCCGCTATTGGTTATTGACCAGAGAATTGTCTTAGTCATGTCTACACTGTTCTCGAACCGTAGGGTCCGCACGCTTAAGGTTACGATGACAGTTATTATGAGTTTATGCATTTTGATGTACCGAAGTTAGTTCGGAGTCCCGGATGAGATCACGGACATGACGAGGAGTCTCGAAATGGTCGAGACGTAAAGATCGATATATTGGACGACTATATTCGGACATCGGAAAGGTTCTGAGTGATTCGGGTATTTTCGGGAGTACCGGGGAGTTACGGGAATACGGGGGAAGAAGTATATGGGCCTTATTGGGCTTTAGGGGAGAGGGAGAGGCAGGCCACGCCCCCCCCATTGGCTAGTCCGAATTGGACTAGGGGGAGGGGCGGCGCCCCCTCCTTACTTCTCTTCCCTCTTCCCCTTCCTTGTCTCCTACTCCTAATACATGGAAGGACTCCTAGTTGGACTAGGAAAGGGGGAATCCTACTCCCGGTGGGAGTAGGACTCCCCTAGGGCGCGCCATAGAGAGGGCCGGCCCTCCCCTCCTCCACTCCTTTATATACGGGGGCAGGGGGGCACCCTAGAAGACACAAGTTGATCTTCGTGATCGTTCCTCAGCCGTGTGCGGTGCCCCCTCCACCATATTCCACCTCGGTCATATTGTTGCAGTGCTTAGGCGAAGCCCTGCGTCGGTAGTTCATCAAGATCGTCACCACGTCGTTGTGCTGACGAAACTCTTCCCCGAGAGCTTTGCTGGATCGGAGCCCGGAGAACGTCATCGAGCTGTACGTGTGTCAAGAACTCGGAGGCGCCAGAGCAACGGCGCTTGGATCGGTCGGATCGGGAGGAGGACGTATGACTACTTCCTCTATGTTGTGTCAACGCTTCCGCTTCGGTCTACGAGGGTACGTAGACAACACTCTCCCCTCTCGTTGCTATGCATCACCATGATCTTGCGTGTGCGTAGGAATTTTTTTGAAATTACTACGTTCCCGAACATTCCACTAATGGCCCCGAACGATGTGAACAGGGTTCCCGAGACACCAAACGGGCGAATCGGTACACCGTGCCACGTGCCTACCGCAACACAGCCCACCCCTATGGTCAGCGCTGCATGTGGCCCCCAGCATACTACAAACACCAGAAACTACTTTGCAACTCGCGGACAGAAGACAAGAGTGGTTAATAAGTCGAGAGAGTCAATTAAGGATCCCAATGTGTGGTAGTAGCAATGACAGGTCATGCAAAGGAAGTGGGTTCAACTACCAAGACACACATCAGTTTGAATCGCGTTGTCTTAATGCAGTAAAACAAGAGCAGAAGCGAGAACATGGGTTTGTATCGGAATGATCAATGGGTTGCTTGCCTGATGGAGTGGTAGTGGGATACTGCCCTTCAGTTGGATACTCTTGAATATCCTCGGAGGCAGAACCTACCACGAAGAACACATCGGAACACAATCAACACATGACGATATGCAACAATATGATGCATGCTATGACATGGCAATATGAAAGTGTCTTGGCCTAATGCAAGCTAAAACAGGGAAGAAAGTGCTTAATTGAACCAACGGTTCAAGTGTTAGATCATTTAACATAGCCATTTAAGTGCATCACCTTGTATTGGATAAACAGCAGGTTTAACTTGTTCTGACATGCATGAAACCAGTTCCAATGGATAGATTGAATTTTTCAGATCAAATTTCATATATAAATCTTTGCATTTGGAGTTACAGATTAATTTCTATGAATTTTTGAAGTTTGAACTATTTTCTAGAATTTCCTGTATAAGAATAATTCCAGTATTTAAATTACTGCGTCAGCATTACGTCAGGATGACGTCAGAGGTCAACGGGGTCGTCCAGGTCAAACTGACGAGTGGGTTCCGCATGTCAGTAATTAGTTAAACTAATTAATTTTAATTAAAACTAATCCAGTTAGTTAGAAGAGGGGGGCCCCACTTGTCATTGACTCACAGGAGTCAACCTGGGCCCACCCAGTCCACGTCAGGGGTCAAACCCGCTGGTCAACGGGTCAAAGCCTGCCGGCGTTTAGCCGCCGGCGAGGCCAGACGCGGCGGCGTGCTGCGGGATTCGCCCACAGGGCTCCGTTTGCTGCACGGAGAGCAGCTACGGGCAGCTGGTGCTCGCCCGCATCCAGTCGTGGTGGTGGCTTGGCCGGGGAGTGGCCGGAGATTCGCCGGTGACGAGGTCAGGCGGAGGCCGAAGCTCGGCCAACTCGTGCGCGTGGCTGCAGTGGCTTAGGCGATGTGGCGCTAGCATCTACGGCCTCTACGTGGCGCGGGGAGTGTGACGGGCACAAGCCCGTGACCAAATGGTCACGGAGCAACGCCGGCAACGTGGTCAGGCGGCGGCACGTGCGGGTGAGCTGCGTGTGCTCGCTGTGGTGCACAAGAAGAAGAACGGAGAGGATGGGGAGGTGGCTACGCTCACGGTAGTTGCGTCGGAGTTGACGGCGAGGTCGGGGACGAGCCGGAGCAAGCGGGGCGGCGGAGACGATCTGGTCGGCAGGAGGTTGAAGACGAGCTCGGTGGAGTCGTTTGCGGGCCTCCGGCGGGGCGTGGCTTGGTGGAGCGATCGAGGAGGAGGTGGCGGAGCTGTAGGACACGGTGGAGCAGCACGGGGGCGACGGAGGGCGTGGGTTCACGGCGGTGCGGGCGCAACAGCGTCGGCCATGGCGGAGAGGGAGCGAGGAAGAGGGGCAGGGGGGTGAATGAGGTGTCCACGGGGTCGGGACGACGACATGGAGGTCGCCCAGCGTCCAGGCGCGCGAAGCGGCAAGCTGCTGGCGCCGTGGCGAGCTCGCGCTCGCCGGCGTCGCCTCCCTGCCTGCCTGGCGGGGACGAAGTAGCTGGCTGGCGTGGGCCAGCACAGCCCTGGGCCGCCAGGTGGGCCGGCTGGTGGCTGCGGCCAGGTTAGCTTTTTCCCCTATTTGTTTAGTTTCTTTTCTCCTTTTTCTATTATTCTGTAACTTTGTGACATTATTAAAAATACCTAGGCACTTTCTAAAATCCTGGAAATAATTGTGGGCTCTGTTGGAATTATTCCTAACAGCCCTGACTTATTTCCAGAATTATTTGAACATTTAAAATATTTATTAGAATTTAAATGTCCAAAATCAGCATACATATGATTTAATTCAGTGACCTTTTGTTGACCTAGAAAGTTGTGCACCTATTTTGCCAGAGGTTCTAACCCAAGACAAAGAGGGTGAACATTTTAGAAGGGCATTTCAGGTTCATCGAAATTATTTTTAGTAAACCCTAGTTGATTTCAGAAGGGGTGCTGGGGGGGTTCTGCCTTCCCCATTTCAAGTTTTTGATGAAAGGTAAACATGATGCAACACTCTAATGCATGACTAGCTAGGATGTGACAACTCACCCCTACTCGAAAGAATCTCGTCCCGAGATTTAGGATCCGTCGGAAAGAAGGTGGGGTACTCGAGTCGAAGACGATCCTCCCTTTCCCAAGTAGCCTCTTGCTCGGAATGGTGTGACCATTGAACTTTGAGAAACTTGATATTCTGGCATCGAGTGGTACGCTCGGCTTGATCAAGGATACGAACGGGATATTCTCGATATGTGAGGTTATCTTGGAGATCAAGCATTTCGTGGTTCACTCCACGGATAGGATCCGAGAAGCAACGCCTGAGTTGAGAAACGTGGAAGACATCATGAACTCTGGAGAGATGCGGAGGTAGTTCCAGCTGGTAGGCAACCTCCCCTCGTTTGGCAAGAATGCGAAAGGGTCCAATGTAACAAGGAGCCAATTTGCCTTTGATACCGAATCGATGGGTTCCCTTTAAAGGTGTAACCCGAAGGTAAGCCATCTCGCCAACTTCATAAGCCATGGGCTTATGCTTGCGGTCATACTGACTCTTTTGTTGAGATTGGGCGGTTTTCAACTTCTCATGAATAATGCGAACCTGCTCTTCTGCATCCTGGATCATGTCCGGGCCAAAGAGTTGTCTCTCGCCAATTTCTGACCAGTTAAGAGGCGTTCGACATTTTCGTCCATAGAGAACTTCGAAAGGAGCTTTGCCCAAACTAGCTTGATAACTGTTGTTATAAGAGAACTCGGCGAATGGAAGGCACTTCTCCCAATTCATACCGAAAGAGATGACAGAAGCTCGAAGCATGTCCTCCAGAATTTGATTGACTCGTTCTACTTGACCACTTGACTGAGGATGGAAGGCGGTGCTAAAGGAGAGACGAGTTCCCATAGCATTTTGGAAACTCTCCCAAAATCGAAAGGTGAAAAGACTTCCACGATCTGAATTAATTTCCAATGGGACACCATGAAGGGACACTATTCGGGAGATGTACAAATCAGCTAGCTGGCTAGCGGTTCTACTCTCACGAACGGGTAGGAAGTGGGCTACTTTGGAAAGACGATCGACAACAACGAATATAGCATTATTCCCTCTTTTGGTTCTGGGAAACCCGGTAATGAAGTCCATACCGATTTTATCCCATTTCCATTCAGGAATCTCCAATGGTTGAAGGGTGCCAGCAGGCCGTTGATGCTCTGCTTTAACGCGACGACAGACGTCGCAATTTGCAATGTATTGAGCGATTTCTCTCTTCATCCTAGTCCACCAAAACCTCTGGCATAGGTCTTGATACATTTTAGTACTACCGGGATGAATGGCGAGAGGGGATTCATGAGCTTCCTTAAGGATCAGTTGCCGTAGATGTTGTTTCTTGGGGACCACCAAGCGGTTCTCGAAGAAGACAACACCTCGCTCATCCATGGAAAAACATTTAGCAACTCCGCTAGCAATGTTTTCCTTAATCCGGGATATTCCTCTATCATACCGCTGAGCGGTTATGATATGATCCGTAAGGTTGGGTTTCGCCACCAGGGTGGAAAGGAATCCTCGAGGAACAATGTGAAGGTTAAGCTTATGAAATTCCTCGTGGAGAAGTGGTTGACTTTGTTGTAACATCAGATTGTTACAATAAGATTTACGACTTAGCGCATCAGCCATGACATTGGCTTTGCCTGGGGTGTAAGTTATTCCTAAGTCGTAATCTGTGATCAACTCGACCCAACGTCTTTGCCTGAGATTCAAATCCGGTTGGGTGAAAATGTATTTCAAACTTTGGTGATCAGTGTAGATTTCGCAACGATTACCAAGAAGGTAATGTCGCCAAGTTTTGATTGCATGGACTACAGCTGCAAGCTCTAGATCATGTGTGGGATAGTTATCCTCATGTGGACGCAACTGTCGAGAAGCGTAAGCAATCACATGACGATTTTGCATGAGAATGCAACCTAGTCCTTGTCGCGAGGCGTCGCAATAGATAACAAAGTCCTTAGAAAAATCTGGTGGTACCAATACGGGAGCAGATGTCAGGTGTCTTTTCAGTTCCTGAAAGCTGAACTCGCACTGTGGGGTACACTCGAACTTTTTATCTTTCTTGAGGAGTTCAGTTAGAGGCTTAGAAACTTTGGAGAAGTTCTCGACGAAGCGGCGGCAATAGCTCGCTAACCCAAGAAAACTCCGAACTTGCTTGACCGTTTCAGGTGGAGTCCAGTCAAGGACGGCTTGTGTTGGGGAACATAGTAATTTCAAAATTTTCCTACGCACACGCAAGATCATGGTGATGCATAGCAACGAGAGGGGAGAGTGTTGTCTACGTACCCTCGTAGACCGAAGCGGAAGCGTTGACACAACGTAGAGGAAGTAGTCGTACGTTCTCCTCGCGATCCAACCGATCACAGCACCGTTACTCCGGCACCTCCGAGTTCTTGGCACACGTTCAGCTCGATGACGATCCTCGGGCTCCGATCCTGCAAAGCGTCGAGGAAGAGTTCCGTCAGCACGACGGCGTGGTGACGATCTTGATGTGTTACCGGCGCAGGGCTTCGCCTAAGCACTGCAACGATATGATCGAGGTGGAATTTGGTGGAAGGGGTCACCGCACACGGCTAAGGAAAGATCTCAATGATCAATTGTGTGTCTCTGGGGTTCCCCCTGCCCCCGTATATAAAGGAGCCAAGGGGGAGGGGCTGGCCGGCCAAGCCTGGCGCGCCAGAGAGTCCTACTCCCTCTGGGAGTAGGATTCCCCCCCCCCCAATCCTAGTTGGACTAGGATTCTCCAAGGGGGAGAGAGAGAGAGGGGGCGCCCACCTCTCCTAGTCCTAATAGGACTAGGGGAAGGGGGGAGGTGCGCAGCCCATGAGGGCAGCCCTCTCACCTCTCCTCCAAGGCCCATGTTGGCCCATTATGCCCCCGGGGGGTTCCGGTAACCCTCCCGGTATTCCGGTAAAATCCTGATTTCACCTGGAATGCATCCGATGTCCAAACATAGGCTTCCAATATATCATTCTTTACGTCTCGACCATTTCGAGACTCCTCGTCATGTCCGTGATCACATCCGGGACTCCGAACTCCTTCGGTACATCAAAATGCATAAACTCATAATAACTGTCATCGTAACGTTAAGCGTGCGGACCCTACGGTTCGAGAACAATGTAGACATGACCGAGACACGTCTCCGGTCAATAACCAATAGCGGGACCTGGATGCCCATATTGGCTCCTACATATTCTACGAAGATCTTTATCGGTCAGACCGCATAACAACATACGTTGTTCCCTTTGTCATCGGTATGTTACTTGCCCGAGATTCGATCGTCGGTATCCAATACCTAGTTCAATCTCGTTACCGGCAAGTCTCTTTACTCGTTCCGTAATACATCATCTCGCAACTAACTCATTGGTTGCAATGCTTGCAAGGCTTTATGTGATGTGTATTACCGAGAAGGCCCTGAGATACCTCTCCGACAATCGGAGTGACAAATCCTAATCTCGAAATACGCCAACCCAATATGTACCTTCGGAGACACCTGTAGAGCACCTTTATAATCACCCAGTTACGTTGTGACGTTTGGTAGCACACAAAGTGTTCCTACGGTAAACGGGAGTTGCATAATCTCATAGTTTAAAGGAACATGTATAAGTCATGGATAAAAGCAATAGCAACATACTAAACGATCGGGTGCTATGCTAATTGAATGGGTCATGTCAATCAGATCATTCAACTAATGATGTGATCTCGTTAATCAAATAACAACTCTTTGTTCATGGCTAGGAAACATAACCATCTTTGATTAATGAGCTAGTCAAGTAGAGGCATACTAGTGACACTCTGTTTGTCTATGTATTCACACATGTATTATGTTTCCAGTTAATACAATTCTAGCATGAATAATAAACATTTATCATGATATAAGGAAATAAATAATAACTTTATTATTGCCTCTAGGGCATATTTCCTTCAGTCTCCCACTTGCACTAGAGTCAATAATCTAGATTACAAAGTAATGATTCTAACACCCATGGAGTCTTGGTGCTGATCATGTTTTGCTCATGGAAGAGGCTTAGTCAACGGGTCTGCAACATTCAGATCCGTATGTATCTTGCATATCTCTATGTCTCCCACCTGGACCAAATCCCGGATGGAGTTGAAGCGTCTTTTGATGTGTTTGGTTCTTTTGTGAAATCTGGATTCCTTTGCCAAGGCAATTGCACCAGTATTGTCACAAAAGATTTTCATTGGACCCGATACGCTAGGTACAACACCTAGATCGGATATGAACTCTTTCATCCAGACTCCTTCATTAGCTACTTCCGAAGCGGCTATGTACTCAGCTTCACATGTAGATCCCGCCACGACGCTTTGTTTAGAACTGCACCAACTGACAGCTCCACCGTTTAATGTAAATACGTATCCGGTTTGCGATTTAGAATCGTCCGGATCAGTGTCAAAGCTTGCATCGACGTAACCGTTTACGACGAGCTCTTTGTCACCTCCATAGATGAGAAACATATCCTTAGTCCTTCTCAAGTACTTAAGGATGTTCTTGACCGCTGTCCAGTGATCCACTCCTGGATTACTTTGGTACCTGCCTGCTAAACTTACAGCAAGGCACACATCAGGTCTGGTACACAGCATTGCATACATGATAGAGCCTATGGCTGAAGCATAGGGAACATTTTTCATTTTCTCTCTATCTTCTGCGGTGGTCGGGCATTGAGTCTTACTCAACTTCACACCTTGTGCCACAGGCAAGAACCCTTTCTTTGCCTGATCCATTTTGAACTTTTTCAAAACTTTGTCAAGGTATGTGCTTTGTGAAAGTCCTATTAAGCATCTTGATCTATCTCTATAGATCTTAATGCCCAATATGTAAGCAGCTTCACCGAGGTCTTTCATTGAAAAACTCTTATTCAAGTATCCTTTTATGCTATCCAGAAATTCTATATTATTTCCGATCAGCAATATGTCATCCACATATAATATCAGAAATGCTACAGAGCTCCCACTCACTTTCTTGTAAATACAAGCTTCTCCAAAAGTCTGTATAAAACCAAATGCTTTGATCACACTATCAAAGCGTTTATTCCAACTCCGAGAGGCTTGCACCAGTCCATAAATGGATCGCTGGAGCTTGCACACTTTGTTAGCTCCCTTTGGATCGACAAAACCTTCTGGTTGCATCATATACAACTCTTCTTCCAGAAATCCATTCAGGAATGCAGTTTTGACATCCATTTGCCAAATTTCATAATCATAAAATGCGGCAACTGCTAACATGATTCGGACAGACTTAAGCATCGCTACGGGTGAGAAAGTCTCATCGTAGTCAATCCCTTGAACTTGTCGAAAACCTTTTGCAACAAGTCGAGCTTTATAGACAGTAACATTACCATCAGCGTCAGTCTTCTTCTTAAAAATCCATTTATTCTCAATTGCTTGCCGATCATCGGGCAAGTCAACCAAAGTCCATACTTTGTTCTCATACATGGATCCCATCTCAGATTTCATGGCCTCAAGCCACTTTGCGGAATCTGGGCTCACCAGCGCTTCTTCATAGCTCGTAGGTTCATCATGGTCTAGTAACATGACTTCCAAAATAGGATTACCGTACCACTCTGGTGCGGATCTTACTCTGGTTGATCTACGAATTTCAGTAGAAACTTGATCTGAAGTTTCATGATCATTATCATTAGCTTCCTCTCTATTTGATGTAGGTGTCATAGAAACAGATTTCTGTGATGTACTACTTCTCAATAAGGGAGTAGATACTGTTATCTCATCAAGTTCTACTTTGCTCCCACTCACTTTTTTCGAGAGAAACTCCTTCTCTAGAAAGTTTCCGATTTTAGCAACAAAGATTTTGCCTTCGGATCTGTGATAGAAGGTATACCCAATAGTCTCCTTTGGGTATCCTATGAAGACACATTTTTCCGATTTGGGTTCGAGCTTATCAGGTTGAAGCTTTTTCACATAAGCATCGCAGCCCCAAACTTTAAGAAACGACAACTTTGGTTTCTTGCCAAACCACAGTTCATAAGGCGTCGTCTCAACGGATTTTGATGGTGTCCTATTTAACGTGAATGCGGCCGTCTCTAAAGCATAACCCCAAAAAGATAGCGGTAAATCGGTAAGAGACATCATAGATCGTACCATATCCAGTAAAGTACGATTACGACGTTCGGACACACCATTACATTGTGGTGTTCCGGGTGGCGTGAGTTGCGAAACTATTCCGCATTGTTTCAAATGTAGACCAAACTCGTAACTCAAATATTCTCCTCCACGATCAGATCGTAGAAACTTTATTTTCTTGTTACGATGATTTTCCACTTCACTCTGAAATTCTTTGAACTTTTCAAATGTTTCAGACTTGTGTTTCATTAAGTAGATATACCCATATCTGCTTAAATCATCAGTGAAGGTGAGAAAATAACGATATCCGCCACGAGCCTCAACATTCATTGGACCACATACATCAGTATGTATGATTTCCAATAAATCTGTTGCTCTCTCCACAGTACTGGAGAACGGTGTTTTAGTCATCTTGCCCATAAGGCACGGTTCGCAAGTGCCAAGTGATTCATAATCAAGTGACTCCAAAAGTCCATCAGTATGGAGTTTCTTCATGCGTTTTACACCGATATGACCTAAACGGCAGTGCCACAAATAAGTTGCACTATCATTATCAACTCTGCATCTTTTGGCTTCAACATTATGAATATGTGTATCACTACTATCGAGATTAAGTAAGAACAAACCATTCTTTAATGGTGCATGACCATAAAAGATATTACTCATATAAATAGAACAACCATTATTCTCTGATTTAAATGAATAACCGTCTCGCATCAAACAAGATCCAGATATAATGTTCATGCTCAACGCTGGTACTAAATAACAATTATTTAGATCTAATATTAATCCCGAAGGTAGATGTAGAGGTAGCGTGCCGACCGCGATCACATTGACTTTGGAACCATTTCCCACGCGCATCGTCACCTCGTCCTTAGCCAATCTTCGCTTAATCCGTAGCCCTTGTTTTGAGTTGCAAATATTAGCAACAGAACCAGTATCAAATACCCAGGTGCTACTGCGAGAATTAGTAAGGTACACATCAATAACATGTATATCATATATACCTTTGTTAACCTTGCCATCCTTCTTATCCGCCAAATACTTGGGGCAGTTCCGCTTCCAGTGACCAGTCTGCTTGCAATAGAAGCACTCAGTTTCAGGCTTAGGTCCAGACTTGGGCTTCTTCTCTTGATTAGCAACTTGCTTGCTGTTCTTTTTGAAGTTCCCCTTTTTCTTCCCTTTGCCCTTTTTCTTGAAACTAGTGGTTTTGTTAACCATCAACACGTGATGCTCCTTTTTGATTTCTACCTCCGCGGCTTTCAGCATCGCGAAGAGCTCGGGCATAGTTTTGGTCATCCCTTGCATATTATAGTTCATGACGAAGCTCTTGTAGCTTGGTGGCAGTGATTGAAGAATTCTGTCAATGACGCAATCATCCAGAAGATTAACTCCCAGTTGAATCAAGTGATTGTTATACCCAGACATTCTGAGTATATGCTCACTGACAGAACCGTTCTCCTCCATTTTACAGCTATAGAACTTATTGGAGACTTCATATCTCTCAATCCGGGCATTTGCTAGAAATATTAACTTCAACTCCTGGAACATCTCATATGCTCCATGGTGTTCAAAACGTCGTTGAAGTCCCGGTTCTAAACCGTAAAGCATGGCACACTGAACTATAGAGTAGTCATCAGCTTTGCTTTGCCAGACGTTCACAACATCTGGCGTAGCTCTTGCACCAGGCCTGGCACCCAGCAGTGCTTCCAGGACGTAATTCTTCTGTGCAGCAATGAGGATAATCCTCAAGTTACGGACCCAGTCCGTGTAATTGCTACCATCATCTTTCAACTTTGCTTTCTCAAGGAACGCATTAAAATTCAACGGAACAACAGCACGAGCCATCTATCTACACAACATAGACAAGCAAGATACTATCAGGTACTAAGTTCATGATAAATTTAGGTTCAATTAATCATATTACTTAAGAACTTCCACTTAGATAGACATCCCTCTAATCCTCTAAGTGATCACGTGATCCAAATCAACTAAACCATGTCCGATCATCACGTGAGATGGAGTAGTTTCAATGGTGAACATCACTATGTTGATCATATCTACTATATGATTCACGCTCGACCTTTCGGTCTCCGTGTTCCGAGGCCATATCTGTTATATGCTAGGCTCGTCAAGTTAAACCTGAGTATTCCGCGTGTGCAACTGTTTTGCACCCGTTGTATTTGAACGTAGATCCTATCACAACCGATCATCACGTGGTGTCTCAGCACGAAGAACTTTCGCAACGGTGCATACTCAGGGAGAACACTTCTTGATAATTTTAGTGAGAGATCATCTTATAATGCTACCGTCAATCAAAGCAAGATAAGATGCAGAAAAGGATAAACATCACATGCAATCAATATAAGTGATATGATATGGCCATCATCATCTCGTGCTTGTGATCTCCATCTTCGAAGCACCGTCATGATCACCATCGTCACCGGCGCGACACCTTGATCTTCATCGCAGCATCGTTGTCGTCTCGCCAATCTTATGCTTCCACGACTATCACTACCGCTTAGTAATAAAGTAAAGCATTACATCGCGATTGCATTGCATACAATAAAGCGACAACCATATGGCTCCTGCCAGTTGCCGATAACTCGGTTACAAAACATGATCATCTCATACAATAAAATTTAGCATCATGTCTTGACCATATCACATCACAACATGCCTTGCAAAAACAAGTTAGACGTCCTCTACTTTGTTGTTGCAAGTTTTACGTGGCTGCTACGGGCTTTAAGCAAGAACTCATCTTACCTACGCATCAAAACCACAACGATAGTTTGTCAAATAGACTCCGTTTTAACATTCTCAAGGACCGGGCGTAGCCACACTCGGTTCAACTAAAGTTGGAGAGACAGTCTTCCGCAAGCCATCTATGTGCAAAGCACGTCGAGGGAACCGGTCTCACGTAAGCGTACGCGTAAGGTTGGTCCGGATCGTCTCGTCCAACAATACCGCTGAACCAAAGTATGACATGCTGGTAGGCAGTATGACTTGTATCGCCCACAACTCACTTGTGTTCTACTCGTGCAAATAACATCAAACCATAAAAACCTAGGCTCTGATACCACTGTTGGGGAACGTAGTAATTTCAAAATTTTCCTACGCACACGCAAGATCATGGTGATGCATAGCAACGAGAGGGGAGAGTGTTGTCTACGTACCCTCGTAGACCGAAGCGGAAGCGTTGACACAACGTAGAGGAAGTAGTCGTACGTTCTCCTCGTGATCCAACCGATCACAACACCGTTACTCCGGCACCTCCGAGTTCTTGGCACACGTTCAGCTCGATGACGATCCTCGGGCTCCGATCCAGCAAAGCGTCGAGGAAGAGTTCCGTCAGCACGACGGCGTGGTGACGATCTTGATGTGTTACCGGCGTAGGGCTTCGCCTAAGCACTGCAACGATATGATCGAGGTGGAATTTGGTGGAAGGGGTCACCGCACACGGCTAAGGAAAGATCTCAATGATCAATTGTGTGTCTCTGGGGTGCCCCCTGCCCCCGTATATAAAGGAGCCAAGGGGGAGGGGCTGGCCGGCCAAGCCTGGCGCGCCAGAGAGTCCTACTCCCTCTGGGAGTAGGATTCCCCCCCCCCCCAATCCTAGTTGGACTAGGATTCTCCAAGGGGGAGAGAGAGAGAGAGGGGGCGCCCACCTCTCCTAGTCCTAATAGGACTAGGGGAAGGGGGGAGGCGCGCAGCCCATGAGGGCAGCCCTCTCACCTCTCCTCCAAGGCCCATGTTGGCCCATTATGCCCCCGGGGGGTTCCGGTAACCCTCCCGGTATTCCGGTAAAATCCTGATTTCACCTGGAATGCATCCGATGTCCAAACATAGGCTTCCAATATATCATTCTTTACGTCTCGGCCATTTCGAGACTCCTTGTCATGTCCGTGATCACATCCGGGACTCCGAACTCCTTCGGTACATCAAAATGCATAAACTCATAATAACTGTCATCGTAACGTTAAGCGTGCGGACCCTACGGTTCGAGAACAATGTAGACATGACCGAGACACGTCTCCGGTCAATAACCAATAGCGGGACCTGGATGCCCATATTGGCTCCTACATATTCTACGAAGATCTTTATCGGTCAGACCGCATAACAACATACGTTGTTCCCTTTGTCATCGGTATGTTACTTGCCCGAGATTCGATCGTCGGTATCCAATACCTAGTTCAATCTCGTTACCGGCAAGTCTCTTTACTCGTTCCGTAATACATCATCTCGCAACTAACTCATTGGTTGCAATGCTTGCAAGGCTTTATGTGATGTGTATTACCGAGAAGGCCCTGAGATACCTCTCCGACAATCGGAGTGACAAATCCTAATCTCGAAATACGCCAACCCAATATGTACCTTCGGAGACACCTGTAGAGCACCTTTATAATCACCCAGTTACGTTGTGACGTTTGGTAGCACACAAAGTGTTCCTACGGTAAACGGGAGTTGCATAATCTCATAGTTTAAAGGAACATGTATAAGTCATGGATAAAAGCAATAGCAACATACTAAACGATCGGGTGCTATGCTAATTGAATGGGTCATGTCAATCAGATCATTCAACTAATGATGTGATCTCGTTAATCAAATAACAACTCTTTGTTCATGGCTAGGAAACATAACCATCTTTGATTAATGAGCTAGTCAAGTAGAGGCATACTAGTGACACTCTGTTTGTCTATGTATTCACACATGTATTATGTTTCCAGTTAATACAATTCTAGCATGAATAATAAACATTTATCATGATATAAGGAAATAAATAATAACTTTATTATTGCCTCTAGGGCATATTTCCTTCAGTCTCCCACTTGCACTAGAGTCAATAATCTAGATTACAAAGTAATGATTCTAACACCCATGGAGTCTTGGTGCTGATCATGTTTTGCTCATGGAAGAGGCTTAGTCAACGGGTCTGCAACATTCAGATCCGTATGTATCTTGCATATCTCTATGTCTCCCACCTGGACCAAATCCCGGATGGAGTTGAAGCGTCTTTTGATGTGTTTGGTTCTTTTGTGAAATCTGGATTCCTTTGCCAAGGCAATTGCACCAGTATTGTCACAAAAGATTTTCATTGGACCCGATACGCTAGGTACAACACCTAGATCGGATATGAACTCTTTCATCTAGACTCCTTCATTAGCTGCTTCCGAAGCGGCTATGTACTCAGCTTCACATGTAGATCCCGCCACGACGCTTTGTTTAGAACTGCACCAACTGACAGCTCCACCGTTTAATGTAAATACGTATCCGGTTTGCGATTTAGAATCGTCCGGATCAGTGTCAAAGCTTGCATCGACGTAACCGTTTACGACGAGCTCTTTGTCACCTCCATAGATGAGAAACATATCCTTAGTCCTTCTCAAGTACTTAAGGATGTTCTTGACCGCTGTCCAGTGATCCACTCCTGGATTACTTTGGTACCTGCCTGCTAAACTTACAGCAAGGCACACATCAGGTCTGGTACACAGCATTGCATACATGATAGAGCCTATGGCTGAAGCATAGGGAACATTTTTCATTTTCTCTCTATCTTCTGCGGTGGTCGGGCATTGAGTCTTACTCAACTTCACACCTTGTGCCACAGGCAAGAACCCTTTCTTTGCCTGATCCATTTTGAACTTTTTCAAAACTTTGTCAAGGTATGTGCTTTGTGAAAGTCCTATTAAGCATCTTGATCTATCTCTATAGATCTTAATGCCCAATATGTAAGCAGCTTCACCGAGGTCTTTCATTGAAAAACTCTTATTCAAGTATCCTTTTATGCTATCCAGAAATTCTATATTATTTCCGATCAGCAATATGTCATCCACATATAATATGAGAAATGCTACAGAGCTCCCACTCACTTTCTTGTAAATACAAGCTTCTCCAAAAGTCTGTATAAAACCAAATGCTTTGATCACACTATCAAAGCGTTTATTCCAACTCCGAGAGGCTTGCACCAGTCCATAAATGGATCGCTGGAGCTTGCACACTTTGTTAGCTCCCTTTGGATCGACAAAACCTTCTGGTTGCATCATATACAACTCTTCTTCCAGAAATCCATTCAGGAATGCAGTTTTGACATCCATTTTCCAAATTTCATAATCATAAAATGCGGCAACTGCTAACATGATTCGGACAGACTTAAGCATCGCTACGGGTGAGAAAGTCTCATCGTAGTCAATCCCTTGAACTTGTCGAAAACCTTTTGCAACAAGTCGAGCTTTATAGACAGTAACATTACCATCAGCGTCAGTCTTCTTCTTAAAAATCCATTTATTCTCAATTGCTTGCCGATCATCGGGCAAGTCAACCAAAGTCCATACTTTGTTCTCATACATGGATCCCATCTCAGATTTCATGGCCTCAAGCCACTTTGCGGAATCTGGGCTCACCATCGCTTCTTCATAGCTCGTAGGTTCATCATGGTCTAGTAACATGACTTCCAAAATAGGATTACCGTACCACTCTGGTGCGGATCTTACTCTGGTTGATCTACGAATTTCAGTAGAAACTTGATCTGAAGTTTCATGATCATTATCATTAGCTTCCTCTCTATTTGATGTCGGTGTCATAGAAACAGATTTCTGTGATGTACTACTTCTCAATAAGGGAGTAGATACTGTTATCTCATCAAGTTCTACTTTGCTCCCACTCACTTTTTTCGAGAGAAACTCCTTCTCTAGAAAGTTTCCGATTTTAGCAACAAAGATTTTGCCTTCGGATCTGTGATAGAAGGTATACCCAATAGTCTCCTTTGGGTATCCTATGAAGACACATTTTTCCGATTTGGGTTCGAGCTTATCAGGTTGAAGCTTTTTCACATAAGCATCGCAGCCCCAAACTTTAAGAAACGACAACTTTGGTTTCTTGCCAAACCACAGTTCATAAGGCGTCGTCTCAACGGATTTTGATGGTGTCCTATTTAACGTGAATGCGGCCGTCTCTAAAGCATAACCCCAAAAAGATAGCGGTAAATCGGTAAGAGACATCATAGATCGTACCATATCCAGTAAAGTACGATTACGACGTTCGGACACACCATTACATTGTGGTGTTCCGGGTGGCGTGAGTTGCGAAACTATTCCGCATTGTTTCAAATGTAGACCAAACTCGTAACTCAAATATTCTCCTCCACGATCAGATCGTAGAAACTTATTTTCTTGTTACGATGATTTTCCACTTCACTCTGAAATTCTTTGAACTTTTCAAATGTTTCAGACTTGTGTTTCATTAAGTAGATATACCCATATCTGCTTAAATCATCAGTGAAGGTGAGAAAATAACGATATCCGCCACGAGCCTCAACATTCATTGGACCACATACATCAGTATGTATGATTTCCAATAAATCTGTTGCTCTCTCCACAGTACCGGAGAACGGTGTTTTAGTCATCTTGCCCATAAGGCACGGTTCGCAAGTGCCAAGTGATTCATAATCAAGTGACTCCAAAAGTCCATCAGTATGGAGTTTCTTCATGCGTTTTACACCGATATGACCTAAACGGCAGTGCCACAAATAAGTTGCACTATCATTATCAACTCTGCATCTTTTGGCTTCAACATTATGAATATGTGTATCACTACTATCGAGATTAAGTAAGAACAAACCATTCTTTAATGGTGCATGACCATAAAAGATATTACTCATATAAATAGAACAACCATTATTCTCTGATTTAAATGAATAACCGTCTCGCATCAAACAAGATCCAGATATAATGTTCATGCTCAACGCTGGTACTAAATAACAATTATTTAGATCTAATATTAATCCCGAAGGTAGATGTAGAGGTAGCGTGCCGACCGCGATCACATTGACTTTGGAACCATTTCCCACGCGCATCGTCACCTCGTCCTTAGCCAATCTTCGCTTAATCCGTAGCCCTTGTTTTGAGTTGCAAATATTAGCAACAGAACCAGTATCAAATACCCTTTGTTCATGGCTAGGAAACATAACCATCTTTGATTAATGAGCTAGTCAAGTAGAGGCATACTAGTGACACTCTGTTTGTCTATGTATTCACACATGTATTATGTTTCCAGTTAATACAATTCTAGCATGAATAATAAATATTTATCATGATATAAGGAAATAAATAATAACTTTATTATTGCCTCTAGGGCATATTTCCTTCAGCTTGAACTCGCTCGAGATTAATAGCAATGCCCTTACCAGAGATTACATGACCTAGATAGGTCACTTCTGGCAACAAAAATTCGCACTTAGAGAATTTGGCATTAAGGCGATGCTCTCAAAGTTTCGTCAATACTAGCCTTAGATGTTCGGCATGTTCTTCCTCATTCTTGGAGTAGATGAGTATATCATCGAGGTAAACCACGACAAATTTATCCAGGTACTCCATGAAGATCGAGTTCATTAACCGAGAAAAGGTGACTGGAGCATTGGTTAAACTGAAGGACATGACGGTGTACTCGTATTGGCCATAACGAGTAACAAAGGCCGTTTTGGGAATGTCCCCGTTCTTGATTTTGATTTGATGGTAGCCCAACCTCAAATCCATCTTGGAAAAGACTGAGGATCCAGTGAGCTGGTCATACAGGTCGTTGATCCTGGGGAGCGGATACTTGTTCTTGATAGTGACCAAATTGACAGGTCGGTAATCTACAACCATCCGATCCGTTCCATCCTTCTTCTTGACAAAGAGGACGGGGCAAGCCCATGGAGAGGAACTAGGACGGATGAAACCCTTTTGCAAGGACTCATCGAGTTATTTCTTAAGCTCGGCTAATTCTAGGGGTGCCATCTTATAAGGTCTTCTAGAGATTGGGACGGTTCCTGGAACAAGATCTATCACGAACTCAACATCTCTGTCAGGTGGAACACCTGGCAGTTCCTTTGGAAAGACATCCGGGAAGTCACGAACTACCGGAATATCCTCAAGGTCTGGAAGGGGGTTGGCATTTAGAGAATAGAGCTGACGCTCCGACACTCAGGTCAAAACATGGACTGTCTTGCCCGATGGATGGGTGAGTTGAACGGTTCTAGTAGAGCAATCAATCTTAGCGTAATGGGCTGACATCCAGTCCATACCCAAGATGATGTTTATGTCCGAGGACTTGAGAGCTATTAGTGACGCGAGGAAGACCAATCTGTCGACAAGAATTTCATTTCCATGGTTGATTCTAGAGGTTTGCCACTTAGAACCAGGGGTTTGAATTACCATGGAGGTGGGCATGTCACAAAATGTGGTATTGTGCAAACGAGCATAGCTCTCGGAAATAAATGAATGAGATGCTCCAGTATCAAAGAGAACAGTTGCCGGATAGCAATTAACAAGGAGCGTACTGAGAACAACGTTGGGGGTCCTCCTGAGTCCCCTCAGCTGAGACGTAGTTGACATGGCCACGAGCAGTGGTGGCCAGCTTGGCGACAAGCACCTTTGCTGTTGGCTTACCACGGCCAACAGACTTTCCGAACTGATTGGGGTTGTTCTGGGGACACTCGCGGATGTAGTGACCCGTCTCTCCACACTTGAAGCAAGTTATCATATTGGGGCGTGGAGCAGCATTAGCAGCGGGGCCACCATAAGTCTTGGGCGGTACATACTACTGGTTGGGGCGAGGCGCCTCAAAGGATGGCCTCGGAGTGAACGTGGATGGCACAGCAGTGTTTGGGATCCAGACCCGGCGCTTCTGAGATCCAGAGCCGGATGAAGACCCAAAGTCACGGGAGTGCTTGCGTGAAGCTTCAAAGTCAGTCTGCCCTGTCTCGGCACTGATGGCCTTGTTGGCCAACTTCGGAAAAGAGGTGCAATCGTGCAGACGAAGGTCACGACGAAGCTCGGGGCTAAGTCCCTTGCGGAACCTTGCCTGCTTCTTGGCGTCGGTGGATACCTCTTCGGGAGGATAACGTGCTAACTTTCCAAACTCTCGACTGTATGCATCCACAGTCAGTCTACCCTGGGTGAAGTTACAGAAATCCTCTCTCTTGCGATCCATGAGGCCTTCCGGAATGTGATGCTCATGGAAAGCAGCGCTGAAATCAGCCCAAGTAGTGATTTGACCGACCGGGCGAATAGCCTCATAATTTTCCCACCAAAGGCTAGCAGGTCCTTCGAGGTGATAAGCAGCAAAGGTAACTTTATCATCTTCAGCCACGTTGGCAGAACGTAGCTTGTGGGCGATGCTGCGAAGCCAGTCATCCGCATCGAGAGGTTCGATGGAATGGTTAAACTTTGGTGGATACAGCTTGACAAAGTCATTGATTGACACTGGAATGTTTCTCTGCTGGCGTGCAGCATTCTGCTCAATCCGCTCCAGCAAGCGGTTAGTCTCACGCTTGTTTCGTTCTGCCTCCAACATTACTTCGGCCAGAGAAGGCGGTTGAGGCAGATTTTCATCCCTAGCTGCGCTAGCTTCACCCTGCTCCGGAGCAGCAGGGTTGCTGCGGGTGTTGACCATCCTAGGAAAAACAAAACAACGATTTAGACCAGGATGGCAAAATCTAGGCAAGGAAGTGCGGAATGTAATGGATAACAAGGAATGCAGAGATGTTCATCCATATGACATTTTAATATAGAAACTGCCATAAATTAACCAACAGTCATACACACCATACATAGTTTAGTACAAGCCCAAGCTAAGGTACAACTATGATGAAAGACGTTACATCTCATCGGAGGCATTCCAAGCTCCTATACATTATTTTTCTACACCTCCGGATTGGATACACACTAAGTCATATTCCACAAGTCACGCAGGACGGTGGACATACAACTGTTACAATACTAGCGAAACTACTACTAGCTCAGACAGCTCCGTAGTAATCCTCATAGAAGTCACCACCCAAGCCTGGAAGCGGAACATGATCATCTGGGAACAGACGGTCCTGTGGAGCTTGCGGACCATAGGGACTTGGGTGTGGCCTTGGTCCACCAAACGGTGGCAGACGAGGTCCACGAGGAGGAGTGATGCCTCCCACCTCACGCCACTCCATGAAATCTGGCAGACTGGCACGCACAGGATACAAGTCCCTCATGTCCATGTATCCGGCTTGCACCGCAGGGGCAAACCGAGTCAAAGTAGCTCAGTGATCAGAACGAGCATTAAAGAGCTCCATACGCAAGGCCCGGTTTTCACGGTCCTTGTCTTCCAACATCTCAGTAGTGGTGCGGTGGAGTGAGTCCTCATGGGATGCGTCGCTATACATACCCTAAAGGTAACCATGCGCCCCAGGGACAGTGTTTCTCAGCAAGGCAGTTCTGGCTCGAATAATAGTCATCATCGAGTGGGCTGCATCCTGCACGGACATCCCAATAGTGATCCCAAGTCCATAAGAACAGTGGAGCGGTTCAGTAGCTCCGGGATAAGATGGATATATCCTGACCGTGCACAGATATTGGCTTTGATTAAAGTCTCTAAACTATTCCTCGACGGTATATTCAGGATACCACCGGTAACCTGTATCGACCATCACTCGAACCAACATAGCTGTGTGACCACATACATCAATGCAACGGGTCAGACGAACCACTTGGTTCTGGGAACGGGTGGCCATCTGGAAGCACAAAAAATAATGCAAGGCATTAGAATTTTCTTGGAGAATTTGGACAGCATAACGGTTGTAAATGCTCAGAAAAAGAATTGAGACATCCACAACAGTCAGCAAAACCACTCAACAACATCATATCAAGGTTCTGGTTCAACTGGCAACATACTAACATTTAGTAGAAACGGAACTGGGTTGTAACCAACAATCCTATAAGTTACTACGGATTAGTAACACGTGAACCTGATGGAGAGAAGAGAGCCTAGTCCTTAACCCACGTAGAATGAGAAGAGAATGACTCAGAACAGAGGGCATAAGGTAAAGGTGTAAAAGAGCCTTACATTCCCTCCCACAATCAATTCCCCTACATATAACTAAAGCATTTCTAGACTCGACATCGACCAGTTTGGCTTAGCGAACCTACAGGCAGTCCGACTCTGATGCCAACACTGTCAGGACCCCGATCCTAAGCCACATCGATCCAGCATGTAACACTTTGCGGCCTCACGCACGGTACTCCCACGGGTGCCACCTTACCTGGCCCGGGACCGTTTACGCCTTTTGGCTCACGTATATGATAGTGTCGCTAGCATCCATATGACAGAGAACCCGGGCCGACATGGCTAGTCGTGAACCCAAGGCGGCACTAACCCATGAGGACAGGCATACATGAATCAGATCGAGCATGTCAGTCAACAACGTATAAATCTGGGCTGTAGCACTGGGCTAACAGGACTCCGGTGACCCGAGCTGTAGCAGGCTAGGCAGGACTCCGGATAACACCGCGTGACATTTCCCCGAAGGGACAGACACAGGAATGAAGTGAATCACATGCCGGCCAGTCAAGTGTTCCGAGAAGTAGTGCTGGGCTAGCAGGACTCCGGTGAACCGGGCTGTAGCGGACTACTATCGCTCGGAAGCACTAGACTACATTTCCCCATATGATAGGCTGCCAAGGATAAAGAACTAGATAGTCGGATCCCACTCATACCAAGCATTTCAATCATACACACAATATGCCCGATATGAGTAAATACAACATTGCATCACAACAAAACTCTACAACTCAAGTACTTTATTTAAGAGGCTCCGAAGAGCCATACATATCATCCATACAGGTAGGGGTCACATGACCCGACACTCAAGTCATACAAACATACAAGCACATGCGGAAGCAAAGTAGTCTTAGTACAGACACTAGAAAGAAAGAGGGCTTGACGAAGCCTGTCTATCTACATCGACCCTTCACAAGTCTTGGATCACCACCTGGGTGATAAGTCACTCGTCAACGTCGAGGTCTACATAGAACCCATCGGAGGGGTTGGCGTAGTCGTCTGAAAACATTAATTAAAGCAACATGAGTACGAAGGTACTCAGCAAGTCTTACAACAGAATCCTACTATACATGCACATTCTCAAGAAGGTAGTGGAGTTATTGCAGCAAGCCAGCTTTGACTCTTGGCTAAGCTATCCTATGACAGACACAACATGTAATCATTTGTCGCACACGAGTCCACTATCACCAACACAATACTCCACCGTGGATCCTCTCTCGTCATCCTACGAGAGGGCCAACCGCGGTACTCACACTTATCTTGAGATTTTTAGTAGAGTCCATTTACTTGTCTATGAACTGTATAGGTGACCAAGTAGTCGTTTACCGCGGACGCGGCTATTCGAATAGTTTCATACCCTGCAGGGGTGTACTTCTTCACACACGCTCCCACCACTTATCGCTGTTACACGACGTGTACTCGGCAACCTTCAAGCGGAAGCCCAGCGAGGGTGTCGGCCACGACCTGGCTAAACACACAAGTCCCTAGTCCAGGTTTATCGCCTATTCGGGTTCCATCCGCAGGAAGTCCGGCCGAGGTTTCCACTAACGGCCCCGAACGATGTGAACAGGGTTCCCGAGACACCAAACGGGCGAATCGGTACACCATGCCACGTGCCTACCGCAACACAGCTCACCCCTATGGTCAGCGCTGCGTGCGGCCCCCAGCATACTACAAACACTAGAAACTACTTTGCAACTCCCGGACAGAGGACAAGAGTGGTTAATAAGTCGAGAGAGTCAATTAAGGATCCCAATGTGTGTTAGTAGCTGAATCTTAAATCACACACACAGATCTCAGTTCTTAAGGACGGCCTCAATGAAACAACCCACCATGTACTCCTATATGGCCTCTCATCGGTTCCTTTACCAAATCGTATTCAACACTTCACTCTTGTTACCGACACAACCTTTCACTCTAGTTCATCACCCCGATGAGCCAGACCTGACACAACTCTAAGCATAGCAAGCATAGCATGGTAGGAAACACACACATATGGCTCAATCAACTCCTACACATGCTAGTGGGTTTCATCTAGTTACTGTGGCAACGACAGGTCATGCAAAGGAAGTGGGTTCAACTACCGAGACACACAGCAGTTTGAACCGCGTTGTCTTAATGCAGTAAAACAAGAGCAGAAGCAAGAACCTGGGTTTGTATCGGAATGATCAATGGGTTGCTTGCCTGATGGAGTGGTAGTGGGATACTGCCCTTCAGTTGGATACTCTTGAATATCCTCGGAGGCAGAACCTACCACGAAGAACACATCGGAACACAATCAACACATGACGATATGCAACAATATGATGCATGCTATGACATGGCAATATGAAAGTGTCTTGGTCTAATGCAAGCTAAAACAGGGAAGAAAGTGCTTAATTGAACCAAAGGTTCAAGTGTTAGATCATTTAACATAGCCATTTAAGTGCATCACCTTGTATTGGATAAACAGCAGGTTTAGCTTGTTCTGACATGCATGAAACCGGTTCCAATGGATAGATTGAATTTTTCTGATCAAATTTCATATATAAAGCTTTGCATTTGGAGTTACAGATTAATTTCTATGAATTTTTGAAGTTTGAACTATTTTCTGGAATTTCCTGTATAAGAATAATTCCAGTAATTAAATTACTGCGTCAGCATTACGTGAGGATGACGTCAGAGGTCAACGGGGTCGTCCAGGTCAAACTGACGAGTGGGTCCTGCATGTCAGTAATTAGTTCAACTAATTAATTTTAATTAAAACCAATCCAGTTAGTTAGCAGAGGGGGGCCCCACTTGTCATTGACTCAGAGGAGTCAACCTGGGCCCACCCAGTCCACGTCAGGGGTCAAACCCGCCGGTCAACGGGTCAAAGCCTGCCGGCGTTTAGCCGCCGGCAAGGCCAGACGCGGCGGCGTGCTGCGGGATTCGCCCACAGGGCTCCGTTTGCTGCGCGGAGAGCAGCTACGGGCAGCTGGTGCTTGCCCGCATCCAGCCGTGGTGGTGGCTTGGCCGGGGAGAGGCCACAGCTTCGCCGGCGACGAGGTCAGGCGGAGGCCGAAGCTCGGCCAGCTCGTGCGCGTGGCTGCAGTGGCTTAGGCGATGTGGCGCTAGCATCTACGGCCTCTACGTGGCGCGGGGAGTGTGACGGGCACAAGCCCATGACCAAATGGTCACCGGAGCAACGCCGGCGACGTGGTCAGGCGGCAGCGCGTGCGGGTGAGCTGCGTGTGCTCGCTGTGGTGCACAAGAAGAAGAACAGAGAGGATGGGGAGGTGGCTACGCTCACGGCAGTTGCGTCGGAGTTGACGGCGAGGTCAGGGACGAGCCGGAGCAAGCGGGTCGGCAGAGACAATCTGGTCGGCAGGAGGTTGAAGACGAGCTCGGTGGAGTCGTTTGCGGGCCTCCGGCGGGGCGTGGCTTGGTGGAGCGCTCGAGGAGGAGGTGGCGGAGCTGCAGGACATGGTGGAGCAGCACGGGGGCGATGGAGGGCGCGGGTTCACGGCGGCGCGGGCACAATAGCGTCGGCCATGGCGGAGAGGGAGCGAGGGAGAGGGGCAGGGGGTTAATGAGGTGTCCACGGGGTCGGGACGGCGACGTGGAGGTCGCCCAGCGTCCAGGCACGCGAAGCGGCAAGCTGCTGGCGCCGTGGCGAGCTCGCGCTCGCTGGCGACAGCTCCCTGCCTGCCTGGCGGGGACGAAGCAGCTGGCTGGCGTGGGCCAGCACAGCGCTGGGCCGCCAGGTGGGCCGGCTGGTGGCTGCGGCCAGGTTAGCTTTTTTCCCTATTTGTTTAGTTTCTGTTTTCCTTTTTCTATTATTCTGTAACTTTGTGACATTATTAAAAATACCTAGGCACTTTCTAAAATCCTGGAAATAATTGTGGGCTCTGTTGGAATTATTCCTAACAGCCCTGACATATTTCTAGAATTATTTGAACATTTAAAATATTTATTAGCATTTAAATGTCCAAAATCAGCATACATATGATTTAATTCAGTGACCTTTTGTTGACCTAGAAAGTTGTGCACCTATTTTGCCAGAGGTTCTAACCCAAGACAAAGAGGGTGAACATTTTAGAAGGGCATTTCAGGTTCATTGAAATTATTTTTAGTAAACCCTAGTTGATTTCAGAAGGTTTGCTGGGGGGTTCTGCCTTCCCCATTTCAAGTTTCTGATGAAAGGCAAACATGATGCAACACTCTAATGCATGACTAGCTAGGATGTGACAGTCCCGAACTATGCGTCTAATGCGGATGGTAACAGGAGGCGGGGGACACGATGTATACCCATGTTCGGGCCCTCTCGATGGAGGTAATACCCTACTTCCTGCTTGATTGATCTTGATGATATGAGTATTACAAGAGTTGATCTACCACGAGATCGTAGATGCTAAACCCTAGAAGCTAGCCTATGGTATGATTGTTGTTGTCCTACGGACTAAACCCTCCGGTTTATATAGACACTGGAGGGGGCTAGGGTTACACAGAGTCGGTTACAAGGAAGGAGATCTACATATCCGTATTGCCAAGCTTGCCTTCCACGCCAAGGAGAGTCCCATCCGGATATGAGACGAAGTCTTCAATCTTATATCTTCATAGTCCAACAGTCCGGCCAAAGGATATAGTCCGACTGTCCGGATACCCCCTAATCCAGGACTCCCTCAGTCATATTTTAGGGCCCAACGTGTGCCAGTAGCTGTTCACGGATCATAAATACTGAACTCCGTTCTTGAGGACGGTTTCAATGAGACAACCCACCATGTACTCCCACATGGCCTCTCACCGCTACCTTTACCAAATCGTGTTCACACACTTAGCTCTCAACAGTAAGACATGTTCACCACATTCTAGTTCGTCCCCGATGAATCAGACTTGACGCAACTCTAAGCAGTAGTAGACATGACAACAAGCATGGATGAGTAGGCACATCAAGGCTCAAACAACTCCCACTCATGCTAGTGGGTTTCATCTATTTACTGTGGCAATGACAGGTCATGCAGAGGAAAGGGGTTCAACTACCGCAACATGTAACAGTTGAATCTTTGTTGTCCTAATGCAGTAAAAGAGAGCAGGAGCGAGATATTGGGTTTGTATCGGAATGAACAAGGGGTTTTTGCTTGCCTGGCACTTCTGAAGATGATATAGCTCTTCATTGGTGTCATCGAACTCATCGTCGGAACATACGTCTACCGAGAGGGAACAACCACCGGCAAACAAGAGGGAACACAATCAATGCAATGCAACAATATGATGCATGAATGTAAAATGTCAATATGCTGTGATTTGAGCTAATGCAGCTAGCAACGATTTAAATGGAGTTGGTTTGAACACAAGATTCAAATTCAAACTCTATATGTGAAGGTTCAAATGCCAATTATATGATTTGTCCTAAACAGGAGCCAAAAGTTGTTCTAATATGCATGGAAATGATACAGATGGATAGATTGGATTTTCCTGATCATTTTTCATATATAATTTATTTCATTCTGAGTTATAGATTATTTCCTATGATTTCCAGAAGTTTTAGCTATTTTCTGAAATTTCTTGAATTATTTTAAATCTAGAAAATCCTTACTGCGTCAGCATGACGTCTGAGTGATGTCAGCAGGTCAACAGGTCGGTCCAGGTCAAACCTGACCAGTGGGACCTGCATGTCAGTGTCTAACTAACTAACCTAAGTTAATTAGCACTAATCTAATCCTAATCTAGATTAGTTAAGGCCATGGGCCCACATGTCAGTATCAGCAGGGCTAAATAAGTTTATTTAATAGTTAAGCAAAATTAGCAGGGGCTTGGTCCCACTTGTTAGTGACCCAGGGGAGGTCAAACCCCTGGTCAGCGGGATCAAACCCACCGGTGACTCGACGCCGGCGAGGCCAGACACGGCGGAGGGCCTCGGATTTGGTACTCCGGTGACCAAATCGGCGGAGGAGACATGCTACACGTAGCTGGGGAGCTGCCGCATCAAGTGGTGCAAGTGGTTGGACACGGGGACGCCGGAAACGACGCCAGCGAGCTCGACAACGGCGGCTGGAGTTCGGGCAGAGAGGGACAAGGAGATATGATGCACGATAGGGGCCAGGGCTAGGCGCATTCATCTCCTGAGGACGCGCTGAGCATAGTGGAGTGCTCAGTTGCGGGCTCCCGTGGCTGTGGCCATGACGGCGGTGTCTCCGGCGGATCAGAGCTCTCGGGCTCGGTGCAGGTGGCGGTTAGGGAGCACATCAGGGGCACAGAGGAGGGGGTTAGAGGCATGAGCTCACGGCGGTTGTAGTGGAGCGATCAACCAGCTGGGAGGAGGTCGGATGGCAACGGGAGGTCACTGGCGATCTCGGCGGCCAAGAGGTTGAAGACGATGCAAAGACAGCGTTGCAGCGCATCCCGGCTCACGTGGCTCAGTGAAGATGACGAGGGCGACGTTGCGGAGCTCGTGGACATGTCAAGGGGGCGAGGGGGAGGCAGTGGTTGCGGCTATGGCGAACGGCGGCGACGGGCTCCGCTCGAGAAGAGAGCAGAGAGGGGAGGGGAGAGAACTGCGAGGAGGGGGAAGGTGCAGAGGGTTGAGGGGAGTGTGTGGCGGCCTCGAGTGCTTCCAACGGTGAGCAGGCACGCAGGAGGTGGCTGGCGCGTGCGCACGCGCGTCGGGCACCCGCCCTCGTGTCCACTGGCACGAAGTTGAGGACGAATGGCGCTAGCGAGTGGACTGGGCCGGCTCCACTGGGCCTCCAGTTGGGCTGCGGGTAAGAACTCTCTTTCTCTCTCTCTCTCTCTCTCTGTGTGTGTGTGTGTGTGTGTGTGTTTTTTTCTAATTGATTTCTATTTTCTGTAATTTATTTTCGATTTAGTTTTCAAACTAAATCAAATTTACTCCTTGTGATAAATGTTGTGTGGGCTAGTTGAGCTATTCCAGAGCCCCACACAAATTTACAGAATTATTGGACTTATATTAAATATATAGCAAATATAAATCCAATGCAAATAGTTATTGCATTAACTCCAAATGCCCTAAAAATATTGGTTTGAATGTTACCTTTGGCCAATACTTTCAGAGAGAAACATGAACATTTTCTTGGACCTATTTGAAGCAATTTTTATCTTGGTCATTTTAAAAATGATTTCTAAGGCTTTCACATGTCCCCATTTCAAATTCATTGAAATTCAAACATGATGCACACATGACTAGCTAGTCTAGGTCATACCAGAACAAGGGATGTGACAGTCTAGCAAATTTTGAACCCTTTCCAAAGCTTTTTGTTGTTTAATGGCAATAGTGGCAGGCTTGGAATAGCTAGGTTTGAGGTTTTCATCAGATTCATCTTCACTTGACTCAGAGGAGGGATATTTGAGTACCTTGGCACCTTTTGCCATGAAGCAGTAGGGGGAGCATAGTCATCGTCGCCATTGTGAGTGGTGTTGGTGTTGCCATGTTCCTCAGTGTTGAAGATGGACTTGCTGACGAAAGCAGTAGCGAGAGCTAGGCTCACCACACCAGAGTCTGACTCCTCGGATTCCTCCTCTTCCTCATTTTCCTCAGATTCAGCTTCAAAGTCCATTTCCCTACCAATGAATGCCCGAGCCTTTCTGGAACTGCTCTTCTTGTGAGATGAAGACTTTGAAGATTTAGATGATGAGGACTTTGAAGATTTCTTCTTTTTCTTCGAGTCATCTGAAATGTCATGCTTGTATTTCTTATTCTTTTATTCCTTCGACCCTTGAGTACAATCAGCCATGTATTGACCAGGCTTCCTGCATTTGTGGCAAGTCCTCTTCTTGTAGTCGCGTGATGAAGAAATTGATCTCATGTCATCATTTCTTGAAGATTTTCCAAAAAGGCCATGTCTAGAGAACTTCTGGAATTTCCTCATGAGCAAAGCTAGCTCCTAGCTCAGTTCCTTAGGATCACCAAGGCTGCTATCTGAATCTTCCCTTTATCTGAGGAAACTGCCTTGGCCTTCAGCACACGTGATCCTCCATAGCTTGGCCCATAGAGGTCTCTTTTCTCAGCTTGTTGGAACTCATGAGTATCTAGGCTCTCGAGGATATCAGCAGGATCTAGTGACTTGTAGTCTCCACGTTCTTGAATCATCAGTGCGAGTATATCGAATGAGAAATAATGTGATCTCAGCAATTTCCTCACCACCTCATGGTCGGTGGTGTCAGTGGCACCAAGTGCTTGAAGCTCATTTTAGATGTCAATGAGGCGATCGAAGGTTTGCTGAACATTTTTGTTGTCAAGTCTTTTGAAGCGGTTGAAGAGATTATGAAGAACATACTCTCGAGAATCACATTGGGTTGAGATTCCTTTGTTGACCTTGGACAACCTATCCTAGACAAGCTTTGCAGACTCCAAAGCACTCACTCTGATGTACTGTCCTTTGCTCAGATGGCCACATATGATATTCTTCACTTCAGAGTCGAGTTGCTTGAATCTCTTCACATCAGCGGCGTTCACGGAAGGAGTGATGGAGGGAACACCATTTTCCACAACGTACTAGAGATCATTGTCAATTGCCTCAATATGCGTGCACATCTTGTTCTTCCAGTAGGGGTAGTCCTTCCCATTGAAGGTAGGACACCCAACCGAGACCTTGATCATACATGCCGTCGACATTGCTAAAACTCCAGGTGGTTAAACCAAAATCACATAGAACAAGGGAGTACCTTGCTCTGATACCAATTGAGAGTGCATTATATCGACTAGAGGGCGCTACAGGAATCCAGTACTTTGCCTTCTGCCATGGCGGACGGCAAAGGCACGGACGGCTGACGGCAAAGTGCTTTGCCGTCAGCGGCAGACGGCAAACAGTGACGACAAAGATAGGGTCGGCAAACAGGTCCTTTGTCGTCAGCTTTTTATGGCGGACGGCAAAGAGCCCTTTGCCTACAGCGGCGGACGGCAAAGAGGGGGGACGGCAAAATGTTGCACGTCCGCCAGCGTTACTCTGTTAGGCGGCTAACGGTCGGCCTTTGCCGTCTGCCAGCGGACGGCAAATTTGAGCGCCTCTTTGTCGTCCGCCAGATGACGTCAGCAATACGTCAGCGCCCGCTTTTTTTTGCCGTCCGCCCGGCGGACGGCAAAGGCAAAGTCTTTGCCATCAGCTTAGCTTTGTCGTCCGCCACGGTAGGCAAATTGGCCAAATGGTCCATCCCGCAGGAAGCACAGGTGGGCGCCACATGCCCCCTTTGTCGTCTGCCACCGACGGCAAAGGGGTCTTTGCCGTCTGCCGCGGACGGCAAAGAGCCTGCACTGCCTCTTTTTTATTCTGTTTTTCTTATATC
Source organism: Aegilops umbellulata (assembly GCA_032464435.1). Lineage (NCBI taxonomy): Eukaryota > Viridiplantae > Streptophyta > Magnoliopsida > Poales > Poaceae > Aegilops > Aegilops umbellulata. Next base: position 219,005,904 of record CP136060.1, read on the forward strand.
CAACAATTATCACAACAAATATATCACATCACATATGTATCCATCACATAAATATCCAGCACATATATATCCAACATAATAAATATCCAGCACATATATATCCATCCATACATACATAGTAGGTTGCACATAGTTCCATCGATCCATACATATTACAATATGCAAAGTTTCTTCATAGCAAGCGAGCAGAATACAAGAAGTGCATCAAAGGAAAAAACAGGAAAAAGCAAGCAATCCATCATAGGAAGCTGGCTTCCGTGAAGTGAATGAAACCTGCAAAATGACAAATAAGAAAGTTAGAAAAAGAAGACTAGAAGAAGAATTAGACTAGAAGAAAAAGAATAGAAGAAGAAGACTAGAAGAAGAAGATGCCATTTATTAGCTAACTTAGGTGAAATGTATCGTTTATGAGCTAACCTAGGTGAAATGGATAGTTTATGAGCTATCCTAGGTGAAATGGATCATTTTGGAGCTAAGTTAGGTGAAATGGGTCGTTTATGAGCTAACCTAGGTGAAATGGGTCGTTTATGAGCAAACCTAGGTGAAATGGGTCGTTTATGAGCAAACCAAGGTGAAATCGATCGTTTATGAGCTAACCTAGGTGAAATGGGTCGTTTATGAGCAAACCTAGGTGAAATGGGTAGTTTATGAGCTAACCTAGGTGAAATGGATCGTTTATGAGCTAACCTAGGTGAAATGGGTCGTTTATGAGCTAACCTAGGTGAAATAGGTCGTTTATGAGCTAACGTAGGTGAAATAGGTTGTTTATGAGCTAACGTAGGTGAAATGGGTCGTTTATGAGCTAACCTAGGTGAAATGGGTCATTTATGGGCTAACCTAGGTGAAATGGGCCGTTTATGAGCTAACCTAGGTGAAATGGGTTGTTTATGAGCTAACCTAGGTGAAATGGGTCATTTATGAGCTAACCTAGGTCAAATGGGTCCTTTATGAGGTAACCTAGGTGAAATGGGTCATTTATGAGCTAACCTAGGTGAAATTGATCATTTTGGAGCTAACTTAGTTGAAATGGGTCGTTTATCAGCTAACTAAGGTGAAATGCCACGTTTTTGAGCTAACTAAGGTAAAATGGATCGTTTTTGAGCTAACTTAGGTGAAATGGGTCATTTTGGAGCTAACCTAGGTGAAATGGGTCATCTTGGAGCTAACCTAGGTGAAATGGGTCATTTTAAAGCTAACATAGGTAAAATGGATCATTTAGGAGCTAATCTACGTAAAATGGATCATTTTAGAGCTAACTTGGATAAATTGGATCACTTGTAAGCTAACTAAGGTAAAATGAGTCATTTTAGAGCTAACTTAGGTAGAATGGATGGTTTATGAGGTCAGTAAGCTTATTAAGTCATTTTGGAGGAAAAGAAGCTAACTCTAGGTCATTATGGTAAGCATATTGGAGGAAATAAAGCTAAGTCTAGGTCTTTATGCATTTGTTAAGAAAAACACTAGAGAAACTTCTGTGATCACGGAGGTGTAGGAGCGGGTTGGCTCGCGCCGGTAGCTGGAGAAGGATCGTGCGATGCGTTTCTACAGTTAAGCTGCACCAAAGATCATTTCCAATGTCTCGTTAGCATTATGACACTCAAATGTTAAGACTAGCAAGTAATGTACATTTAAATTAAACTCATCGTGCTCCCAGGAGCAATCACTGGCATCGGCGGAGCGGTCTGACCGGACTTCTCGCACACAGACTGCACATTTGGTTTTCACAACAGAGTCATACTAGTTAGTAATGAGACTCAAATGTTAAGACTAGCAATTAATCTGTAGAATAAACTTACCACAAGGAGCTCGTACATGGCCCTTGCCAGCATGTCATTCCGTGGCCTCTCCTCCTCCAACATCTTTGCCGTCCTCTCCTCCAACTCCCACTGCCTCTCCGCCGCCTCCGCCAGCAGTTTCTCCGTTCTATCTCTCTCACTCTGTATAGCAGCCTGCAACACCACTCACATGACCATTTGTAATCATTGATGGAAGCGCACACAATGTAATGGACAAAGATAGCTGAGTACGTATAACCAACCTTGAAGGCGAGCTGGACTGGCCGTTCATGAGGCCTTATCTCAGGAGCGGAGCTCGACTGGCGCGCCTTGATCTTCGGGAGAGTGCTAGGACAACGGATAAGTCCATCTCTCATGGCTATGCAGCCATGGGACCTCCCGCCACCAGATATCATCAGCAGCTCTGTATCAATGGGACCCTGGCTCGGGTTAAAGTCCTCCCCTTTCCTCGCCTTCCCCTGATCTCTATATTGCACGAGCTTGTCGTGGGCGGAGATGTTGGTGAAGTTCTTTGGATCATCGAGGTCAGATGTAGAGAATGCCTTGACTTTCTTGTAAGGGCCAGCGTGGGCCATGGCATACAGGTCGCACACCTCTGGCACCTTATCCGCCTTATTGTAGCGTGCCTGAAAGAGAGAAACAAAGTAAATTAGTAATTAAAGGTCTAAAGCTAGAATGATGAATGAATTGCATGAATCATGAAGAAAACCACATACCCAGTTTCGCCCGTACTGAAATAAGTTGGAGCTGCCTTGGTGGTGTTGCACACCTTCCATTTGGGCACGTTTGTCCTTGGCCTCTTTGTGGGTGGCCAGCCATTCTTTTGAGCACTACGCATTGACCAACACCTCCCAACAATCCATCCAATCCGCACACCATCTCGGAGGGGCCTAAGTTAGCAAATAGAAACTTGAGCGCTACGGCTATGAATTACTAAATGAAGGAAGTAAGTACAAGGACTTAAGAATTACCTTCATGTACTGCTCCTTACTCAAGAACTTATCGCGACACTCCTGATTGGGCTTCTTGATACCACGCCCGGTGTAGTAGTCTCGAACAGCCTGCACCCGAACCTCATGCCGTAACTTCTGAAGTAGGCGCTTGCACTCCTTGTGGATAACATCTACTGCCTCCTCCTCGTATCCCTCCTCACACATGTAGAATGTCTGCAATCAAATGAGACAATATTGATTAGTACAATTAATAACTAGCTAGTTGAAGATTTTTAATTGTGTAAAGGAGCAATTACCCAGAACTTTCTGATCACCACGTCTGCCCTCGTCTTGCATAATACACCGTCGATAATCTCACCCGGCGGGGCCGGGGCAGCCAAGTAGTGCTCCCAAGTCAATCCAACCTCTAGAAGCCGACCCTCACCAGGCAACGTGACAAACCCCGGGAAGTTTTGCTGAATCAGAACTCCAAGGACGGAGTTGGGCCGGCGGACACTTTCATGGTGGTCCCAACCCCTGCAGCATGACAAGGCCAACACATCAGTTATTTGAAGAAACGTGAATGCAGAAGGTACAAAAAGATTAAATGCACTTACCTCTCCCCATCAGGGAAAATCAACCACCTCTTCTCGCGGGTCGCCGGCATGGACGGGAGCCGTGTAGCACCACGCTGGTAGACGTTGCCCCCCTCCCCCCCTCCTCCTCAAAATCAGTCGGCTCCCCGCCATCATCAGCATGGCCACTCGGCTCCCCGCCATCATCAGCATGGCCACTCGGCTCCTCAGGCTGACCCGACCAGTTACCCCATCCAGACGTGTGCTCCTTCAGGGTCTCGTGGGCCCAAGTCTCGTGGGCTGAAGGCCCGTCAACCTGAGGCTCGTGGACCGAAGACCCGTGGACCGAAGGCTCGTGGACCGTTGTCTATGCAGCCTCCTCCTCAGACGAGTCCACCCTAGCAGTCACGTGCTCGGGTGAAACAGCTGGGGGCGGCGGCGAGGAAGGCGCCGTAAGAGTCACCCTACCTCCTCTCCCGCGACCACATGCTCCACCTCCTTTCTTCTTCTTACCTCGTCCCCTGCTGGGCACTGCGGTCGACGAAGAAGGGCCCAGCGGTGTCTCCATATTGTCCAGCAACACTCGGCGGAGAGGTGCGTGTGCAATGGAAGACCTCGCACCACGCGCCGATGAAGAAGGGGCCTCGGCGCGCTCCCGACCAGCGCCCACCATCTTTCAACACCTGCCATGACAAAGAATAAACGAAATTAGTACAACATAAAAAAAGTACCGACATGAATAATAATATGTATATCACTTAAGTGTATCATCATCAAGTACAACATAAAAAAATTGAATACCTGACACTACTAATAATCTCGATCAGTATCATCAATAAATGCATAATCATCATCATCACTATAATCAATGATGGGCTCATAGGGTTCATTGGCATCAACATGTGCAAGGCCACCTTGACGTAATCGGTCAAGCATTGACAGGTCATCCGCAGCAGTAACCTCTTCTTGTTCCGGCTCTTCTTGTTCCTCCTCTGGGGTGATGTCCGATTCATTGTCGCTGTCTACTTCAATGTTTTGGGGTGAAGTATAGCGGTTCTTGAAACACTTTTCGGAAAGACGTGTCTCTTGGAAGAATTCTCCTTCATATGTGTCTGGGTTAATGTGAGGTTCATAATCCTCTTCCTTTGGGGGAGAAAGTCTAGCACGTGGCGGCACTTCATAAACGACATCCCAACCTCTCAGATTTGGATTAGTTTGGCAGGTCCATGGTAGATAGAATACTTGGGTCGCCTGTTGAGCCGTAATATAGACATCAGGAACATCTAAATGGGTGCTTTGGTTGATTTCAACTAGCCCTATATGTTCATGAGTCCTTCTAGTCTCATTCGGCTGAAACCAATAACATTTGAAGACTACGACATTCGGTGGGTTTTCACCATAGAACAAAAGTTCATAAATTGCTTCAAGTCTCCCATAATACTCGGTACCTCCTTCACCGATAGCAAATACACAACAATTTGTAGACTTTCGGTCGGCCATAGATAGCTCTTTGCCATAGGTACGAAAGCGATACCCGTTGATGTCGTACTTGTCAAATGAACGGACCTTATAGTCAAAACCATTAGCGACTTGTCTCAATTCGGCGTCCATAGACTCTGAATTAGCCTACAAGTTTAATATGAAAGGATTGTTGCATTACGCACAAATTAGCGAATGAAATGAAATTGTCTAATAGAAATTACCGTTTGTTTGAACCAAGAGATGAAACTGGGATAGCCGCCTCCTTGCTTTGCGAGAAGCTCATACTCTTCGACGAAATCCTTTTGGATCTCCGCTCCATACGAGAATATGGCGACGTATCGACTATATGACATATCCAGGAATAAGAGCAGTTCAAAGGAAATAGAAGTTGCGAAACAATGTACTGAGAACTTACTCGATGTACGGCCTCACTTCTATCAGGTTGTTGAAGATATACAACGAAATGGTCCGCCATTCTTCGTTATCCAAAGATACTGGATGTGAAACACTAGCTGGTGCGAGATTCCCTTTGAATAGGCTGAGGTTGGATCCACCCTTTTTAGGGTCGTCAGCATTGTACCGAGGCTTCGGATTATGCAAATGATGATTTTTGGCTTCGTAGTGTGCTGTTACGAAGTTTGCCGCCTCCTCTGTGATGAATGCCTCAGCCATCGATGCTTCAATTCTACGTTTATTTTTACATTTTTCTCGAAGTCTTCTGCATCCTCTTAGTTGGGTAGCACCAACGATTTTGCACGCCCCCCCCCCAATCTTGCCTCGGTCGGGAGATGCAAAATCAAATGCTGCATTGGATTAAAGAAGCCCGGTGGAAAGATCTTCTCTAACTTGCAGATCAACTCCGGCGCCAACGCTTCCATTTCTTCTAGCACGCCAGGCGATAGTTCTTTCGCACAAAGAACACGGAAGAAATAGCTGAGTTCTGCCAGTACTAGCCATTCATCCTCAAGGATGAAGCCACGCAACATCACCGGCATTACCCGCTCAATCCATATGTGCCAATCATGACTCTTGAGACCAAATATCTTCAGTTTATCAACATTCGCTCCCCTCTTTAGATTCGCTGCATACCCATCGGGGAACATCAACTGCTGTTGCACCCACAAGATAATTTCCCTCATAACTGGCCTTCCAAGATTGAACCATGCCTTTGGCTTCGTCTAGTTCTGCTTTCCTTTCGGTTCTTTCATGTTTTGTAACGGCCTATCACATAGCGCCTCCAGATCGACTCTAGCCTTAGTATTATCCTTTGACTTCCCATCTATGCCGAACAATGTACCAAAAAGTGCCTTGGCAATATTCTTCTCAGTGTACATCACATCGATGTTGTGTGGGCAAAGGAGGTCTTTGAAGTAAGGCGGATCCCATAAGCATGTTTTGTGAGTCCACGCGTGCTTAGTATTATACCCCTTGAAGTACCCTGGACGTTGTGGATCTGGCTCGAGAGCGTTTAACTGATCCAGGGTCTGTTGGCCTGTCAATGCAGGTGGTGCAGAGTTTTTGACAACTCTACCCCTGATGAAGTTCTTCTTGTCTTTCCTGAACTTATGGCGAGGATCCAGGAACTGTCTATGCATGTCGAAGCAAGAAAACTTGCGACCGGCCTGAAGCCAATGAAACTCAAGATCTCCCTTGCATGTGGGGCATGGGAACCTTCCATGCACACACCAACCAACGAATAGCGCATACGCCGGCAAGTCATGAGTCGAGTACATGTACCAGACACGCATTATGAAGTTCCGTTTGCTAAAGGCGCCGTATGTCTTGAACCCATTATCCCAGGCTTCTTGCAATTCGTC